>CM034391.1:12529550-13034550 GCA_019925095.2 Dendrolimus kikuchii | reverse complement strand
CCTTGCGATCTACAAATCAAATCCTGACTTGGTGACCATGGAAACACCTCAGGAGTTACTTACGAATAAAGAAAAACATTTCAAAATCGATCCACTACTGACGGAGAAATCGCTTTCAATGCCTAAAACAATTAAGCGCCTGTAGAAAGTGTAATACTGGCACGTATATACGAGTTTTTTTGTTTTTGGAAAAATGTAGGCCCTGGGCGTTTTTAGTAAAGGTTACTCTCGATTTCTCTGGTATCCACTCATCAGATCCTGACTTGGTGACCATGGGAACATCTCGGCAGTATGGTTTTCCATTAATAAGATAATTTGAAAATTCGATCTTTGACGGAGAAATCGCGTAACATGCATATAAAAAAATAAGCGCCTGTCGTAAATGTAATATCTAGACGCGTATACAAGCTTTTTTTCCAAGAATTAGGCGCACGGCGTTCTTTAATTGATAATGGTTATTCTCAATTTCCCTGGGATTCACTCATGAGATCCTGACTTGGTGACTACTATCTCGGGAGTAAACACTTACAAGTAAAGAAAAAAATTGAAAATCGATTTACAATTGACGCAGATATCATATTACGAAGAAGTTGGTTAACCATTTTCGTGAGTTTCTTTAATTCCTTGGAATCTAATCATCAGATCCTGACATAGTGACAATGGGACCAGTTCGAAGGTATGACATTTCAATTTAGAAAAAATTGAAAATCCGTCCACAATTGACGGAGAAATCAAGTACAGGTAAATTAGCTTCGAGACGTTTTTGCGTTTGTAGTAGTATACTGTCAGAACATAAATAAATAAACTAATACTTTTTATTTGTTTTTACAGGCAGGTTCTTAATATGAAACTAATAATATTAATATTAAACATAACTTTTAACACTCAATTTCAAGGAAATTTTAATTTCTAGTTTAGAAGGTCTGTAAATATAGAAATACTACTAGAAACGCAAAAACGTCTCAAGGGTAATTTAATTGTAAGATAAATACAAAAAAAGAGACGAATTAAGAACCTCCTTCTTTTGGAAGTCGATTAAAAAAGCATTTGTATGTATTGAAGTAGGTATGTTATAATTCTTAAAAATATTAATTTTCATTTTTAATTCAAAGTACCATGATGAATACCCGTGACGTCATCTAGCGAATGTGGAACTGACCATGAAAGCAACACATTAAAGTTATATTGTCTAATATCATTGCAACAGTGAGTACAGTACTTTTTTCTAGATGAAAGGTACTCTATGTCCTTTTTTACACCCTGACAACATGTATGCATAATTTCGTGATGATCTGCGTGAAAGCATAACAGGTAAACTCACATATTCATTTATAATATTATATTATAGATATAATATCATTAATTAGGATAAACTGTATACGTTCCCGTCACTTCGTTCGCACGGGACTTTGGACTTTTATATTCATATCTTCTAAACCCTGCAAGATATCGAAATAATAAAAATAAGAATGTTTCTATATAATATAAAAAGTAATTTATACGCAGCACCATCGCTGAAAAAAATTAGCGGAGTCTATGTTCCGCGAGTCATAAGAAGCAGTGGTCTTCAAGTCACGAGTGAATAGGTATCTATTTTGTAAGCATATTCCACCCTAGATTTATTTATTTGGGAAACATACAATAATCATTCTTACAATGTAAAAATACATAATTAATAGACATATCAACCACGTTTGCACTAAAAAATAATTCGAATTATACATTTGGCTCATACAACTACAACAAAACTATAATATATTTGATATAATATTGAAAAACTTTGATAAAAAATTAAATTAAGTAAAACAAGATCACACAAAAAAATCTGTTGTCATAATTATCATATCATAAAAAACATCCTGATATAATGTCATCATGTCAAATATAACAAATGCCCTTATAATCAAAAAACAATAATAAAGTATTAAAGTCAAAAAAATAAAAATAAAATATATATATAATATATGAATTTTAAGACGTCATTTAATTATTCTAATTTCTTTATTTTATTTGGGTCCTGAAATTAAATAATTTGCCTATAAAAGGATCGACATCATTGAATAGTGTATGGCTGTCAAGCACAGTAGGTATATAAATATGTTTTTATTACAATTGGTTTTTATAAATGGCAATGAAAAAAGCGAGTTATCTCGTGAGCTTAAACGAGGACATCTCAGGAGTAAATTATTAATTAGAAAAGGGAATCAACAAAATGATTAGCTTATTCCGACACAGCTTTCCCTAAATCGATAGCTTACATTCTTATTTCAATGCTGTGGTACTTTTTGTCAATTTCAAATCAGGCGTGGACTAAATCACAGGCATACCCTAGTTTAGTATAAAAATTAACACTGACACATCACCTTAATTAAACAAACATAGTATTAAAAGGCTTGTTTCAAAATAAGTGGGTTGTGAGAGGATCTAAATATCTAATTGTAATCTTATTTGCATTTAAACCGTTGTTCGCTCCTTTGCTCAGGGTTGAATTTCGAGGTTAGCAGAAAAGACGTCGCTCTCCTCGCCCTCTCCTCCTCCCTCCCCTATAAACCGCCCATCGCCGCCCCACAAATCACTCTTGTATATGAATTTGTTTCTTACACGAGTCAGGTTCAGGAGGGATGTTTCTGATTGAATTAATGGCCATGATTGAATTGTTTGGTATTCCCTGGTAACGAAAACAGTTATAATTGAGCCTCAAACTAATAAATCAATCCATTGTGAAGCTACTTTAAGAGAAAGCTTAGTTTTAAATACACTTTCTAATTTCGGTAAGCCATAAAAAGCTAATAAATATAGATGATTTTTAACCGACTTCAAAAAAAGGAGGAGGTTCTCAATTCGTCGGGATCTTTTTTTTATGTATTGTTCACCGATTACTCTGAGATTTATGATCCGATTTACGTGATTTTTTTTTGTTCAACGAGGAATAGCTGCCATTTAGTTCCCTAAAAATTTGTCATAGTTTGGCCCAGTAGTTTTCATTTTATGAACATTTTTTATGAAAAATGTTCCATTCCGTTCCATATGTACACCGATTACGCTGAGATTTATGATCCGATTTACGTGATTCTTATTAGTTTGATGCGGAATAGTTGCCATTTGGTCCCCTAAAAATTTAACATAGTTTGGCCCAGTAGTTTAATTTTTTTGTTCCCGTTTCTTGGGACCTATATTTTTTAAGGAGCGCAAGCACCGACTTTAAGATGTTTTAGATAATATATATTAATAATAATAGCTTTAGAAATAAGTTATTATATACTTTTTAGTTTTTTTTGTTTTTGAAGTCGGTTTTTTTAAACGAAGTTTTTTTTTCAAGTGGGTTTTTAGGGCCACATCCTAAACTATGCTAATTTGCTAAAAACACTCAAAGGAGTCTCGAGGCCGATTTTGTTGAAAACTAAAGTATTTTTCAAAAATCTAATGATACGATTTTTGAAAAATCTATTACCCTTGTCAGGAATCGAATCGGCTGATTTCGAAGAAGTAAACACACTCATCAATCGATCAATTTCACATTTAAAAACACCTAAATTTCAATAGAGAAGATGGTTGGCAAGAACCACCTGTTTGGGATCCAATCATTAAAACTATCAAGACCCAAACCCAGCAAAAACCAACTACCAGACCTGAAGACACTGTGAGCTCTCTGCGTGCACCGGAATACAAACTAACTTGATTGATAATTTATTTTTCTTTTTCCTCCCACCCATTTTAATGTTATATGTTAAATATTAGAGCTAGGCACGTTTGCTGAAGAGTTTCTTGCGTCGCTTCTTCTCTTCAAGCCACAACACGTTGCGAAGCGATGGTAAATTAGTAGTAGTAGTAAAATAAAATTAACACTAAATAATTAAAATGAACAAGTTGGCGGTAAGCTAAATAAAACTTTAACTCAACTTAAACTTAAACTTTAACCAAAACTCATTGATACTTGACATCTTTGTCTTCCGGGATTATGGCTACTGAAAAGTGGCCGAAACGTCGGAATAATAAAACCCAATAAATTACCGCGGTTAAAACCGTTAAAACGTAGTTTTATTATGTATACTAGTCGCGAAAACTTGAGAAAGAAAAAAAAGGATTCAAATGAAATTGGAAACTGAGCTAACTTATATCAGGGTACATAACTTAGGATACTTTTTATCCCGATAAATGTAGTGGTATCTGTGGGATAAACGTAAATAGCGAAAGAGATGATGGCGCTGCAATCGCATCTTTTTTGGAATCTACTGAACATATATGAATGAAACTTGACATAGTGCTGGCTTATAACCCGAATTAACAATTAGGAGACAGTTTACCCCGATAAATGATATCGTTTCCATAAAATAGACAGATTAGCTAAATAGATGGCGCTGCAATCGCGTTTTTCAATTCACTAACAAATACATTGTCATGGGAAATAAGTCCTTTTTTACTATATTACTTCAAAACAGGTTGGCTTGTATTCACCTCTATGTTTTTTTTATTGCATAAGTTCAGCAGACGGCCTACTTGATAGAAAGCGGTGGGAAGCTATTTAGACTTACTTAGTTTCTTTGTTATTGTAGTGGATTAAACCAGAAACATCAAAGTTTTTGGGTCTAATATAGTATATAAAAAACCTAATTTAGTTTTTGTGTGAGTAGCATAGAGCTATTACCTAAGGGTTTTCATGCGGCGTAGTCGCGGGGAAAACTCTAGTAAAGTTATATAATAAAAACCATCAAAATAAAGATAAGGGACTGTCTTATGACTAAGGGCTAAAAAATTGTGAAATATAATCAACGTTCCTCTATATACTGAAGTGAAGAAGAAAAAGCAGCAAAGCAAACCTCGGGCGCTGAAGCGAACGCTTCGGACGCAACCGGCATTTAAAATTAGGTTGATAGACAGGAATTGCGGTAATTATTAGAAATAAATTCCTTTCATACACTTCACAGCCCGGATTGTCTGGAAAAGATCGCTCTAAAGCGATAAGACCGTCCTTTGTTCCTGCCTTTACATGAAATGACTTTAAATAATTTACTATATGTGTATGTAGTAAACAATTAAGAATTATCTATCTATTTATAAATAAGTCTTATATTCGGTCTACAACATCGATGCCAAAAATAATTATTATGATATCTACAATAGTCGTGAAAACATGAGAAACAAAGTTACTACCAGATTAACATCATTATAGTGTGGATTATTGTGGTTTCGCGTCTGTCAAAACAATGGAATTATTAAGTCTATTGTTTTTGGATCGAGTCACGTGTACCGGCTAAAACGCGGACCACTCCCTGGGCCCGCAGAGATTCCACACCGCACTCCATCGCACGCAACGACACAAACATCATGAAGGTAATAAATATCATGACAATTACCCTCAAGCCGGTGTAATTCAATCCATTGAGACGTGACTCACTCTCCATCGATCTTTTATTTCTTTAACGCTCTCCTTATTCAGCTACACTCTCTTTATTCTAAGGATGCACGATCCTTGACGCGATTTTAAGGATATTGCAATTGACTAACTGACATGTTTACATATCAAAATGGAAATAAATGTAATGTACATCTTGTATAGGACAATTCATGTAATATTGATGCAAATTGCATTTAGTAGAACCTAACTAAAGAGATAATGAAGGACACATAATAGTCGATTGTTACACGAGAGGTGAGTGACTTTTTAGGCATGAGATAGTTTGGCGCAAAAGCGTAGCGAGGGCGCTAATAGTTCCAGTGCCTAAATAGACCTTCTACTCGAGGTTAACACTCTGCTTTTCATTTCGAATAAGAGGAAAGTAAATAGAAACTGATTAGTTAAAAAAACAACTACTTCTCTAGTGAAATCAGGTGTTAAACCCATATCCATAGATGATACACTATATATAAGATCCATATCTAAATCTGTTGAACTTATTTAATATTTCACATATGAAACGTCAAGTTTTTATGGTCTGTAGCATTCTACTCCAGTATTTTTTGTCACTAATGAGAGTTAAAATTTAGCTGAAATTTATGTAAATTAAATAATTATTTAATGAAAATTAATTTATAAGTATAAAATAATAATAAAACTACGTTTTAACGGTTTTAAGCGCGGTAATTTTATTTGATTTTGGTTTCTCCGACGTCTCGGCCACTTTTCAGTGGCCGTGATCAAATAAAATTACCGCGTTTAAAACCGTTAAAACGTAGTTTTATTATGTATACAAGTCGCGAAAACTTAAAAAAATATTAGTATAAAATAATGTTATAAATTATTGATATTTTTTTATTACAATTTATGTGGCGATTTAATACATACATACATACATACATAACTTCACGCCAGTTCCCTTGCGGGGTAGGTACGAACAACAGGCGATTTAATAGTGGCTTTAAAAAAGTTGGGACATAGGTCGCATGTATTATCTATGGTTCGCATGGTTTTTAAATTTTTTGACAACAGGAAAAATCATTTCCCAGAGGCAAAAAGTGCTGTTTTCATCCCTGTAATCAGGCAACTCCAAGCGTGCTTTCAGAATGTGAGAATTGAAAACCACTTATTACGTACTTAATTATAGTTCTTTTTGTCTATCTATAATACTAGCACTTCCGGCAGACGTTGTCCTGTCCTCAAACAGTAAAAATCTAGAACCCAATTCCAGCGCCACCTGCCAGGTCTAATTGTGTATCTAAACCATCCCGGGGCCCAATCAATCACTAAATTTTTTACACGTTGGGTTATTATAATATTGAAGTTTTAATAGGGATCCCCAATTTTCTCTTGTAATAAATATAGCCTATATTAATCTGGGATAATGTAGCATTCTAATGGTGAAAGAATTTTTGAAATCAGTTCAGTAGTTTTTGAGTTTATTCGTTACAAATATACAAAAGTACAATAACATTGTAAAAGTTGTAGTCTTTTGTTTTTTATATTTTTATGATTTTCTATTTAATCGGGATTCGCATACAAATCACTGGGCCGATTTCGATACGGTTTTCGCTGTTGATAGAAAATTCTCGGACTTAAAATCTACAGTAGTTTATATGGAGGGAATCCAATAGGAATTTTCTTGAGACCGGTTTAAAATGGTCAGATAAAAAAAAATCCTGATTACGATGTAATATTTTCACTGATCAATAGAAAACTCTCCGTTATAATTTCTGTGATACTTAATGTCCCGGGAATACCGCGAGATATTTTCCAGGAGCGGTTTTAAGGTGATAGGGTACATAAAAACTAACTTATTCGGACACAGTTTAAAGCAAAAATATTTACTTGCATTCTTTTTGATGTGAAACTTCTATATAAACGGGGTCTTAGGATGTTTCTGTCACGAAAAAAGCGTTACGGCCGTGTGGAGGAGCGGCATAAATTTAGACTAGACCTGGTGAGAGGTGGCATAATTATTATAATTATGATTAAATAAAAAATGCATTCATTAAAATGTACCTAACCTAACCAAATCATAATTTGCAGTAAACCTGCGAAAAATCGAAATGTGTGCTGGGACACATAGTAGAAATGAAGCTTCCACGGACAAGTGGCAAAACGAATGGCAACAAAATTTTAACTTGAAGTTTTACGGGCAAGTTTTCAAATTGGACAAGTACATTAACAATCTGACTGTAAAACTTCAAGTTATAATTTTTTTGCGATTCGTTTTGCCACTTGTCCGTTGCCATTCGTTTTTCCACTTGTCTGTTGAAGTTTCACTTCTACTATGTGTTCCAGTACACATTTCGCTTTATTTAAAAGATGTAGACTTTTCTCCTGGAAATCCCGCGGGATTTTACCCGGAGGTGACTTGATCATTTCCACAACAACGATAGTTTAAGATCTTTTTTAAATTACGCAAATAAATTTCTTTGTTACAGCACAATAAAACAAGAAGGTTGTTGATAGTCAATTTTTATCATCTTCAAACGCCGAAGCCGCCTATATTTTACACGAGCGTAACAAGTTATGACGTCATATCTTTAACGAGTCAAATAGCGTATCTATAATTATTTCTTTTACTTTATGCAAAAGTAGATGGATGAAGAAGTCGTGGAAGGCCACGGCACACCTTCCATGATCAAATTGATCGTGTACTAGCAGAAGGTGATGTCAGGAGCCTTAAGAACAGACGAGCTTGCATGACAAGAGTTATGAATGTCAAAGAGGGAAGTGAGGTGTGTAAGAATAAGCCTAAATGGCACTCTGTTGTTCGTGCCTACCCCGCAAGGGAACTGGCGTGAAGTTATGTATGTATGTATAATTATTTATGACGTGATATTTTAAAAATAATAACAAGGTATTTCTCTTATATAAATCATGAATTAGAATGTACAGGTGAATTTTTAAGTGGGTCTTCAGGGCTAAATCATGACACCATCATTTTCTGTGATTGAATATCAAACAGGAAACTAAGGGAATATTAGGAGAACAGGAAGCAGCAGGAAGTTTGTATTTTGATATTACCATTATTTTTATTGCATAGTTCAGCAGACAAACAGACGGCTCGCCTCATGGAAAGCGGTTACCATCGCCTATGGACATTTGTTACACCAATGGGCTGCCGCTTTCTAAAGGCAAACTGGAACCTAGGCACTTTATGCCAGACCACAACTCAAGGTTATTATGGCGGCGTACTCTCAAGGATACTTCCCATGCAGACGAGAAAATACGCTACCACCTGACTATGGGTTGTTTGATCGCTTCCTACGACAGGCCGCTCGGCCGCAGGAAATTGTATTCTTTCTCCGTTCCTGTACTGATAGAATTGCTCAATATAATGTATAAACATTGCTTGCTTATACGAGTTGACCTATGGACATTGACCGACTCGGGATACCGAGCACTAATATTTACAGTACATAATAATCACACTAACCGAAATCGGTTTAGATGGTGTTAATATAATGTCTAAAACTAAAGATGTGAAATTAAATTTGAGTCCATTATTTGTAAACTCTTTAAACGAATTTACTAAAGTGATAATCAGTTAACGTACGTATATCTTGAGCGCCGTATTTCAAAAGTCCTATTAAAGAGACTTCAGGAAAACATCAATTAAAAACTTGAAAGTGATAAAAGTGGAAAGCGGTAACTGCTTAAACTTTAATGGTTGAAAACCAACGGGGATACGATTTACAATTAGGTGTAAATTTGATTAGTGTTCACGCACGTACATATATATATATATATATATATGTATATATATATATATATATGTGTATATATATATATATATATATATATATATATATATATATATATATATATATATATTCGTATGTACAAACACATTTATTTATGTTTTTAATATTATTTATCGAATTACTATTTATCGATTAAAAAATACTGCTACCTCTCCCCAAAATCACCAATCCTACGAGCACCTCACATTTTCGCCCTATCTCTATACTACCTGTGTTATATAAAATATTAGAAAATGTGGTCCATAAACAACTTTCTCAATTTTTAACTCAATACAACCTACTAAGTTCATCTCAATCGGGGTTTCGTACTGGACATAGTAAGTGCCCTAATGAAAATGTCTGATGACATTCGTCTTGCTATATATAACAAATGCCTCACTATATTGGTGCTATTAGACTTCAGCAGTGCATTCAATTCCGTTAATTGTAATATACTTCTCTCCATTCTGTCTTCTTTTAATACCTCAGTTCCCGTTATTTCCTGGTTTAAGTCGTATCTCTCCGGCTGCTCGCAGTGCGTCCGTTCAGATGACTCTTACTTTGACTGGTGTGAGATCACTAAAGGCGTGCCACAAGGAAGCGTTCTTTCTCCACTTCTCTTCGCGGTATTTCTTAATTTTATTACTCAATTAATCTCTTTCCACTGACATTTATATGCTGACGATCTATAGTGGTATCACCACTTTAAAACAGATTAAGTATATAATGGAATTAATGAGATCAATAAGCATCTAAACAATATCAACACTTGGACAAAAAGTTTTGGGTCTCCTACTTAATCCTTCTAAATCTCAAGCTTTGATAACTTGCAGCCACTACATGTTAAATGTCATACATCAGTCAATAATTCCTTCAGTAATTTTAAATGGCGAGCTGATACCATATTCTAGTAGTGCGAAGAACTTAATTTTTGACAGCGACTGCGAAAGTCTGATCATGTTTCCAAATTTAGATCACAACTCAAATGAGTCGAGTCATCGTCAGCCTGACTTTCACGTCGTTACATTTGTATTCAAAATTCTTCACAATCCTCATTTTCAATCTTATTTTCGCGAAAGATTTCAATTCCTAGTTCCCCCAGAGATGTCTTGCAGGACATCTAAATTTCTTAAAACCCCCATACATTCATCGCCATACTATAATGGTTCGTTTTCTGTACATGCAGTCAAGCTATGGAACGGCCTCTCCCTTATGTGATCCGAGATAGTCCGTCGGGAATCCTTTTTAAAAGAAAAGTTATAGAACAGGATAGATAGTATCCTGATTAACTGATATATATGTATATGTATATTATGTATGTATATACTAGGCATGTACACATATAGATATATAAGTATATGTATGTAAGTTTATATATGTATAGCTGTACGTAGTTTATAATGTAAAATTTATTTTCAATAAGTACTTTTATGTTATAACTTTAATATACACAACCCTGCCTCTTGTTTTCCCTCTCTTGCTAGAACGATAGATTTTCTAGAAGAAAACTCTTTTTAGGGTTAAGCTCGCCTTTGTAGATCACCACTATTTTGTAGTTTTATTTGTAACTATTTTGTGTACAATAAATAATAGAATAGAAAGAAATATTTATTTCTTGAATATGTAATTTTGTATTTATCTTAAATATATAGTGCGTATTAAAAAAAATCGAAATGTGGGCTGGGATACATGGTAGAAATGAAACTTCAACGGACAAATGGCAAAACGAATCGCAACAAAATTTTAACTTGAAGTTTTACGGGCAATTTTTCAAATTGGACAAGTACATTAACAATCTGCCTGTAAAACTTCAAGTTAAAATTTTGTTGCGATTCATTTTGCCACTTATCCGTTGCCGTTCGTTTTTCTACTTATCCGTTGCTATTCGTTTTTCCACTTGTCCATTGTGATTCGAATTTCCACTAGTCCGTTGAAGTTTCACTTCTACTATGTATCCCAGCACACATTTCGATTTTCCGCAAGTTTACTGCAATTTATGATTTGGTTAGCTTAGGTACGTTTTAATGATACATAATTTAAATATATTATTTAAACAAAAATATTTAAACATATTTTATTTAATCAAACAAAAAAACTGAATTCGATCCGGAATCAAAAAGCGCTTCCATAGTCTACTCTAAAATTATACCACCTCTCACCACGACTAGTCTAAATTTATGCCGCTCCTCCACGCGGCCGTAACGCTATTTCGTGACAAAAAAATTCTATATAGAAGTTTATATAGAAGTAAGTCTATATAGAAGTTTCACTTCAAAAAAATAGGAATGTCTAGAATTATGCATCACCTACATCGCCAGATCACCTAAGAATATCCTATAAATTAGGTTGCCTGGAAAAGATAGCTCTAAGTGATAAATAAGGCTGCCAATTGTTTTGTTGCCTAAAATTTGTAATTAATGTATTTTCTAAAGTTTCGATATCTAACGCAAAAAACTAGGGGAAGGTGACAAACGTATATTGCTTTTGTCATAGACTACAAAAACATTTAATTTTTTTATCGAAGATGCCCAATATCCACAAAAAATGCTCGACTACTTTTTGTTCAAACCAACTTTCATTGAACGACGTATTTTTAAGCCTCTACAATATTAACTTTCTGAGTGACTCTGAATGACTGTGACATACAAAGATGGATTGATAGAAGAGTAATATGACTATTTCATAAGGGTAAAAATGGGTACGAAACCCTAAAAAGAATAGTTTCAGAATTACAGACACCGAAATTAGCCCGTAAGGGTTCCTTTCTATCCATAGGCGTCGGAACACTAAGATCATTGAGATATAACATGTCTAGAGAGAGCATTGCTAACAAATAACGCCGCCAAAAACGGCATCAAAAACGCGAAGCGTTGCTATATTTACTCTCGTAAAACTATCAATGTGTGCGTGTTTTCTGGATATGAGGTAAAAAATATTACCCCATATTTTATAATTAAATATTTTTTTTATGTAAGTTAAAAGTTTAAATGATCGTCAAATCAAATCATTTATTTGCTTAAAAACATGGTTAGTAAAAACATTAGATGAAAATATGTTATTTTATTTCACATGTTTTTGCCCTTTCAGACATGTAAATATTAATTAAAAGTTGAAAATCAACTAATTAGTAATAACAGATTATAACCCATTCAATCCACAGACATTAATTTTATTTTTTCTAGAATTATACAGTACCTAATTGTAGATAATATGTCAAGTGCAAGTTATTCCATATAAAATACAATGTCAAAAATGTAAAAATGAAATATTAGAATAATAAAAATTGTCACGGTATATATTATGTAATGTCAAATTTAATTTAAAATTGGTCATCAAGAAAATTTTTAACGTCGTAATAGCATTTTTCGGGTAATGTATTTTGTGGCCTCTTTTTAAACAAATCTATGTTATTATCCCTAATAGATTTGGGTACTTTATTAAATATTACTGGCGCCATGCAGAATATACTTTTCCCTATTAAAGCAGTTCCACGGGCAGGCATACAAAGCTTGTTATTGTCACGCCTATTGCGACTTGCCATGTCGAAAAACTTACTGAACAAATGCGGATTCGCTTTTACAAACAGTGCTACTTCAAGAAGATACAGACAGGTTAAAGTCAATACTTTATGTTTTTTAAAATATGGCAAACTGCTATATGTAGCTTTTAAATTAAACATGGCCCTGATACATCTCTTTTGCGCCTTAAAAGCAATATCTTTATTTGTGGAGTTACCCCAGAAGATTATGCCGTAGCGGAGCACTGAAGACACTAACCCATGGTAAGCCGTAAGTATAACTTCCATGTTTACTTCTCGTGCTAGCCTATACAAAGCATATGCCGAACTACTTGCTTTTTACATAGTTGTTCAATATGCGTTTTCCAATTTAATTGTCCATCAATAGTAATACCTAGAAATTTAGTGTTTGGAACTTCTTCAATTTTGTTGTTCTTATATTTAACTGCTATTTTGTTATTACTATTTACTCTTTGTGTATCGTTATGATTTAATCGCTTTATGTGTTATAATTTAATATTACTCAGAGGTTTTAGTTTTTTTTTAAATAAAGTATTAGCAACAAAAGTTATGTGTCTTGGAACGCACCATAAAAAAATACATGCACAAATGAATTCATAACACATTTTAGTACATGTATTATTTTTAATTAGCAATATAATGCCTGTACAGATTTTAGTACATATTTATAAGTCTGTTTATTACCAATACTAATGTGATAATTCAAAAAAAAACTATTCATAATGGCAAATTATTTTTGTGTTACACATCATGTTCACGAAGTTTACATGACTATTTATAACCCAAAGATTATCCTGCGTTAAAATTCAGTGAAATCATTTGTAATAGTGGACTTGGAACGATTCGATGGGTTCATATTGGGTAGTGGGCTTTATGTGTAATCCAAAGTTTATATCAGTAGTAGGAACTACGGGGTAGGTACACGGTATAGTTTAATGTAGGGACTTAAGAGCAACTAAACCACTTGAAAAGGGCTATTATAAGAATAAAAATATTCATATCCAAAAGTTTTTATTCAAACCAGTTCAGTTTAATTACTTTATGAACTAAATTTTTTTTATCATATTAATATATTAAATTATTTCTTTATTAGGAATTAATGTAGATGCAGCTAACAGAATACAGACAAAATTAAATTCTTAATTATGACAATAAAGAGTTATCTATAATATTACTAGCGGCACGGCGCGGTTTCACCCGCGGTCTGTCCCGCTCCCGTGGTATAAAGCGTCATGTTATATAGCCTATGATACTCCCTGTTAACGTAGATTTACAACAGTAAAATAATTTGTGTGGTAGATCCAGAGATTACCCCCTACAACGTCTACAACTCGTTATAATATTAGTATAGATAACTCGGATCGAAGCATCTATTTTAAACGATATTCAGTTTTTTTACATCCTCTTTAACGATATTTGCAGCACGCATTCTATCAATTCTATGTCAAACGTCATAAGGTTACATTAAAAAAGTTTATATTGTCCAAAGCGCTAAGGTTAGATTAGAAATAATTTTATAATAATATGGTGGTTAAGTATTCTTAAATTTTCTAATTATCCTTCAGACACTTTACATCTTATCGGTCACGATCGGAAGCCAGTGCACCAATTTTGGTGCACTTTTTATGGGCCGTTTTTCTGCAATTGATGCGTGATCTAGACGTTTATATGATCTAAGCCTAAGATATAGAAATACGAACAAAAAAGGATAATAGTACACCAATAAAAACTTAAAATGGAGCTTTATATCAAAATAACCAATAAAATAAGAGTGTATTCTTTTATCCAAATTATATAAGGCTATAAAAAGACCGGAAAATCCGGGAATAAGTGAGAGCGTAGCTTCATAATGTACCATTAGGAGTTCTTAATAATAAAAATATAAGCAAATAAGAAGGGTGTAATTGCAGTTGGCCATAAGTCAGAGAGCAACATGGAAGACCGCTATGAGAAAACTTGTAAAGAGAAGCTCAAGTTTGAGGGAGGCCACGGGTATGGGGTGCGGGGCCCGCGGGAAGCGGAGGTCACGGATCAGCTGGGCGGCGGCCATATTGATTCCCCGGCCTGTTTGATCGGCGCCGCCGTCCCCCCGCCGCCACCCCCGCGCCTACCCCGCACCACACCGCACCCGAACCCGCGCCATGGATTAATAGACGAGAACAACTTTTATGATTTCAACTCAAGCAATACGACGACCAACCTATTTAATGTTATAGACACAATGCAATACTATAAAAACACATAAACACATTCATTAATTAAAATTGAACATTAAACATTGTGATCTATTTTAACCACAAATCTCTCTATCTATTACGCTTTTACTGCATAATCTCTGAACTAATTTTGAAATAATTTTGTATGTAATGTCAATTAGGTAACATATTAGAACATAGGATAATTTTCACAGAATACAAATCCTAAGTTGACATCAACGAAAATAAATGAACCAATTTTCAATCAATGGTATTTAAAATATGAATTTTCGTCAACGGGGATGAACGTAAGATATTTTTGGCCCAAAAAAATTCTGTGCTTCAATAGGCGAAACCGAGTGTTATATATTACTAGGTATATTTGATAGTAAATGCTGGCTCCCGCCCTAGCCTTTTAACCTTTTGTGTTTGAATTGGATACACGTTTATTTATTCACCTTTTGTCTTAAACTATTTAAATGCTTTCACTATGACTTTTGTCTATCGCCTTCTGATTCACACAAACGAATTTTGGAAAATAGTAAGGCGCGCGTTTCACTCAATGGATCATTGATTACAAACTTTGACGTTTACTATAAATAATGTTTATGAAGTAGACTTGGTTATATCTCATTTTAAAACTTATGTTTCATTCGCTCAAGTAGTAAATATAAGCTCAATCGGCTCACCGCCTTAATTAGCTCAGTTGCAATGTCATCAATAACTACAGTGCAAATAGATCTTTGTAACTATAAAAATGAAGTTGAGAATACTTATATTTATATAATAATAACGTAATGTAATCATCTTTATTCCCTTTGAAGTAAGATCAAAACATTTTTGTTAACATTATGTGGGAATATGAATTAATAGTTAACCGTGCGCGTCACAACACGCTTACTCTCTACCTCTTTCGTCTCTTGAAAAAAGCGAAAGCCGTGGCTCCGACTTTTAATCTGTATTGAGCTAAAAATCTGTCTAAGTGTTATACAGGGGCCCAATTCTGATATTTCAAGTGTCAAGTCGTTGCAAAGAAAAACAAAATATGACTCCATTATGATTGTGACAAAAATTGCTATTCTATTAAATTTACAATATCTTTTCGACATCGTGGCGGCTGAATAATACCTAGTAGATTTTTTTTTATTACTACTAGTCGAAATGGCGTTAGCCGAAACAAATATTGAAAGTATACCAAAAAATTTTAATATTTATTTCGCGAGTTTTAACTTATTAATATTTATAAAGACACGCCATTGCAATTAACAGAATATTGTAATCAGGCAAACATACGATTGAGACTAGTGTCTGGCGATTTTGATGAAATAGTAATAGCAGAATTGAGCCCCGAGTCTTTAGAGCGACAGAGCTATTCTTTTTATTGAGCCATTTTGAACAAGTCTATTATGAATAGAAGTGACTTTTGTAACTGCCTTCTTAGTTAATCTTATTCCATGCCATTGAAAATAGTACATTTTGTTCAAAAACAACTTTTCCCCTAGGTTTGCAGTATATCAGTCCTTCACAGAAATCAATATTTACGAGCTACACTATATTCTGGTATAATAATACATAATGTATTTATTTTGTAAAATTAACCGTTTTGATTCCGGACAAGTGTAATTGAATTACTTTAGTTTTCGTCAAAATCGGCCTCGAGACTTCTTTAAGTGTTTTTCGCTATTTACTATAGTTTAAGATTCGGCCCTGAAGGCCCACTTGAAAAATTCACCGGCATACAAGCGACTGTTTATTCTTTATCGCAATTAGAACTTAGAAGTTATGAGTTGCTAAAAATGTTATACTACGTAATTAATTCGAGCGCTACTTAAAATTCTATCAATTCCAAGAGCCAAATAATTTATTCCGTATAATTAAGAAATAGTAAACAATAACCTTGATGGTATTTTCAAATAAAAAATATACAGTCTACCCTCTAAATAAGTAAAGAAAAAAGCTTTCATATAAAAAATAATTAATTTATATATTCAGTTGCAGGACGAATAAAGCGAGGTTTAACCGTAACTAGTGAACGGCTGGTTTCTAAATTGAATGAGGTCTTAAGTAAAGTAGGCGAGCCGAGCGGCGTGGACGAATTTCAAGTGTTTCTTTTGCGGTGAACAAGTCGCGCGTGCACGAGTAGGGGACGGCGGCCACGCGCTCACACCCACCCATACTCAGTACGACCGGTAACTTTCAAGTGGCTCCTTTTTTGCACAAAACTATCCCCATTTTCAAATAAATTAGGGATTAACAAGCTTTCTATTAGGACTTTATAACTAGTGTTGATCATAAGTCCAATATGTTTTATAGGGAAACTTATGTCTAAGTATTAGCTTCGTCAGTCTGAGTTGAGTCACAGTAACATTGTAAATACAAAGTCTGTCCATTTGCAACTATCTGAAGTGAGTGTAATGAATTTGATGTACAGATACTTAGAGACAGGTGATGATAAACACACAAATGGACAGACACTAATATTTGAAGTGAAAACTTCTTTAGGCACGTTTTCACTTCTGACATGTCCTACAACTGACAGTTTTTTATTGTTTTGGAGATTTTTTATTGTTTAAAACTTAATCGTTGAAGAAAAGGTCATTTCCCCGTACTCGGGGTTTCTTGATAAAAGCGTAATATTATTTTCAAATATAGACTCAAAAATTTTACTCAACGTATATTTTCTAAGAACAAATAAATTGTTATTAAAGTAGATAAGCCTTTTTACGTAACCTCGCTCCCGCAGACTTAAGATGAATATTGCATAAAAACTATCACATTATCATAAAATCTAGAAAGTTATCGCCAATTAAAATTATAAAATTAATTTAATATTTATCTGGCAATATACTCAGTCAGTCAAATAATCGCAATCCCCTACTTTACTCCCTATCAGTGCGCCTCATATCCAGGTCCTCCGCTTTCCTCTTCCAGCCTTGACCGATGACCCTGCGCAGTTCACTTTCCACCAGGCCGGAGATCGTTCTACTCTGCGTTAATGGACACATTCTCTATTTTACGACTTGTCTCGTACAACGATCATCGTATCCCTACGTCAGACGTGACAACTTGACATGGGCCTACTTCCAATAATTTAATTCAGCCTACTAATCTCACGATTTATGTAACTTTGGTTTCCTTAAGGTATATCTTACACGACTGGGCTTTCAAATTCATCTTATGTTTTCCTCTGACCCATGCTTGTATGGCCCGTAATACCGCATGTGCTTTAACTAGTTGAATGACAGCGCTAGCAGCTGGATCTTAAATCAATATAGCATACGATTGACAGAAGACAAATTAAAAGTTGAAGACGAAAGATAAACATAAATTAGCGCAGTGGTGTGAACATAGCCTTTCGGATATGCTCATTTGGATTTTATACATACACTAGCTGTGCCCGCGACGTCTTCCGCGTGGAATTTGCTTTCAAAACCCTCCGATTTTGAAACATTCTTCATTGTTGCTCCGCTCCTATTGGTCTTATTGTGATGATATATAGCCTATAAGCCTTCCTCGATAAATGTGCTATCCAACACTGAAAGAATTTTTCAAATCAGACCAGTAGTTCCTGAGATTAGCGAGTTCAATCAAGCAATATATTAGTATATTTGGCTACAACACTAATACTTACATTTTAAATATCGCGATATCTTTTGAATGAAACGTCCGAACTGAATAATTCAAAAAGTTCTAGAAAGGTATTGCATTCGTCTTGAATATGGAGTAATTTATTTTGATAAAGATTAATACCAAGGTACAAAATAAAGAGTTTTTGAAGCGACGGCATTTTAATTATTTAAAAAAATAAAAGAAAACACTTATTGTGAGATAACTACAATAGTTAGACATATCGTTATGCGATATTTTTTATAGACAATTATATGTTCTGCAAAGTGGTAGTACATTGTTTTGTTCTATAATTAATAGTTTTCACAGCGCACGCCGTGTAAGGATATTTTCGGGTCATTTTTTTACACCCTGGGTTACATTATTGGACTTTTAGTAAGGATCCCTAATTTTTTTGAAAACATAATATAGCCTATAGCCTTCCTCGATAAATGTACTATTCAACACTGAAAGAATTTTTCAAATCTGACCAGCGGCTCCTGAGATTAGCGCGTTTAAACAAACAAACAAACTCTTCACCTTTATAATATTAGTATAGATAAAAGTTTTCATCAAAAAAGAAACCGACTTCAAAAGTAACTAAAACACGTAAAATGAATATTTTATACAAACAAACAGAAAACAAGAACACATTTTCAAAAGGCACCGACTTCAAGATGTTGTAGAAAATATATATTGTATGCTTTTTAGTTACTGTTAAAGTCTTAATATTCATTTTTAAGTTACGTATATGGTATACAATAATAATGACATTTATATGAAGGAAGTAAGTAACTTGAAGCTGTACTGGATCTAATGCAAAAAGAATCATCAAAATCGGTTCAGAAACAGAAAAGCTATGGCTGAACATACGTAAAAAAATATTGCGTTACAAAGAAACGCCCATCACTCGTCCCACAGCCCACTAAGTGACTTTCAATTTTATAGAACAGTCGTGCTGCTATTGTGCCCGTCTAATAATTACCTTTATAGGAGAAAATACACTATTATTACCAACCCCCACTCCCCCAAAGATTGGCACCTTGTCAATTTATTTAAGAGGTTAAAAAGAACTAGGTACTATTTATATTTTATAGCCAGACAACCAACCATATTGCATGGCTATAAGAAGAACGAATATCAGGATTTCTGAATTTTGTATAAATTAATAAGATAGCAATCATTCCGTTATTTAGCTGTTAGAATTTAAAATGCAAAAAGATTTGGGTTGGTATTGTATGAATATTTAAAATTATGTATATTTAAATTGCAATTGGTTAAGGCCTGGAGTGCGGCACTGTGGGCTAGAGCCGCGTGCATTTGGCGTCCCGCCAAGGCAAACACTAATACGTTGACATTCTTACATAATTGCTTCGTTTTAACCTACTACGACGATTAAGGAATAACAAAAACGATTTTTATAAAACAAAAATGTGTTGATATATAATGTGTATAAATATTGTGATGTTGATCTATAATAGTGTCAGTATTTTATTTACTAAGACTTAAAGTTGAGATAGAATACGTAATAATGTTAATTGTTTTTAACAGATTCAAAAAATGAGGAGGTTCTCAATTCGTCTGTATATTTTTTTTATATCTTCGTTTCTCGATATCTCCGTCAGTTGTGAACCGATTTTCAATTTTTTTTCCTTTAGTCAAGAGGTTATACCCCCGAATTAGTTCCACTGTCACCATGTCAGGATCTGATGAGTGGATCAGGTCCCAGGGCTATCGAGCATAACCCTTGTTAAAGAGCGCCGTGCGCCTAAATTCTTGGTAAAAATATTGTATACGCATGTAGCTATTTCATTTTCTACAGGCGCTTAATGTTTTATTTGCATGTTACGTTATTTATTCGTCATTTGTGGATAGATTTTGATTTTTTTTCTTTATCGTAAGTATGTATACTGCCGTGGTGGTTCCATGGTCACCAAATTAGGATCTGATGAGTGGATCCCAGAGAAATCGAGAGTTACTCTTATTAAAGCACGCCAAGAGCTATATTTAAAACAAAGCTTCTATACGCGTGCTAGTATGACACATTCTACAGGCGCTCAATTTCTTTTGTAGGCATGTTACGCGATTTCTCGGTAAATTTTGGATTATGAAAATGCTATTTTTATAATAGTTTTTAACAGTACCTTCTGACTGTATATATTACATTTGTTCAGTTGTGATATTACGAACAATACAGTGGGCGCATTATGTACTTCTATCATTGTATTACCGCAACAAGCGGAATCACACTTGGTTATTGCGTCCTTGATCTCGATCTAGTGTCAGCTGTTTTGTGAAGGTTTTTAGCTTTTTTACTGATCGAATAAAACAGCTACATAACTACACATGTACCTACATCTTTATACGATTATACTTTACGGTTATTACTTTGATTATTTGGAGGGAGGCACGATATGTTTTTCCTTCCATACTCCTCTATTAGGACATACGAATACGTCATTTGTCGTACCTCAAATCTACATGTCCTCCTTCACACCGTTCATCCGTTTCGATCTTGGTCTACTTTTATTTTGTTATTAATATGATAACTTTCGATAAATACCAGTAGTATAGAGCAAAACGCGCGTTTAGAGGAACTTGAATTTATTTATTTTTCTAACCAAAGAATTTATCCAGATTGCGTTTTGACTATGGGTGAGAAATAAAATCAAGATTACATATACATATATATTTATCACTACAGTAAAATATGACGATAATCTTGCTTCTTTTACTTACTTCAAAACCAGAAAAACTGTCTTGTAAATATTTTTTAATATATGTTAAAATGTTAATCATCTTTTTGCGTTGGATTCAATATAGCTTCAAAGTGATCACATATATATTTTATTGGAGCTTGGACTCCGAAGATAGAATAAGGAAATCCTCAAAATAACGTGTTCTTTTGAGAAATTAGCCTAAGTATTCCACTAGATTGTGGCATATTCCAAACGCTGGTAGCTATTCATGTCAAACCTTAAACTCATATAAGCAAAAAGAGCGGGCATTAATTTCCGAGGGCCATACCCCCACACCCCTCCCCTTTCCCCAATTAATGCAAACTTTCTGTGCTAAGCTCATGTTACATACAGCTGTTAGCCGTTATTACAAACACAAGTTTCTCCTTTGCAAAGGTCCTGATGATTTCAAATGTGAATTTGTGTCAAAATTATTTCCTAATCATTTTACAAACATACGTCGTCAGCCAATCACAGGTCACTGGTGGACCAAGTCCATCTTCGTCATCCAGCGCCTACCGGCAACCTAGTGCAGCTCGTCAGCCCATCAGGCTGGAGGGCGTCCCACACTACGTTTACCGAAACGCGTTCTACACTCCAGGACTCATCTGCTCCACCAGTCATGAGTACTGTGACAGACGTGACCGGCCCACTGCCACTTTAACTTGCTGATTATTCGAGCTATGTCGGTTATCTTGTTTCTCTTACGGATATCCTCATTTCTAATTCTATCCATCAGAGAAACCCCAACATAGCTTACAAATATACATACATATTATTACGCCTGTTTCCCCTAGGGGTAGTCAGAGACGATGGATTTCCACTTGCCACCTTGACAACCAACCAATTTCATTTAATTTGGTTGACGCCTAATGTTTGCATAACATGAAAATATTCTATACTTATAGGCTCATACCCTATATTGAAAATGCACATTACCTATATATCAAATTTCATTTTAATGATATATATATAACTATTACTCTCAACTTTGTGCGATTTTATACTTTACGAATGAAGTAAAAACTCCATTGTAATGCTGTGTGTACAAAATTTACTATTTCTTAGCGAAAGCTTTAAATATGATCCTGCCTGGAAGACATCACTTTTATTAATAAGGACGCCTTTGTTTTACCAAAATTTATTGCAACTATGCATTTTGTTTATGTAATTTTTTATTTCAGTGAGCAATAAAGTACTATCTAATGTATGATTTTCTAAATCCCTAACTTTAGAAAATGTGGGTTGTCGATACAAATGTTCATTCCATATTCTACCCCCCTCTAAATTGTTTTTGAGACCAAAGGTAGCCTATTTATTATCTTTCATGGGATATAATTACTAATCGCCTGGTCAATTTTCATACACATCCGCTGTTTAGACGTAAAATCATATGAAAATTAAAATATTTTTTTTTGGCAAAACACATGTACAATTTGCAGTTTGTTGTTGATAAAATGATAACAAACATTTAGTGTGATATTTTTGACCAATTAGATACCTATATCCTTAAGTATCATACATTTTAATTTCAGTATCGTACTGTACTGCATTATCTAGATTATTCGTTATGAAATGTCTGTTCTGGGAGTTAAAATATGAATTAAAAACTACTCGTGCAACTAAATGCAAATATTTAAACGTGATCTAAACACATCTATGATTATTGAGTTTGCCATTTAAATTAGCGCAGTATCAGAAAGATTAACTTGCACTACTTAATATTTAATATATTTTATTATTTATTATATATTTAATATTAAATATTTTAGGCTATAAGTTTTTCTGTGTTTTCTGTAATGGTGTACAATAAATTGTTATCTATCTATCTAAATGTGCATCTATGAAGAGGTTAATGAAAGTAGATGAAGCGAAAGTTGTTTGTAAGGATCCTCGCAAGTGGAGATATATAGTCTCTGCCTACCCCCATGGGAAAAAGGCGTGATAATATGTATGTATGTACTTAATCTTGTAACAATTATTTATGTATAGATAAAAATTATACTTTTGCCTATTAGCGAATAAGCTACTAATGGAATTATTTGACAAAATCAGAATCAACATTGGAATGAAGGTATTGTTAGTGCAGGATTTATATAACGAAAAACGTAGAACTTTGAGAACTGTTTTATTTGACTCCTGAACGAAGTATGCCGATCTAAAGTACAATTAATTATAAATTATAACTCTCGACAATAATAGCCACCCTTAGAGAGCTAGTATGACATGTGCATCCGACCAAAGTCGAAGTTAGAATGCTCTTTCGTCACTACGCCCGCTCGTTTGTATATATCAGATTAATAAACAGAACTACCCGCGAATATTACGACAGGATAATAATAGGTGACACTACTTGGAACAAATGTTATTAACAATATGAATAAAGACATTTGTTGACTCTTACGGAATCCCAATGAACCGACCAATGACGAGGTACGGCCGTGCGTAAGTAGGGAAGTATTCCAAAGTATTGCACTAAGGCCTAAGCACGTTAATCTCCTGAGCACTAAGCGAACTCTGCACAAAGTAATTTATGCATCCATTAATAAAACATGACTATGTCAACGCGTTGACTCAGTTAGTGAGACCGCTGCCTGCCACTCATTGCTCGTTATTTAGTGCCCTGTGCTGTTTAACTACAACAGCAAAAGGATAGATGAATGAAATTATTACGTGACCTCAACCCGGTATAATGAAACACAAATTGCTCTAGAAAAATCATTGTCACAATAAAACTACGAAAATTTACTAATCATTTTATTAATGGCCAGTTCCTATATCTTAGAATTCATTCTCTTGCCTTACCATCGGTTGAATTTTGACATTACTTTCAAAGAGCTTATGTCAAATTTTAACCAAAATAATATATGATAGTAAGGCAAATGAACGGTCGCAGGTCGGTAAGATTGTAAGATATAGAAACCAGCCAACAAGAGAGTAAGGACTCCGTAAAGTACCTACGGTAAATATCTTATTTGCTGTTATTTATATTAAATATTTCAATTTCTGTGTTTTGAGTGAAATAAATGAAACCGCAAAAGAATTGAGTACCTATAAAATGTGACAGAGAACAAGATATTTATTATTGCAGAGTACTTACTGCCAAATTGTTAATTAAGAAAATATATGGATGCAGAGTCGTGGAAGGCCACGACACACCTTGCATGATCAAATTGATAGTCTACTAGCAGAAGGTGATGTCAGGAGCCTTAAAAACAGACGAGCGTGCATGACAAGAGTTATGAATGTCAAAGAAGCAAGCGAGGTGTGTAAGAATAATCCTGAATGGCGCTCTGTTATTCGTGCCTACCCCGCAAGGGAACTGGCGTCAAGCTATGTATGTATGTATGTAAGAAAATATAGTTTATAAATACGGCCTTATAAACAAAGTACGCTTTAATAATAGTTAGTGGTTTAAGTAAATAACAAGAATCATTACTTCGAAGAAAGGAAGGATAGCTGTCGTATAGTGAAACCTACGAAATTATGAAAGTTGATGACACGTTGTCAAGAAATAATAACTTTCAATGTTCAACTTGCATACGCAAGATATGAGACTTGTAGATTATTTATTTTCGAAGACTCATAAACTTGTTCATAAAATATATATGAAATATGTTAACTGAATGTCAGCCTTTGCTGCTTCCAGTTAGATAAGACAACTGGTAACGCATAACATGTTTGAACAAACGATGTTACGTGATGTTTGCAACAGACAGGGTGAAGCGTTCCTGAAGAGGGTTAATATTATATTTTAACCTCAACTTTATCAAAGGTGCTAATCCAAGGACATATTGTCTTAGCTCACGTATGCAAATAAATTCTGAGTGGTTCTTTACTGCACGTTCGAGACGACCTTAGGCCTTGCATTTTTCATTTAACTCTACTCCCGGAAACGTACGTTTGACTGTACTATAAAAAAATAATTCGGTGCAATATTAAAGTTTCGGGATCTATTATACCGTACACACACACTCAAGAGTGTTACTTAAGAACTAGTTTAGTAGAAGATGACTCAATACAAATGTCTCAGAAACGATGCCCCCTAGGCGGGTAAGAAAACGAGGGCTAGGTGTTGTGAAGGACATGCGAGCGAATTACCAATATAGGAATTCCAAGAAAATGGAAAGAGAAGTTGAAAGAAATAAATCTGTGCATACATGGAGTACGATTTTAAAAATTCCTATACTACGACGAATCGTTTTGTTAAGCTTCCGTCTTTATTTCGATAATTCTTTTATTTATAAAAAATAACAATTCAAAATATAAACAAACTTTAAATCATAAGTGCAAAAATGTATTAATAAACCTAACGCCAAGGCATCTTACCTGCAAGTATTATAGCATATGCCTCCCCCGCATAATCAGTCCTCATACAATTGATTTCACATATACCAAAATCAATTAAAATATATTGTTCACCATATTTTCTAAGAAAACACAATTCCTAACTCAAATTTCTGAATCAGAGACCTTGAAGTTATAGTTAGTTTTAATTTGTCTAACAACGTACAATTTTAATTGAATTGTGTATTAAACGCCGTAATCTTTTTTTCTATTGCATGAGTTCAGCAGATAGGTAGACACCTGATGAAAAGTGGTTACCATCTCCTATGGACATTTGAAACACTAAAAGTGCTACAAACGCGCTGGTGCTCTCGTAAGGGATACTTACTGTATTTAATGATTTTTAAGAAAATTGTGACTGTTATTATGAAATAAAAAATATTCAGAAAGTGTTTTAACGCAATGTCGCTATGCAAGTAGGTCAGGATGACGTGAAATATCTCATGCCCCATCTATTCAACCCTACCATCGTTTTTGTTATGGGAAAAATGCGCTATTATGCCACACTGTCCGTGAACAAAAGGCAGCAAACCATAAGATATTGTTGACCCAGAGTTACACTTTCTCGTATTTATGTTGCCCAAGTGTATGTTGATCGTAAGGTTAACTATGCACTGATTGTCTCACTAGAAGTACTTACATATTTCTTGAAATAAACTGTTTTATATGGAACATATTTTTTATACATATATTAGCAGGGTCAATGTATGATGTTTGCCAAGTTTGGGCACGCGCACTCTAAAGCTATATTAGACCGTCCATTTCTGTCTTTTAATTTGGAAAAAAATGATCAAAAAAGTTTTTGAAGTGAAACTTCTTCAGAATCGTTGTACAACAGCAACACAGCAATTTAACACACAACACAAATTTGTTAGATACCGTAAAGAACCCAATAGTATTGGTGTTTGTGTGCAGGAGTATATTTAAACAGCTATCTTCGACTGATGTCCTGAGTATACTCGGACACTCCTTGTGATTTGAAACTCCATGAAACGAAAAAGCGACACTAAAAATAGATAAACACATAAGTCTATAGGACTATGGGGGTCATGTCAGAAGCGTGCTCGTCGCAATCCCCGCTGGCCCAGAGGGCCACAATTCTGACCAGAATTCATCCGAGTGCAGTGCACGATAGGGCGTCCCCCGCAGGCGACGCTCACCGATGCGCCCCCGTCGGTGTGAATTCTCGCGCATGCGGCGAAGGGGGCCGCCACCCTTCACGCAGCGCCAAACCTGGCGGGTCGAGAGGAGCAGAGTGCCGTATAGGCACGTGGAATGTGAGAGGTGGAATGAAAGATATGATGGACGAAATGATTGATATAATGAATGAGAGAGGCCTGGATGCCTTATGTCTGACAGAGACGAAGCGGAAGGGGTGCGACGTCGATGACCTCCCCGGTGGCATGCTTGCTCTGTGGTCCGGCGTGGACCTGGACGAGCATGCAAGTGGGGGGTAGGCGTCTTACTCTCATCCCGCTTTGTGTCTGGAGTAAAAGCTTATTGTCTGGTGAACCCGAGACTTCTCTGGGTCCGCCTAAAACTGGGGATCACGCGAGTTTTTCTGGTCGCAGCTTATGCTCCCGTAAGCTCAGCGGATCCCCAAGAACTCGAGAAGTTTTGGGAGTCTGTGAGAGAAATTCTGGATCTGGCTGAAGGGAACGAAAGACTAATTATGTGTGGTGATCTTAATGGCTGGGTGGGGACCAAACGAGACGGCCTTGAGGCTGTCCTTGGACCCTATGGTGAGAAGAGAGTGAACGATGCTGGTAGGCCAATCATAGACGTATACATGGAAAGAAACTTGCTTGTGTCGAACACCCTATTCCATCATAAGGATATTCACACGTATACATGGGGCATGAATGATCAGAAAAGTATGATTGATCTGATTTTAATACATAGTCGCCTCCGAAACACAATAATGGATACAAGAGCCTACAGAGGCCCCACTCTTGAAACGGACCACTACCTGGTGATAAGCTGGTTTGTGGGCCTTTTCAAGAAGTGGAGACACTGGCGAGTGCGTACCAATTTCGGGGAGCTTGAAAGAATAAAGTGTGAAAAATTGGAAGATGTTAGTGTAAGGAGTATGCATGCGCGCCTAGTCGAAGAAAGGCTTGCGAAAGCGGACTTCTTCGACTTAGATGTGGGTAATGACTGGGATAGTATGAAAGAAAGTATAGTGGAAAGCGCAAAA
Organism: Dendrolimus kikuchii; assembly: GCA_019925095.2. Taxonomy (NCBI): domain Eukaryota; kingdom Metazoa; phylum Arthropoda; class Insecta; order Lepidoptera; family Lasiocampidae; genus Dendrolimus; species Dendrolimus kikuchii. Next base: position 13,006,782 of record CM034391.1, on the reverse strand, counting down.
GAAGCATGTGGATGCGCTTCGCACACAACAACGAAAGGTGATGAATGGTGGGACGCGGATGTTAAATCCAGCGTAGAGAGAAAGAGAAAAGCCTGGCTGGATTATGTTGCTTCCTTGCAACAGAATGACAGTATGAAAGAGATGAAGAAAGAAATTTATCGCCTCTGCAAGAATGAAACCAAAGCTTTAGTGAAAGAGAAGCGTGAAAGAATAAAATTGAAAGAAGAAGAGAAGCTGACGGTGAACTTCGAGGCGAATACCAAACTCTTTTGGAGAGAGGTTAAGAAGTCTCGGGGTTGTTCGTCAGCTTCCAGAATGGAAAGAATAAAATCTAAAGCAGGGGACGTTCTTGCTAACCCACAAGAGGTATTAGCGCGATGGAGTGAATATTTTAGAGAAATGTATGATAATATCCCGGATGCTGGCACCACGACTGAGTCTGTGACCGACTCCGAGGAGTCAGCATCCGAGATCACTTTGAAAGAGATCGAATGGTCGATAAGAAGTCTGAAAAATGGAAAGGCAGGAGGAATCGATAGTGTGTCTGCTGAGATGATCAAATATGGTGGAACCTGCGTCCGGGACGCTTTCCTGTCCTTATGCAATTTGTGCTGGAGGACGGGAAAGGTTCCCAAGGACTGGAGGCGCGCTGTCATCGTGCCCTTGTATAAAGGCAAGGGGTCACGTATGGAGTGCGCCAGCTACAGGGCCGTCAGTTTGATCAGCACAGCATCTAAAGTGTATGCGAAGATTATTGAAAAGAGAATGAGAGTTGTATCCGATGGATTACTGTGGGATGCACAAGGTGGTTTCAGAAATGGAAGGGGATGTATGGATCAAGTTTTCTCTCTCCGCAATATCGTAGAGAAGCAGCTGGCTATGGGCTGGAAGGTTTTCTGCGGTTTTGTGGATCTAGAGAAAGCATTTGACAGGGTTGTGCGGAAGGACCTCTGGGACATATTGCCCGGATATGGGATTAATGGCCAATTGATGCGTGCTGTGCAGTCCACTTACGAGGACTGTATGGCATGCGTGCGAGTGGAAGGCAGCCTGTCGCCCTGGTTTGACGTCAATATTGGCGTCCGCCAGGGCTGCATGCTGTCGGCTTTGCTGTTCATCCTATACCTGGACGATTGTCTCCAGAGAATAAGATTGATGGATGTTGGGGTGCGGATGAGTGATCTAGTTGTAAGCACCTTGCTTTATGCGGATGATGCCGTGCTTTTAGCCGAATCGCCATCAGAACTGCAAACACTAGTCACAATGATGAAAGATGACTGTCAGGCGAGAGGCTTACATTTGAATGCGAAGAAAACAAAGGTTATGTTGTTTGAAAGAGAAGAAACCAGAACGAATGCAAGGATAATGGTCGATGATGTTATGCTAGAGCAAGTGAATGAGTTTGTATATCTTAGATGTGCTTTTAGCAGGGATGGAAGGTACACCGCTGATATAGAAAGAAGAGTGAATTTGGGGAATAGTGTGAATGGAGCGTTAGGTAAACTTCTAGGCGCTAAGAACCTCAGCCAGAAGGCCCAGCTCGCCGTACACAACGCGGTGCTGGTACCTACGCTCACGTATGGATGTGAGAGTTGGGTATGGAAGAGAGAGCATGAAAGTAGAGTAAACGCGGTCGAGATGCGAGCACTGCGCAAAATCTGCGGAGTGATGCTCGCGGACCGCGTTCGTAATACCGAAGTAAGAAAGAGAGTTGGTCTGAATGAGAGTATCGGGGTAAAGGTAAAGAAAGGAATGCTCCGGTGGTTCGGGCATGTGGAAAGAATGCATGATGAAAGAATGACTAAACAGATATACAATGCAAAAGTGGATGGATGCAGAAGTCGTGGAAGGCCACGACACACCTTCCATGATCAAATTGATCGTGTACTAGCAGAAGGTGATGTCAGGAGCCTTAAGAACAGACGAGCTTGCATGACAAGAGTTATGAATGTCAAAGAGGCAAGTGAGGTGTATAAGAATAAGCCTAAATGGCACTCTGTTGTTCGTGCCTACCCCGCAAGGGAACTGGCGTGAAGTTATGTATGTATGTATGTATGTATCTATAGGACTAAGCCTGAGAGATAATGAGATAGAATACAATTATATTTAATAATTTAAATACTGCATATACGAGTAGAGTTGGAAATGTTTTAACTTCAAGTCTGGTGTTTTAAAGCTTGTACGTGTAAATAACGATATAATATTATATTTGACGTCAGGAAGTTTAGAATCCTTTCCACCCCTCGTTTCACTTCTACTGCGTGTGAACTGCACACACACATATGTATTTATTAATGATCCAAAAACATAAATAAAAATCATTCGATGTCCTTAAATACCGTCATGTTCTTTCAGTTCTGTGTCTTTTGAACAGATTGATTCAATCTGGTTGACACGTCTAATATCAAAATTATGGTCCTTAATTGAACGACTAGTTCATATTTATCTCAATAAAACGGAGTTGACTGGTATGTTATTTAGACGTAGTTATGGAAACCGAAACGAATCCACTACTTTGAGTTAAATACCCAAAACGATTCCATAGTTTATGTTCGAAATATGCGACAAAGATTCAGCTTTTTCAATAATATTTATTATCCATGTTGGATAATATATATATATTGAGAATATATCTTGGCCGTTCTATACAGTTTTCAAGACTATCTTAATTATTGCAAAACTGTTTTCGTTAGGTTACCCACACCAACAGTATTATTGCTAATGCTGGGTTGCAATAATATTGAACAATTTAATCATACCGTGTACTAAGCTATAAAATACTGCCGGCAAACGAACAATATTATTAATAATAAGTAAACTATTTTCAATAACATTGTAATGTGTGCGGGTAGCTTTAGGGCTCCCTGGACACCGGTCTACGAATATACATAGACGCGCGAGCACGTGTGTGCTACGGCACCAGCATTTCATTCCAATGACTCAAGTTTGAATGATGGCTAAGGAACACGCATGCACTTATCCGTGCAGGAACGGAATAGGAATACTAATTCCTGCGGCCAGCGGCCTGTCGTAAGGGGAGACAAAACTATCCTCAGCTAGGTGGTAGGGTATTTCCCCGTCTGGATGGCGACCACCCCTGGTCTATAGCATGACGCCTTAACAACCTTGAGTTGTGTTCCGACATTAATGGCCAGGTTCCAGTCCCATCTACGAGTCCGGTAGCACATTGGTAGTACCTCTAGTGTTATAGACGACGGTATCCAGTTTCCATTACAGTTGGTCCGTCAGCCTGTCTGCTGTAATTCAGCAACTAAAAAAAAACGCTTAACCAGTTATTATTATTAAAATAATGTTACAATTTTTACTTGATGATATTCATGGAAAACATTGTAGAGAAACTTACACATGGAGTTTGCGGGTGTGTGAATGCGCTAATCAGCTTTGAACCAGCGTGGGGAGTTTAGCATCCGTAGCCCTAAAGGGGACACTGACTACAGCAAAGGTACAATTAATTGGAGTGATATACCTAATATTAGAATAATTGAATTTTTCTCTACCACATTTGACATCCATTAATAATTTAGTCATACCTAACCTACCTAACAAGTGCTACTTAATTTATGCATATACTAGGATATGCCCGCGACTTCGTCCACGCTGGACTTGAAATTTCCGCGGGATTCTCGAGACACAAAGTACCACAGTATTTTAAAAAGAATGTAAGCTATGTGAAGACTGTGCCGGAATAAGTTAATTTTTATGCACTCGCATAACTTCAAACCGCTGCCGGGATAATTCCCGCGGGATACCCGGGATAAAAAATATCACACATTTTATTAGATAAAATTTGCTATCGATCAGTGAAAAAACCATATTAAAATTCGATTTTTTTTTATTTGTGCGCCGCATTAAATTCCATGTAAAAAAGTAGCGCACATTTTAAGTCTAAAAATTTGATGTCTATCAGCGAAAACTGCATAGAAATCTGTCCAGTAGTTTTTACGTGAATCCCGAACAAATAGACAACCCTACAAACAGACAAAAAAATCTAAAAAAAAATATATGGTGTTCTACGTCGTTTATATAATCTATTCCAGTTCTTTTTTTTTAATGGCTTTAATGTACGGACACGGCATGCTTAGAATTTTATAATATTATAGGATATATAATTGTTTGGCATCTGTAAGTGCTGACTGACTAACTGACATATCAACTTACAGACCAAACTACTGGGGTTAGGGCCGTGAAAATTTGCATGCAGGTTCTTTCTATATTGTAGGTGCACACTAACACAGAACTTTTGAAAATTCAACCCCTAAAAAGGTGAAAAAGGGGATGAAAATGAAAATCCTTAATTTTCAAAGCAAGAGGCACTAAATTTATGTACATACTTCTGGTTAGAAGTAAATGTACACGTGTATCGTGGTTTTTGGAAATTCAACCCCTAAGAGGGTGAAAAGGGAATGTAAAGTATGAAAATCCGTCTATTTCAAAGTAAGAAGCATGAAATTTTATACACCTACTTCTGTTTAGAGGTAAATGTAAACGTATGTCATCCTCTTTGGAAATTTAACCCATAAGGTAGTTAAAAAGGTTTAGAAAGTGCTCAAACTATAACTATTTCTAATCTACGCAAGCGTAGCCGAGAGCAGCGGGTAGTTGTGAGTTTAAAGGCAAAGACCCGCGAAAACGAAACGGCGGCCACAATTAGTTATGGAAAAATGTAGAAAAGATAAATACTTGTATAAGAAGTAAGATGTAGCTATATCTAATTAGGAACATAAGCTCTGATTTTAATGAAGGTTTCATGAGTACTCTACGTTTGAAAAGCTACAGACCGTAATGCTACTGGCTTTTGTCCGCTTTATCTCGACTCACGGAACCACTTAGATCTTTGGATAGGCAAGTACTAATATTTTAACCCTTTTTATTTCCAAAACTATTACGGTAAGTACTAGTAATTCGATCTAAGCTACAGATAGCGGATCTCGGAGTTAAAAGGTAGGCAAGTACTTTGCTTTTAGATACATCATTACGTACGTACTTAAATAAATTACTAAATAATAAAACTACGTTTTAAAGGTTTTTTTTCACAAAAACAAAATCAATATTACTATATTTTGTAAATTTGTTGCTGTTCTTTTATGTGTTTACTTGGCACCGACTTCTAGATGTTGTAGAAAGAAGTCGGTTAAATATTTTTTGGTTTTTAGTGTGAAGTCGGTTTTGTTTTCGTTATAAAAATAATTTTTTACTTTTTAGTTGCACAAATATTTCAATAGCTTTAGAAATAATATATTAAGCACCTGTACAAATTGTACAATTGGCGCGTGTATACCTACAAATTTGCCATCTCACTCTTCGAAAACTGCATTGTATTCTCCATCGCTTATAATATAGTGTATTCCAGTTGTTTTTTTTTAATAGCTCCAATGTACAAGGCATGTTTAGAATATTATAATATTATATAATAAATTGATTGTATGAGTTCAGCAGCGGTTACCATCACCTATGGACAATTGTAACAACAAAAGTGCATATCAATGTGCTTCCGCTCTTTAAATGGAGACTGGAACCTGGCCACAAATGCCGGAACACAACTCAAGGTTGTTATGGCGGCGTACTGTAGACCAGGGGAAGTAGCCATCCAGACAACCACCTGGGTGTGGGCTTTTTTGTCGCCTCTTACGACAGGCCGCTCGATCGCAGGAAATTGTATTCTCTCTCCGTATCTACACGGATTAAAACAATTTAATTTTTTAATATAATTAAAATAGGTATTATTGAATTTAATCGTTTAGCAAACCAGTTAATCGGCTATGTGATGGTACATTTTACATTTAGTTTCAATATCTTTCGCACACTGATTTATTGATCTACTGTCTTCCATAGTTGCCATATAATAAACTGTGTAAGGTCTTTGCCTAAAATACATGCTTCCAAATAAATGAACTTTGAATGTTTGTTAATTCCATCTTTAAGGTTTTTTAATTATTTAAATCGCTTGTCGCCGTCTGATGTGTTATAGCACTGACACTAAAATAAAGAAGAAGTAATTAGTTATACGTTATATATCCAATTGTAGTAATCGTGATGTTAGTAGAATAGATAAAATTTCAAGATAAAATAAAAAATCAAATGCTAATAAAAACTATTAAACCTAGTTTTAGTTAAACAACAGTCTAAAACACTAAAAACTCTTTAACTAAGAAGAGTTAATTGTTTATAAATACATTTGCAATATCAATATCTGAAATCTCTTCCATAACAAGCATCAAATGAAAAACACCACATTTAAACAATTTCAAGTATTACAGGCTTAGTTTTAGAGATTCAAAATGCTACGAAAAGGTACGTGAAATCATTGCGGCATGTGGAGACAGTACGCATGCGCGGTCCGTACGCCTGCGCACCGCCACTTAACCTCAATCCGAGGCGTGTTTTTGAATGAAACTTCATTCGCACACCGGCCCCCAACCTTACTTTGCTTTTAGGTAATTTCCACACACTTATCTAACCTATTGCAATTCCAATAATGGCTATTAGATCTGACAGAAAACTCACTAACAGTTGCTTTCGGTAATTAAACACATTGAAGACAGTTGACCGTTTGATAACTTGCAAAAGAATAATTTAAAGCTGTAAAAAGATGTCTTTTGAAAATATACATATATGCTTACATAAGATATAGATCTGTCTTTAGATTTCAATAGGATTTAAAAGTTTAAGTCCGTGTTGAAAAAAAATATAGCATATCTTCCAAAGCCAAAATGTAGCTTAAATACAAGTTTATAGCCTTCAATAATCGAATGAAGAAGATATTATTAACAGTAATAAAATACTACATATTTTCACGTATCTTTCCTTGTATAAACTTCAAATATATATCCCGTGAAAACTATCCTATAAAAAGTTACGTTCATTGTCGTTGTAAATATTACAAAACATTTACGATATTTGTCACATTGTGAGGTTCGTAAAAAGGAACAAACAAATACACAAAGAACTAAGCATTTCATTGATCACTTTAATAATTTTATAGGTCTGTTACAGCATCCCTACTGTGCCATAAAGAACCATAACTTTAACTCTAAACCTTTTTTAAATAGAAATTAAATGTAGCAAAGATACAGGTTTTAAATTATAATGGTGAGCAGTCTCTTTAATGCTTTACTAAGTTCTGCTGAATAAGTAAAGCTACTGAATTCTTTAAATAACAATATCCGTAGAGGGACATTGTTCAAACCAATTTTCAGTAAAAGTATTTTTGAACCTGTAGAACCTTTATTTTTTAAGATTTTTTATAATTTCACGAACAATACTGTTTATGTATAATAATTGTGACAAAGTATTCAAGGAATGTATAGTCGTAGATTTCACTCAGTAATATACAATTACATAGACTGAAGATACGTAGTCTGTATAGACTGTACATACCTACATTATATAAGTTACATATAGCATAGGAAGTAAACCTAATTTTCAGCTTATGTATCTTCAAAACATGTTCTCCAGTGGAACTTCGTTTGAATGAAAATTTTGAATTTGAATAATATTTTTTGATGATGTTAACAATGTCGCTAATTATCAGCATGCCTTCATTCACAACCTTTGGAAGCAAATGTCATCTTTTTAACTAGTATTTGTCAAGTTGTGGTGACTGAAGGCTAAAGCACTTGAATAACATGGCGGCAAAACGTTGATGTGAAATCTGTTACAGCATCGCTTAAACGCAATACCACCAGTGATGGTGAAAGTTATGGAGATTTCCAATGTATGAAATACGGCAAACCACTTTGCACAAGTGTAACAGATATACAATTCATTTCCCTAAAACGGGCATGCGACAATCCAGTGGGAGGGACGTTGATTGTTTATCATTACACTCGTATTACATGTTTTGGACACGAGCACTCTTTTACAAATCAAAATAATTGTCGCCAAAATAAATAAGGAAAACAGAGAGAAAGTACAGCGTTAAGACGCACAATCAACAGCTGAAGGAAATTTCCTTCCTAATTGATCTAATTAAGCGAGAATACATTATACTACATTAATAAAATTAGCGACACAAACAATGGAATATGGACGGGCGGCACCCTCGCGCGATTACTGGCGACGAATCCGCCACTCCCGGCATATCTCTACTCGTTAAATTAATTCACGACTGGTACCTGCTCTTTCGCACATTGGCAAACAAAAAGTTTATATAACTTATCACTTTTGTACCATTCCTAGCCAACCTGCCCAGCCACTAGACAATTGACATTAGCGCCAAACAAATAGAATAGAAATGGAACTCTTTGATGTTATCGATGATCAGAAAGGTGTCCTTATACTTTGCACAGCGAATTAGCATTGTCATCCAATGTAATGCAGGCAGCCTTCTGGGTGCGCTCCCTTCTAATAATGATGTGACATACAGTCTGTCATTATTTGGCGCAAAATGATTGGATATAGAAATATTATCTTTAATTTTGGAAATTAATAAAGAATTACTGAACATTCAGCTTCCATACTTCTGTGGCTGCAATATTCAAAAACGAATCGATCTATACATTGTGCTGAATTTTTTATATAACGGTGCGTTTTAGAAAAGTCTTTTTATGTATTTTATATTTCAAAGTTTCTACGCAAGAGGGGAATTAAGAACGTTTTGAAAGATTTAGATAATAATAATTTGAAAAAAAACTGAGCCACAGCCAAGTTTGGCTGAGTTTAACTGATAACTTGTATGATGATGATTAGTCATCATCATCCAAACCCAGCTAAACTTCGCTGTAACTAAACTATATGTATCAACATTTTTATTTGATTGTATGAGTTTAGCCGACAGGAAAGCGGTTACCAGCGCATATGGACATTTTAACACCAAAGGGAGGATTCTAATGGAATACTGGAACACAACTCAAGGCTCTTAAGGTATATTCTAGACCAGAGGTGGTAGCCATCCAGACCGGCAAATACCCTACCATCTAGCTGTGAGTTAATTTGTCACCTCTTATGACAGGCCGTCTGGACGCAGGAAATTATATTCTTTCTCCGTTCCTCTACGGATAAAAACGTCTTTTTTTAAAAACAAAATATAAAACCTTAGATCATATAATACACCTTTATGTATAAACCTGTTGTTCGTGCCTACCCCGCAAGGGAACTGGCGTGAAGTTATGTATGTATGTATGTATAAACCTAATAATGTCCCTATTATTTTAATATTATAAATGCGAAAGTAACTCTGCCTGTCTGTCTGTTACGCTTTCACGGAAAAGAACCGATTTGGTTAAAACTCAGTATATATTTTTGATGCCAAGGATGAACATAGGATACTTTTTATCTCGAAAAATGGCATAGTTTCCGGGATAAAAGTATATTTTCTGTTTGCCTGTAATTCTTTCACGGAAAAATTATTACACCGATTTGTCTGAAACTCGGTATTTATGTAAGTTCAATATCTAAGTTGGGCATAGGATACTTTTCATTCTCGGAAAAGGATAGATTTATGTTAAAGGTTATCCCAAAAAGTAGGATAGGTTTTGCTTTTTATGATGTAATTTTCGTCATTTTGGCATTTTCGACATTTTCATCACTCGTCATATTTGTAGTTTACAGATGATATACGAGACTTGACACTTGACACACAGACTGCTACTTTAATCGCAAAAATAAAAATTATATATAGAACGGGTTGAAATAGGGGATGACGGTTTGTATGGGAGATCAATCATTTCTCAAGTTTAAAGATATAAAAATTCATCATCTATAAAAAAATGCGATAGTGACTCGGTCTGTCTATCTGTTAAGCTTTCACGGAAAAACTTCTAGAGTAGTGGATCGGATTTACTGTAATTTTGTATATATATAATAGTTTTAATACCGAAAATGGACATAGATACTTTTCATCCCGGGAGACAGAATAGTTTGCGATATAAAATGAAGTTAATCTTGTGGGGGCAAATAGCACTAACATAAAAATTTAATACAATGTAACCTGTATTAATGCTTGCTCGTTAAACAAGAAGCAGCCAGCGGGGGTGGACTCGCGGCCCAGCCGCGGGGAAATCTCTAGTAATATATATAAGGACTTATTCGTTATGTAACTAAACAAAATATAACCTTACAAAATCAAAGGACACAGAGTTTAGTCAAGGCTAGTAAGTTACGTGTAAACATCTACCCATTCATATTTTATATAAACGTGATTTTGGATGTTTTTATCTTTGTGTGTTATTTTTTCCCGGTCAGAGGAATAAACCGAAAATAGTGAAATTTGATATAATATACCTACTTTTAAAGGAGCTGAACATAGGATATGTTTTATCGCTAAAGAGGGGATAGTTTCCGTGATTAGATAGGAGTAGATATTAAGCGAGCAAAACCTCTTAGAATAGTCACAGTACAACTCAAAGTATGAAGTATTATTATTATCTGTACTGAAAAATCTTAAAAGACAACCTAAAAGTAATTATTTTTATTATTATGTTTTTATTTATTATTATTAACTAGCTGATCCTTTAAACTACATCTAATATACAACTAAAAATAAATAAACTTATTAGGAACTGTTTTTACTTTTTTTTTAATTTATATAAAAAACCAAAAAAAGAGAAAGCATTCACCTGTAAAGATATCTAGGCATGTATTTTTTATTCGCTGGGAAAGTATAATTACTAGTATAATTCTTAATTATATTACGCAGAGTTATTATAGAAACAACAAATGGGAATCGAATCCACAGAAACGGCGATTAGAGGAGACTATCGGAACATTTGCCTCAACCAAACTGTCAATTGCTAGAGGCCTTTTTTCAATCACTAATATATAGTCTTAACAAGGTAACAACATATCATCTCCTTTTATTGCAAGTGTCAATGGGTGAGGAAAATTATTAGGTTATCTACTAGGACCGCTATCTATAATATTATAAAATTATAAACATGCCGTGTCTGTATATTGAAGTTACTAAAAAAAACAACTGGAATACACTTTATAAGCGATGGGGAACGCGATGGAATTTTTTGTAGATTTCTTGTCTGTGTGTTCGAAGTTCACGTATAAACTACTTCGCCGATTTCAATGCGGTTTTCGCTAATCGACAGCAAATTTTTTTACTTAAAATCTGCGCTACTTTTTATCCTGGAAATCCCACGGGAAATGTTCTGGGAATTTTTAAAAAAGACCAGATTGAAAAAAAAATAATTTCCATTGTGATTCACCGATCGATAGCAAATTGTATGTAATAAAATGTGTGAATCTTTTTGAAAATTGGCTTTTTCCGATGCAGTTTTCACTAAAACGATAGCTTAGTTTCAATCCCGCGGGAATTTCAAGTCAATATAAATATATATATATATATATATATATATATATATATATATAAGAATTATATATAGAAGTTATAGGGCTACGCCGCGGGTAAAACCTTAGTAGCTCTATGTTACTCATATAAAAACTTAATTAAGATTTTATATATCGTGAGGGAAGCCGGGAGCAAAAGCTAGAAATACATATATATAATTTTTCTTTGAGAAATTATCTGATTGGTGGTGAAAGCCGCTTAAAATCCGTTAAGTGGTTTAGGAAGAGTTAGCTGATATACAGATAGACAGACGAGGAAAGCGACTCTGTTTTATACTATGTAAAGAAGTTGTATAACTAGTATTATTAATGCGTGTGTGAGTTTGTTTGCTTGTAACGTTTTCACGCCTTTATCACGCAACAGATCGTCATGAATTTTTACATACATGTTGTAATGGGGGTTCCTTTCTTCCAGAAAAAAGTCTTGTTCCCGATGCATAGACGAATATAGTCGAAAAGATAGTGCTCAGATCACATTTTATTGGCGCCACCAACCATTACAATTCACTAACAAATACATTTTCAAAGCCACGACAATGACAGCAACAATTTTAATGTGTTGCCGTAGTTAATTCCACCTTTGGTAAATGGCATTGCAGGTATTCATGAATAAGTATGTTGGATTAAAAATGTGAATCTTACTACATTTCTAGGAATATGTCTACTAAATGATATATATATCCTTTTTTTACACGGAAGCTAAGCCGCGAGCAAAAGCTATTGTTTGTAAAAATAATAATATCTGAAGTTAACAGGGCGGTAAACGGCTGAAAGCTCTCAGATGCTCTGCAGGTGACAGCTTAAGAAATAGAAAATGGTTTTAAACATGCCATTCTGTTATACATTTACCAACGCAATAGCTACAGATGCACTTTGCACTATATTTCCCCTTATTTTTTTAAATATCACCCCTTATATCATTATACATATTTCACATGTTTTCATTATATCTTAATTAAATTTATTAGAACACTAAATGTGCCTGCGACTGCGCGCAGGGTGTGGAATTTATATTCATTTAAAATCTATATTATAATACTTTTCCAGCTTCGACCACATTATCGACGTTTTCAACACATTTGCGCAAAATATGCGTTTACGAAACCTGTATACATTCTTCGAAAGTTATAATTCCGCACCATGTAACGTAAACGCAATGTAACCAGCGGTAAAATAGATACTTTGTCCTAAATAAGTTAAAAAAATACCAAAGAATTCCACCAAGGAATTTCACATTACGAGAATGAATAAGCGGAATAATCGAACCTCCTTGGAAGCGCTTTTGTTCAATACATTTGTCTCGCTTTAATACAATAGAGAAAAATGAGATGAAAGATGTAGTTCTAATTGTCACACGCATATGTGATACCATTTGTTAACAAAGATTGTTGGGACTTGCCGACTGACATTTACATTTGTTTCATTAACTATTGTAATGTTTTCTCGCAAATATATTGAAAAATGCTGTATGATACACGTGCGGTGGGTGATTTATACAAAATCGTGACTATGTAAAGTCCTCGACTTCGGCTCGGGCTCGCCTTCGTCTAGTCGTTTGTAAAAATCAACTTACTGCAATAGAATCGCAAATAACTTACAGTCAGCGTCTTATAGAAAGAAGCAGCCAAGATGATCAAATAGATAAGAACATCGAAAGTGATCATTAGTATCGGTACAACCATTGTCGTCTAATAGATCGAATCACCCGTCTTGACCAAATACATCAGTACACCGACAACGCCAAATACATGAGTACATTCAAGTCACCATTATTATGTTAACAACCATCTCGCCAAAACAAAGAGACACACTAGAAAAATGAACTCTATTCTAAATGTGATTAGTGTCAAATCGAGATGATTTCATACTAAATCAAAATTCCAATAGTATTATTACTGTTATAAAAATCTTTTTCATTTTTATAACGTAACTAGTATTTGCCTTCGACTTCATTTTCATTACTTAGATAGCAAAGATTAAAGTTATTTTATCAATATGTAAAATTGAATAAATATTTAATATGACAATACATGAATCCTGGATATATTCATAAACTCCCGATATTTGTAATTTACTAAAGACTTATTCAACTACAGATGTTTCTTCACTAAGGATTTCTAATAATTACAGACAGTGTCTTGTGATTTGCGAACATTGCGTCAAAGTTGATCTAGTGGTTTGGAAGTGGAAGGAAATCCCGGGAAATCTCAAGAGTCCCAATATGGTCATGTATAAAAATGTCATAAAGTATTAAACTATGCTGTAATAAGAGTAACACGAATAGTTTTCATGCTATATCTAGGCGCATTATTCCCAAGAAAATTTTGGAACTTTCCGTCACTAAAGTATAGGAGTAAAAACATGAAAAAGTGAATCCGGTTTCCTGAAAAATTACACTAGAATTCCCATGATATTAGCTTTTTCAGCATTTAAGTAAAAAATGTCTGTATAATAGTGAAAACCTCATAGAAATTAACATATTTATGAAAAAAAAAACATTAATTGTTTCAATTTTCCATCAATCAAACAATTGGATCCCAATTGGTTTTTTTAATAGCTTCAATGTACAGACAAAGCTATTTTACAATATTAACTTAATTTTAACATTTCATTTGACATAATACACTATGTATATGTGAGTATATTTTCTATGTATATGTGAGTTTGTTGAAATATCTACTAAAGAGTTTCAATACATAAGAAATTTAGAATTCGAGATAAACCTTTTTTTATCAGCAATGAATAATTGATGTTTCTTGGATACTATTTTAATGTCTAATACGTATATGAATTCTCATGATCTATACTGAGATCATACTATACATATATATAATATACCCCAGTCATTGAAAAAAGCTTAATCTAACGTTCTGGTGAAATCGTATCGGAATCAGCCAATTTTTATGCAGTATAACGACTTTAAACCACTCCAAGGAAGTTTTCGCGGGGTTCCCGGAATATAAACTAACAAAGCATTCGGAAAAGAACGTAAACCATCGTTTTAGTATCAATTGAATCTGAATCAACTAATTGTTATGCAAATAAATAATTTATACTTTTTCTATTTTTACTTATTTGAAAAAGAAAGTGCATTGTGTTTTAGTATAAGCTAATTTATATGCATACTAACCACTAGAAACCACCCTCGGGAAAATTTCCGTGAGATGCCCAGGACACAAAGTATTGCTGTATTTAAAAAATAATGTATCGTGTCTAAAATCGTGTAAGAATAAATAAACTAATTTGTAAGCGTCCTAACAACTTTAACCAGCTCCTGAGAAAATTCGCGGGATCCCCAGGATAAAAAGTATCACAGATTTAATTTCAGAAAATTTGCTATCAATGAGTAAAAACATCGCATCGAAATAAGAAAGCTTTTTTTTATTCTGGCCTCTTTAAACCGTTCCCGGAAAATTTCCCGTGCGATTCCGGAATAAAAGGTAGCGCAGAATTTAAGTGTGAGAATTTGCTCACGATCAGCGAAAATCGAATCGCAATCGGCCTAGTAGTTTTTACGTAAATCCCGAACAAACAGAAAAACCGACTAACAGACAAGAAATCTAAAAAAAATCATCGTGTCTCCATCGTTTATATAGTCTATTCCAATTGTGTTTTTTTTTAATAACTTCAATGTAGAGAGACGACATATTTAGCATATTATAATATTATAGACTATCGTCTGCCCGCGAAACTTCCTTCGCGTTTCCATGATGATGATACATTTGATAGTCAAGTATGTTTGAACAGTTCTTTATGGTGGTTAAAGAAGCGTTCAAACTTACTCTAACTCTCTATGAATAAGACAGTTAGTATTTAGTAAAAACGAAAACTCAAAGCTGAAAAGCAGTGTCATCAAGTATTAAAGAATGTAAACAAAAGTATGAAAAACCTGATTTAATTAAGAGAACTGAAATATCTGGTTAGAAACAGGAACTTGAGACTATTTATAAAATTTGTAGGTTAATAATATATCTTTAGTTAGCTGGGCTCGGCTAATATCTCTGTTCCATCTGAAATAATATTATAGTTAGGTACTGTGGCCAAATGCAACTTAGTTATAAAGTTAAAATGAACGCCGTTATTAATTGGCTATATTAGAGTATATATGTCATGGTTAAATTGTACAGACCGTTAGATTATAATCTATCTCGAGAGCTATTGAAATATTGTGAACCGGAACAAACTGCTTACAATTTAACGCATTATTTCCCGATAGATTATAATCTATCGACGTGAAATCGTTCTGTGTCCATAGAGTTAGTAATAAAACATAGGTGGGTCAGTCAAAAATACTAAAGATTCGATCTCTGCCCTTATGGGTTAGAAGTTTTAACAATGTTTGTAAGTAGTCAATAAGTGATACTTCCAATCCCAGTGTTTACCCTCGATTAAACGTAATAAATATTATTATGCACATATCATCCTCTTCGTCAATCACACTGCTGTGATCAGGAGTTTTTTTTAAGTTTCAAACGTCTTCAGAATTGATTTCATTAATTTCACATTAGGAAAGAAAGGTGCTTTTCATTCAATGCAAATTTAGCAATAAGTAATTCAATTTGAAATACATAATTCGAAATACAATTTTGGTTTAGTATGAAATCATCTCGATTTGACACTAATCACATTTAGAATAGAGTTCATTTTTCTAGTGTGTCTCTTTGTTTTGGCAAGATGGTTGTTAACATAATTCCTATGTAGGATATCCTTACAACATATGTAGGAGATTACATGATTATTCCTCTGGAAATAAACGGGGACCAGCGGTGGAATAATAGTGGACTAATGATGTTTAGTCGTAGACCGATGAGCTAATTAAAATAGCGATTAATACCGGTCCCGAGTAATCTTATTTCTATGTGAGTGAATAGACAATCATAGCGATTTGTCATACTACCCACGACTTTGTCCGCGTGGAATTATTTTGGTGGCATCCTAATTTTAAAATTAGCTCCTTATAATATCAGTTATTGGCCAGTGAAAGTCGTAAAAATCGTTCCAGCCAGATTAGCCGGAACAAACAGATAGACAATTTTTTTTATGTTTTTTTTTGTGATATACAACCGTATATACTGTCATATACATTTGGTAAAATGCTTGTTATATTGACATTACAAACAGACACTTCAATTTTATTTATTTGTATAGCTATAGATGTATAGATCAAGTTAGTCCGTGGTTGTTAATTGATATTTTTTGTAATTTATAGATAAATTAACAAATATATATAAAAGTGAAGTTTATTTGGATGTTTATGATTTCTATTTCGCCTAGGGAGACAAAACAATTATTGTTCTTTGACTTTCAAAACCTCTATTGTCTAGTGGTATAAGCGTTCGTTCGTTTACCGACAGGGTAAGATTGACATACTAATTTTGTATAGATTTAATTTGATTTCCGTGTCTAGGGAAAGCCACAGAGTTATCGTTTTTATACTACCCATAAAAAGGCATAACTTATCTCGAGAATAATATAGGCATAATATGTACAGATTTGTCTGCAAATTAAGAAAAAATGTTTCTATATTGATATACACATGTACCTATGTTACTCTGAAAAACGGGATAGTTTCCACGGGATACAAATCTAAAGTTTATGGTAGCTAAACCGCTTGTTCGAGTAGGTTGTAGTAATTAATATGAATTGCTTACATCAGATTATTAATCTTTAAAATTAGCTACATCTGTTCGATAAATAATTGATTAAAACTTATATAAACCTCCGAATTTCTTGATCATCTAATTTAATAATCTATTAAAATAAGACGCCACCTAAATATTTATTCATAATGAACACTCTACGACTACTTTTGGTCAAACAGAAGATAACCAGGGCAAAGTTACATGAAATGAAATGAAAATCATTTGCTTATGACATGGTGCATCGATAAACTAGTCTTAAGTTATATTTATTTCGACATGCCATTACCCATAATAATAATAATAAGCCCGCAGGGGGGCTTTGTGACGAAGCCTTAGGTGTATAGCGACACCTCGATCTGACTCCAGGGGCCAAGGCAAGGCCCCCTTCTCCGTGCTTGCCTTAACCAGCCGGCGCGAAGTGGAGATCGCTAGAACTAAGACTCAAGCTCCAGTGGAAGAAGTGATAAATGGCATAACGTCAGAAGTAGCTTCGGTGAACATGTAGCCCACTCTCCATACCCCTTACCCACTCACACCCATGTTGCCCCTCGTCAATCTTGTACGGCATTTTTAGGGGCCCATACAGTGAGTGGCGAGGCACCGTCTGCCCATTTTTCCATGTTCCCCGATTATTACAACGGGCAGACGCCATAGTCCCCATAACCCAGATCCCTAGTACCACTAGCAATTCATCCCAGTAAGCCGGTACCTTTTGTTCTCATCCCCTACAATAGTCCTACACTAACCGGGGCTTGTCCTTGGATGCATTTTTATATGGTGTAGACAGAGATAATCACCGGTCAGTGTCACGGCACGTTTACAATTTTGACAAGGGGCCTCTACGTGTTGGCCTTCCCACGGCCGCACATAAGCCCTCCAAAAGTCCGGACTGTTTTTATGGGCCGTGGTCTTAAAGACATACACTATAATAATAACAGCCCATAAAATTCCCACTGCTGGGCTCGGGTCTCCCATTTATAGGGAAACGGACAGTATACCCGCCATGCTTGGTTGAGGCGGATTGGCGACTTTGACACATCGGTTACTTCGATGTGCAGGTTTCGTCACGATGTTTTCCTTCACCGTTAGCACGTGCTTATTGTTACAATTTGCACTTTAAGTTAGTGTTGTTAATCGTTCTTTTTTCCCAGGACAAGTCCTAGTTTTTGTTGTATCCTGGGATGTCCTAGATAGTTTTTAAGCAGCGTCCTGTATTTTTAAAGCGCCTTGATAAGGTCATGTATGTATTTTACAATTCTTACGTTACGGACGGCCTGGCGGCCTCATAGCTTGAGTGTCGAACTTTCAACTAGTATAATTTTACTCAAATACTTTTATTATTAAAAAAAATGTGATTATTAATTATTGCATGAATTTCATTTAACTATTTTCGCTATATTAATAATTAATATAACTTTAACTTTATTACTCGTTTATCGTTGTGATATGAAAAGCGATGAAACGAAAAAGTGACACTAAAAAGAGATAAACACTTAAAATTCAACCTTATTTAATCCCTATTCCCTATTAACATTATAAAATCGAATTCTGCTATCTGTTTGTCTGTATCTGTATGTTACGCTTTGACGGAAAAACTATTGGACCGATTTGGCTTAAATTCGGTATATATGTAATTTTAATACCGAGGGTGGACAAGGGATACTTTTCATTCCGACTAATTGAATAGATTTTGGGATAGATTTATGTAAAGGTTAATCCCAAACGTAGTATAGGTTCTGTTTTTTTCATTTTGGTTATTTTTATCATTTTGGTCATTTGGTGATTTCACCCATTTCAGCCATGTCTGTCGTTTCGGCCATTTCAGTCAATACAGCCATTTCGGCTATTTCGGCCATTTCGGTCATTTTGTTCATTTTGGCAGTGTAGTCATTTTTATCATTTTGTAGTTTACAGATAGATAGACGGGGGCTGGATAAATAATACTAGAACGGGTTGAAATAAAGGATGAAAGTTTGTATGGTAGACCAATAATTTATCAAGTTTATAGATATTAAAAATTATTATCTATAATAACATACGATAGTAACTCGATCTGTCTGGCAAGCATTCACGGAAAAACTACTAATAATACTAACAGAATCGGTTTTGCTGTAATTTTGTTTAAATGTAGTTTTAATAACCAAAATGGACATAAATACTTTACATGCCGGGAGATGGGTAAGTTTGCGATATAAAATAAAGTAAATCATCCGGCGGCAAATAGCACTAAAATAAAAATTAAATAGAATGTAAGCTGTTTTAACGCCTGCTCTTTAAACAAGACATACGCACTAGAGTTTGACCCGCGACGCAGCCGCGGGGTAAACTTTTCAATGGTAATAATGCAGGTACATTAATTCATCAGCCACGAAAGAACCTTAGGCTTTCTTATATGCCTGATAGATTGATCGGAGAAATGAAGTATAGTGATTCGGAAGAGAAAACAACAAAATTATCTGCATAAATCTAGATGAAGATTAACATAATAGTTTGAATACAAATCACAAACAACCAACTATTTTGGTTCTAAATCTACTTATTATAAGCTACCTTCAATTATAAACTAGCTTTTGAAATATGGGTTGTTAACCTGAATATTTCAAGGTGAATGATTCAAATAAATAATTCAACTTAAAAATATTGACATCTGGTGTAGTGTTTCCCGATAAATAGTTTTTTTAGAGTTTCATAGGTAAATGTGAAAAATTGTAGAGGTTCGTCACCTTTACCGAATTCAAATTTCCATATTCCGACAATATTTATACGATTAGTTTGAAATAATATTTCCTTGTGTCTTAACAAGCAAATCTTCTTTTGCCATATGATCGACCTATAACCTAAATTTTGATGAGTAAACATTTAAAGAGGAACTTATTATAAATTTATTTTTATAATACTATATTTTAGTCTTTAGTTTTGTTTCCTAGTAGAAATTAGATGAAAAAGCCATAAATAAATAGTTGACTTGAAAAAAACATTTTAAAAAACCGTAAGTGACTAATTGGTGAATGGAATGGATTTGTTGTTATTATTTGTGAAACTCTTTTGCTACTCTCTGTTTTTGGTATACTAAACAAATTTTTGAAGCCAACATATTGATCCCATACGTCGCATTAGAAGGCAATTCTACCCCCAGTGGCACGGCTTATGTATTAAGGCTAGATTCGTATAGCAAGCCCAGAGTGAGGCCGCCGCCTGTCATCCGCACTACACATTGACAAATTGTCGGTATACCTACTGATGCATCACTCACACACTGGCATTACGGCCAGCCTTGATTGTCAAGCAGGGTCTAGAATGAAAGTTTGGTTAAGAAACGTGCCTCTGGGAAGTGGATCAATAAACCAATATAACCAACGAAGCAGGTCATGCGGCACACTCGTGGATATTAGTTCAGTTTCATCAATCATAATCTTCGCTAAATGACATGGGATAAAGCTTACATGTATATTCTTCAGCTTTTTTGAAAAGAATCTGTATGATTCATGGTTGTAAGGAATACTGATTATTGTAATACACCCGACACTTTATTTTGTAATGTCTAAATAGAAACATACGAACCGGCATGCAGATCTCACCGTGAGATGTCTCGGTGACACTCACCTGGCACTCGTCACACGTGTGTATAGAGTAGGGCTGTTCGCAGTCGTAGCGACTAAGGATGTCGACGAAGTCGCAATGCACGCGCGAGACCATAACGTCGAGGGCTAAGAGGTCGTTCAAGGTGCGCTCGCAACGCTCCCCGCCGGCGAGCACCTCCTCGCGCGCTTCTCGATCCAGAGCGGAGGCGGGCGAGCGCTCGCAGCAGGCGCGTAGCCGCAGCTCGGCGAGGCGCCGGGCACGAGCACCAGCCCCGAGCGCGCACAGGTGCCGCACGTCGCGGCCCGCCAGCACCGCGGCCGCGCCGCCGCCGCTGCCGCACACCGCGCCCCCGCACTCGCGCCTCACGCCCGCGTCCTCCTCCTCCAGGTCGCACGCGCTCAGCCAGGGGTTGAGGCGCGCGAGCGGACTCACGGCCAGGCCCGCGGCCGCCATCAGCAGCAGCAGCAGCAGCGGCGGCGCTCGCATGGCGGGGGCGGCGCCGCTAGCGGGGGCCGGCCCGCCGGGCGCGGCGCTGCCTCATACCGCATCGCGCATGGCGACCTACTCGCGCGGCCCGGGCCGCGGGGCCGCCGCGCGGGGTGGGCGCGCCGCCATGTCGCTCGCTCGCCGCTCGACTGACACCCCCCGGGTGCGCATCGATCGCCCCGCGCCCCGCACACCCCTATGCGCGCGCCCCCAAACCCTCCATTTCCGTTATGTAACGGTGCGCGCGCATCCCCAGGTCCCGCCCGCCCAAGCGTTGGCCCTCTTGCGGTGAATGGTTTACATTCATCCTCCCATCCGTTTCCAATTTTCTTCACTGACAAATGAAATACTACATTTAACATAGATGCCGCTTTAGATCAAGTTTGTTCGTATTAGTGTCGTAATTTTCTATTTCTTTAGAGACTTTAGACAGTAATTCTAGGAAACTACAGTACGAAAATATAAACTTTAAAGTAGAAGTAAAGCGTGTACATAATTGAAAAGTATTTGCTGATAATTTTATACTTTTTTACTACGTTTTAACGGTTGTCGGCTCGGCATGTATTTAATTATTATTTCCCATTTAAAAGACTTTTCGGCCATTTTTCAGAAGCCGTGATTAAGGAAGACAAAAATGTCAATGAGTAATGTTAAAGTTATTATTTAGCCTACCCTCAACTTGTCCGTATTCGTTATTTAAGTTTATAATTATTATTTATTCTATGGGAGCTTAGTCTAATAATAATAATTAAATAAATCCTTGTTTATCTAAAGTAAACACACATGTTTACATACAGTGCTAGCTTTACCTATAGTGCAGGGTGTGTAGCGCACAAGGGCGCCGGGTTATAGGGGGCGCCGAACACCTCTCGCGACCCCTCCGAAAAGCATGGGTCGCTCGCGGCACCGACGCTTCCAGAGACCCTGCGCTCGTATTATGGCCGATGCCGAGCGCGATAGCAACCACGAGCGTCTCCTATACTTTACACCAGCGGTCACACACGGCCCGAGAGCTGCCTCCATGCGGCTTGTAACTGTTTTATAAATAAAACTTATAGGTACTTACTAAAATACATCATTATTTATTTTGGTAAGGTAAAATATTAAGTAGGTGGGAAATTTAAACAATCGTGTATTACAGTGAACACGCTAATACGTGAATTGAAGAGGTTTGCTCAGCAGTTAATTACAATTTTTGGTAGATCTTATTTATGCGAACAAACTTTTTCTATCCTTAATTACCAAAAAAAAGTGGTTCTCGTATCACAGACGAGCATTTAAGAGCCATTGTACGAATTGCAACTACCTACTAACATATGACAAATCACAAGTGCAGCCCGCCTTTACTAGATTTTGCCACCTTGTGGCCCTGCCTGCTGAAACCTGAAAGGTTGCCTTAAAATAGGTATATTATTATTTAACTCACACAAAAACTTAATTCGGTTTTTTACATATGATGATAACAAAAAACTAACGGTCTTATTCATAGAGTTAGAGTAAGTTTGAACATTTCTTTATGATTCTTAAAGAAACATTATTATAGTTTGCACAACTGCCCAGCAAGACATAGAGGTGAGTCGAAGCCAACCTGATTTGAAGTAATACAATGAATGAGATGTTGTTACTTGTCTATGACAACGTAGGTATTTAGTAATGAATTAAAAAACGCGATTGCAGTGCCATCTATTTTGCTAATCCGTTTATTCCATGGAAACGACATTATTCAAAGGGATAAAAAGTATTCTAAGTTACGACCCAAAATATAAGGTAGCTTTGTATCGAGTTTCATTTAAATCCGTTCCGTAGTTTCCACGTGATGTCTAACAGACAGATAAACAGAGTTACTTTCGCATTTATAATATTAATAGGGATATAGATAGATAAATATATAGATATACAAGTAAGTACAGTGTTAGGTGGATATTTCAAAAACGATGGCGAAACTCCGGTTTTTTTTTTTGTTTCATTCAATCCCAAGTTGGCCGGCCTATACTGATAAATATTAGAAAGATATATTAATGAAGCAGTCTTTTTTCCTTACTTCGATCTATGAGAGTTCTTGTTCTGAACGTATACCTATTACTTCGCGACATCATTTAATATTGCACCTTTTCCATCGGAATTTTTGTTCGCTGGTGAAATATAAATGTAATTATTCCATTTTGACCCCGCGCCTACTAGATGGCGCCAGGGTATTCATTGCACACGGGCGCTAAATGGGCTATAGCCGCCTCTGTTTACATAATAACAGACAGTTAGTTGCATTGCAAAAGTATAGAACTGTACTCTAGTGACAGATCAATATACATCAAGATGCAGAGCGCGAAAATCGGACTACTTGGGAGCTAAATATCATCCTAGTCAGGATATCAGGACAAAGTTATGAAATTATTGTATTGTCATCGGTCCTTATTACCTGTGCAAAAATTGAAATTAATCAGACGTATGTAAATAGATGAGATGTCGTGCACCCCCGGTAAACCCCTCCCTCTTAATATAATATACACCCTAACTAATATTATTTAAGATGTATAAATTAAGCCCTCTCCCAACTGATCGTCACGAAATTTTACATACACGTTGTCTCAAAGGTATAAACTAGACTAAATAGACGACTCAACCTTTGCCGCCCTACCTCACTGCGCCGTAGAGGCTCCGAGTTCGATTCCCAGTATGATAAATTTTAGAAACGAATTTTCTCCGTTATTTACTATGGTCTGGGTGTCGGGGATCGAGTACAGAGCAATCCATTGTATATTACCCATAACACAAGCGTAACTTGCTTGACTTGGGGCTATACAATGTATGTTTTTCTGCCGATTATTTATTTATTTAGAACTAGCTGATGCCCGCGACTTCGTCCGCGTGGTGCCGTTTTTTAACTATCCCACGGGAACTCTTCAATTTTTCGGGATCAAAAGTATCCTATATGTTGACCAGGGATATAAGCTACCACCATACAAAATTTCATTTAAATCGGTTCAGCCGTTTCGGATATTATCCGGTAAAAACAGACAGACAAACAGAAAGAAAAAAATTGAAAAAAATCTAAATTAGTTCTATTTCACTTCTTACATCCCTCTAACTCGGTTTTTAGCATTTTTATCATTGTACAGAAATTTGATCTCTACAATTTTATAATATGTATAGATAAGACATTACCTTTCATTCAGAAAAAAGTACTGTTCCCGAGGAATAGACGAATATATGCGAAACAATGGCGCTCCGTCCGCGTTTTATTGGCGTCAAAAACTAACAAAAACATTGCCATTCCAACGACATGACAGCGACAATTTTAATATATCGCTCTCATGGTTAGTTCCATCTTCGCTTCGCTAGATGACGTTACGGCTATTTCTCTTTTGGCACTTTGAAGTAATTAATATATTTCTAAGAATTATAACATGCCCACTTCATGACATACATAACTTTTTTAACGTGAGCGAAGCCGCAGTCAAAAGCTAGCATAATAATACTTTCCACGAAAGTTGGACAGAACAAGATTATGAAATATTTTAACAGGTTAAAAGCACCTGCAGTACACGTGTATATATGAAGAGATAAATTAATTTAGATATAGGAAAAGATGTACCTGTGTCAAGACCGTAGCAAATGGTAATACATTATCCCTGCCTACCCCTATGGGAAACAGGTGTAAGACTATGTGTGTATGTATATATATATATATATATATATATATATATATATATATATATATATATATATATATATATATATATATATTAAATGTGTTTTGGGTTGCATAGCTAAATAACAAAGCATTACTATTATTATATTATTACGCATTTATTGCTGTAACGCAACCTATATAGCTGCGTGTATAAATGATTGCTTGCCTCATTTTTTGTTTCTAGACTAATTTCTACTTGCTTAGTCACTATTCATTCAGTCGTGGGTGGCCTAAAATATATGTTACATTGCTAACAAACATATCAACATTAATAGATTTAACGACCGATTTGATATCAACGATGCCTATATGCTAAGACAATAGAAGCGATCTCCCAAAGTGCCGCATGCCAAATAGTTTATGTTACCTACTATAACATCAATATATTCTGCTGTGCGATATGCTGTATGAATAATATATCTGTACCTCGTAACAATGGTATTGTGCATTAATTGCTATTGTAATTAGACAGGCGGGTAGCGAGGTAACTTCACGAAGATACGGACATAAACAAGTTATTCCAAGTTACGGAACAAAGTCAAATATATCTCTTTTACTCTTAAAGCTTTGGTAATTAGACTGCACTCTCTATCTCACTCCCACATTTGTGACGCAATGCGCGCGCGCACACTTGCTCGTCGAGTGCATTCACTCGTCGCGTAAACAGTGCTAGATCAAAAGGTACACTCTAATTTTATCGGAATCAACTTCGTATCTGTTATACCGTTGAATTTGCTCTAAATCATCGGAGATTAAAAACTATACCGATTTATTATAGTGAATGGTTTTACGCAGTGGGATGTGCTATAGATATTTGATGAAGGATTAAGAAATCGTCTCGAAGGTTATATTTCGTCATTATAATGGACGCAACAAGTAAGTAAGCAGATTTTTAATGACGAATACAGTTGATTAACAAAAGACATACATAAAATATTGAATTCTATCTTATAATTATCATTTCTGAAAACACATGTAAATTTTCATTGGACTTATATTTCAAAATTAAATTAACATTCCATATTCCATTTCTAAGCTTAGTTCAATCATTACTCATTGTTCTTAAGATTATTTCATTCTTCTGGTATGCGAAAGTTTAAGGCCAATATTATTAACAGTCTATTATATTACATACGTTAGTATAGATATATAAGGTACATTTATTTTACGAATCGTATGCTTAAAACCTCGCGTAGGTATATGAAAATATTATTAATTCTATTGGCCTTATAAAAACCTTGGAATTGTTTTTACTTCTAGACAAATACATCAGATATATTTATTAATAACAAATTTTATACCAACTAGTTCATTGATAATACATGAGGAGATCAGCTCTCAAAACCTAGCAAATTCATTCCAAAAAATTGACACCACAGCCCTAGATCATATAAATATCAGTCACTTTCTGAACACAACATGCAAAACATAATGTCATAAATTTCAACAATATAGCCTTTCAAACGGATTTATTAAGCTTATTGGGAATAATATAATTTTAATGCAGTCTTTACGTGTTTTAGCAAGCACAATACATTAGCAAATGTAGGTCACAAAATAACCAAACATTCGTTCAAAAAACATTGAGTTGCTAGGTTATGAAATTGCAAGGCTGAGGTGATTATATACTGTTACTAATTGTACTATCTTTGCTGTTGACAAAGATTTTTAATTCGCGTAAATTTTGGATTCGTTCCCCATGAAAAGTATTCCATCTCTCATCGTTGACAGCATCTTTATGTAGTTATATTCAGGGCCGTCTTCACACGCGGGTGCAAGAGGTGCGTGACATCCGGCCGCAGTGACCCAAAGGGCGCAAAACAATTGACTTCAATAAAAAAAATATTCAAGAAAATCATAATTTGTAAGGTCCGACTAATACTTAATCACACTACAATAATATGTAACGCCATCATGAATATAAGCCTATAATCAAAGAGGCGATCAAGATCAACCTTCACCCATCTGATAACCAGATGAGCCGAGACATATTTTTTATCAATTTGTATTAATTTGTGAACACTCCAATAATAGGTTGCCAATCGAAAACTGTTCATGGCTATTTTTGAAGTATTCAAAGCATCAAATTCAAAGTTCAGTTATCAAAACAGTTGAAGGTTACGAAAAACAAATGATTAAAATTAATTTTATTAAATTAGCCATTAACACTCTTCGACTGGCAAGCTATCATAGGCGTGTTTATCTTCCATCTATTATTATAACATTGTAAACATGCCGTGTCTGTATATTAAAGCTATTAAAAAAAAAACAACTGGAATCATTGAGTTATTAGGCCATTGAAAAGTTACATTTAGGGTTGCATTTCTCAGGGTTGCTAGTTTACGAGATACAGCGCGAAAACTTTTTGTACCCCTTTTTCCAAAAAGGCGGCTGGGGGACAAGGGTGACGACTCCACAAACTTGAACTTAAGTTTATAATAACCCCCTCTAGGCATCAAAAAATAAAATGGTGTCCTCTGAAAAACGCAAGGCCTAAAAAATGTAAGATTTCAATGACCTATATATGTACCACGTACTAGAGAAGCGATTCAAAACAAAAAAGTTCGAACTTGATGAAAACGGGCACCCGCGCTAGGCAAGCGTGCCGTGGACTCATGCGCAATAGATTATATAAGTGATGTGGACCTATAAAACTTTATTAGAATTCATACTGTATTTTAAAATGTATTTGTAGGAAGTTAAATAAATAAACAAATGGTAAAGTATAAAATAAAAAGAAAATCAATTGTTATGCATTTGTTTAAGCTTAAATACATTGCTACATTTAAGGAATTAAATGTGCACTTAAGCGTCTATGAGTGCCACTTCAGTAA
Source organism: Dendrolimus kikuchii (assembly GCA_019925095.2). Lineage (NCBI taxonomy): Eukaryota > Metazoa > Arthropoda > Insecta > Lepidoptera > Lasiocampidae > Dendrolimus > Dendrolimus kikuchii. The sequence goes on along the minus strand of CM034391.1, from coordinate 12,979,231 downwards.
AAGTGTAGTAATTAATTAATATGTCAGTTTCCTTCATATATTTACAATTTTGTTTGTTAATAACACAAACTTATCAATGCGCAAGATATAGTTTCTTTTTAACTTTCTAATGTGTACAAAGAATGAAAATAAAAAAAAATATCTTTAATTTCCACTAAAAAGTAAATTCACCTGTTTTAGTATTAGTATTTGTCGTCATCCTTAAAATGCACGGAACATATATGTGTATACGCTCAGAAGGTAGCCATGCTCCTTCTCTGCGATTCTTTTGAACAAATCTTATCCATTCCTCTCGCTTTTTATGATTCGGCCGAGGAAACCTTTAAAACCAAACGGATCATAATAATATATACGTCATTATAAAAATACCCGATCGTTCACTCGCGTAGTCGGACAAATTGTGCATTTCATAAAACACCTCATGGGGATTAGAATAATTTTATTGTCTACTAGCTGTGCCCGCGACGTCGTCCGCTTGGAATTTGCTTTCAAAACCCTCCGATTTTGAAACATTCTTTATTGGTGCTCCGCTCCTATTAGTCTTAGCGTGATGATATATAGCCTATAGCCTTCCTCGATAAATGGACTAACCAACACTGAAAGAATCAAATCAGACCAGTAGTTTCTGAGATTAGCGCGTTCAATCAAACAATATTAGCATATTTTGGCTACAACACTAATATTTACATTTTAAATATCGCGATATTTTTTGAATGAAACGTCCGAATTGAATAATTCAAAAAGTTCTAGAAAGGTATTGAATTCGTCTTGAATATGGAGTAATTTATTTTGATAAGGATTAATACCAAGATACAAAATAAAGAGATTTTGAAGCGATGGCATTTTAATTATTTAAAAAAATAAAAGAAAACACTTATTGTGAGATAACTACAATAATTAGACATATGGTTACGCGATATTTTTTGTAGACAATTATATGTTCTGCAAAGTGGTACTACGTTGTTTTGTTCTATAATTAATAGTTTTCGTAGCGCACGACGTGTAAGTATTTTTTCGGGTCATTTTTTTACACCTTGGGTTACATTATTGGACTTTTAGTAAGGATCCCTAATTTTTTTGAAAATATATATATAGCCTATAGCCTTTCTCGATAAATTTACTATTCAACACTGAAAGAAATTTTCAAATCGGACAAGCGGTTTCTGAGATTAACGCGTTTAAACAAACTCTTCAGCTTTATAACATTAGTATAGATACACATTTGTTAGGAATGCATCAATAGTGTAGTTGTCTTATCTGCGTAGGCACAAATTGTTACTCTATGAAATTCGTCTGAACATAGCCGCAGCGATAACGCGCTTAAATGGACAGAACTTAATTAAAATAAGATGTTTTATCGAGAATACAACAAACTTACCGGTGAAAAGTTACCCCTTGACATTTATTTGAGTTTCTTGAGTGGTTTAAACAGTGCCTTAGTGCCCATGAAGGCATTTTTTTAATACTTAGTTTTACTCGAACACGTAAAGTGCCAACAACAGCCCGGCGCAGACTAAACGAGTTATAGTCCATAGACCATAACGAGTGCTCAAATAAGCTAGTTACGGATGACTTCTCTTGTACGTAGTACATTATACCTCGATGGCTGGAATATTCTATATAAACGACGGAGGATGCATTTTTTTATTTCTTGCTGGTTTGTTCAGGATTCACCTTAAAATTACTGGGTTGACTTCGATGTGGTTTTCGCTGATCGACAGCTAATTCTTAGATTTAAAATCTGCGCTAGTTTTATCCCGGGGATACCTCAAGAATTTTTCTCGGAATGATTTGAAATGGCCAGATTGAAAAATATATCCAAATTCTAATGTAGTTTTTCACTGATCGATAGCAAAGTTTTTGTAATAAAATGTGTGATACTTTTTATCCCGGTAATGGCGCGGGAATTTTCCCGGACGCGGTTTGAAGTGGTTCAGGTGCATAAAAATTGGCTTATACTGACACAGTTTTCACCAAAACGATAGCTTACATTATTTTTTAAATGCAGTGATATTTTGTGTCCCGAGAATCTGGCGGGAATTTCAAGTCAAGCGTGGACGAAGTCGCGGGCACATCGTAGTCAATCAATATAATTTGATAAAAAATATGTCTCATCTGGTAATCGTGTATATGGTGAAGGTCGATCTTCACCATGTCCTCTACTACCGGTAGTTTTCTGAGAGAAATAATTGTGACCTACAAACACGGACAAGAAAACGAAGGTCCCAATGTGCAAAATGGCCATAAAAATTAAATGCTATTTTTTTATTGTTGGTAAGGGGAGGTAGGATTAGCGCATACTGATTTTTATACCCCGGCGCCTATTACGCTTAAGACGGCCTTGGTTATATTAATAAATAACGTAGGTAGTTACGTAAGAACATCTAACATAACGAGTATATGCGTTACATTAAATATCAAGAGTACGATACTAATTACATGATAATAATATTGTCGTCATCAGGATCACGAAGAAGCTACAAACAAACATACAACACATACACATACACTAGATACTTATGCGTTGATTGTTAGGACTATAACAACAACAGAGTGCCGATATCATTATATTTTAGACCACCTAGGCAATACTGCAAACGAATAACTTACTACTTCAATAACTACTAACTTTTCTTATTCTATATCTTTGTCAATATTTTTTTGAATATTCATAAAAAGATATTTCTTTTTCTTTAAGGCCAGTAGCACGTTAGTAACACTTCTTCTGGTGTTGCAAATATCCTTAGGTAACATTAAGCACTCTCCATCAGGCGAGTCGTTAGCATGTTTGTTATAGTTCAGCAATATAAAAATCTCTTTCCACATATATATTAAATTAAGAATAGAATCATATCTGAAAATAAATTTTCCACAAATGTATTTAATAATAAATTAATAAGTCCGGTGCTATCTTTACATTTTATTCATAAAATGTGTTTTCAGTTTACAATAAAACCTCGTATCGTCTTTTCCAAAAAAATATTGCTCAGATAGCAACAGAATGGTCTATTATTATACGTTATATTATACTATATTATATTATACGTTAAAAAGCAGAGAGTCTTCTAATAAATCTATAAACTGACAGTGTTATAAAAAGAAATATGTTATATTTTAAGCAATTTCAATTTTAATGATTAATATTATTACTTTCAATTCACGTAAAGCCTTGTACGTCACGCCCTGAATATCACGACTGATTCCAACTTCATAATAATCGAAGATAATTGAAAATTCATTAATCTGTTAATATACAGACGGATTTTTATTTAACCTACATCAAAAAATTGTTTACTTACTTAAAGCTTACTGTATAAAAATACATATGGTACTGTCTAATTTTATAACAAGCTAGACTCATGAACCTCGAAACTTTATCCCACTGTTTAACTCAGTTCTTATGAGTATCGTATCGCTTCAAATACAAGGCCGTATTGTAGAAACAATAATACACGTAAAAAACTCACATACCCATCATATGGCAGAATACAACGAAGAAATAATGATGATCTTCCAGTAAAAAACATAACTCTAAAATATCCCATTTTCCACACGGGTCGATGGTAGAGTTGCCAGGTGTCCCGATTTGCGCGGGACGTCCCGATTTCCAGGGGTCTGTGGACGCGTCCCGAATTTAGACCTGATCGGGACACTAAATTTCCCGTTAAATCAATAAATTTATTAAAAAGCATTATTATTAGAAAATTAGAATGTCATTATTAGAAATTTAATTTAAAAAAAATTTTAAACCTTGTTTTTTGTTTGTCCCATTTACAACCCTAAATCCCGATTTGCAACACCAAAGGTACTACAAATGTGCTGCTGCTCTCTTAAAGGATACTTGAACCTGGCCGCTAAGGTCGGAACTCATCTCAAGGTTGTCATGGCGGCATACTCTAGACCAGTGACGGTAGCCATCCAGACGGGCAATACCCTACCACCTGGCTGCGGGTTGTTTTGTCACCTCTGACGATAGGCCGTCCAACCACAGGAAATGGTATTCTTTCTCTGTTCCTGCACGGAACCTAAATAAACCTTTTACCCCGATTTATAACAAATTGGACCTGGCAGTTGACGGCACTACAGGTCTATATTTTCCATAGAGCAAAGAAGTTCTCCGCAGAGGCTCCTCGACACCCTGCGATTTTCTCTAATCTGTGTTCTTATATCGCTTTTTGACATTTAAGTAACAACAACCAAACAAATCAGCGAAACATTGTAGTCTGCTACATTTTCCTTTAGCCTAACCAACTGTTAATAAAATTTATCAAGGATGTAGATGATGACCATACTTAGGCTACACTATATATCAAAAAACAATCTTGAATGGAATGAAATAGAAGAATAATGATGGTATGTGACAACCCACAATTTGTCAAGTTAGGATATGAATATTCATATTTAGACGTTTGAAATTTTTTTCTTACTACATTTCTGTAACTTCATCCATCTATTAATTTTCCATATTACTGTTAAAATTTGACATACTATATAAGTTAAGTAAATTTTATACCAATATCAAGGCAAAAGGAAAAATAGTAAGGGTTACAAACTCAACATTAAACAAAAAAATACTGACCAAACTTCGGGTAAAACAGTTCATATTATCATTTTACGCATAATGTTCCTTTATTTCTTATTACTTGTGGTGATAGTTATCATCATCATTTATTCAGTTGTTAACCGGTTGCATCCGTAGTATGTAAGAACCCGGAATCTGCATTTATCTTATACACTTTGGACGGTTTTCATCTCGCAGTTACGGGTAATACGGGTAACGGTATTTGGTATTTTACTACATTACCAATTAACAGATCTTCAAAATCATTAAGGGCTCTCCACATTCTAGCGAGAACCTCGCAAGAATGTTCTCGTATCAAATAACTAAAAAAAAAACAGAAAACATTGCGAGAACTTCACGAAAACGGCCTAGACATTCAATTCTCGTGCTTTTCTCGCGTTCTCGCCTGAAGTGTGGAGCGCACATTAAGGTGTTCGGTGGGTATTTGGAAATGTTTTACACGCTGTTATTTGTAGATATTTTTGTAGATACACGTAATGGGGGTAGGCATAGAAGACGTTGGCGACGACGCCGCCATCACCGTCGGTCTCGTACACCATCACCACAATCTACGCCATCACAATCACAACCAGTTAATTCACTGATTGAAAATATTGACTCCACATCACTAGTTGAAGAATTCGGTAAAATTAAATTTATCCACTAACTCGATACACATAATTATTAAATAAAAAATTGAAATCAAATTAAGACTAAGGCCCCAAAAATGTTTGAGCTACCTGCAATGCCGTAATTAGGGCGGTGCCACCTGTGTCCAGGCACAGGGCGTAGACTCTGGGGGGCGCAAGAATGGCCAGACCAGGCAGGACTATTATTTTTTTGGTTCGCTCCTGATAAGTTCCCGCTGCGCCCTTGTGCTCGATTCCACCACATACGTACCTACATGTCAGTATCATCAAAAACGTCTGTTAGATTAGACAAAACATCGCACTCATTTTTTTGGCAGCGCACGAGCGTATTTGTGTTTAGTGTTTATCGGAGTCAAGCGGCCGGTAACTCTACCGTACCAAGTACTTAAAATTAAATTAATTTACAGTTTACTGAAACTTTACACGGTGTTATTTTATTATAGAAGTATGACGACCAAAGTGGCCCAAAAATTAAATCTTAAGCATCAAGGTGGGCAACGCATTTGCACTAATGAACTTGCGTTTGAGTTTTAGTGAGTCGCAGTGCGTGGAATAATAGGCGAAAGGTCCACATAAATAGCTAGTCGGCTTTATTGCTCACATCAGTTCTAGTTCTTCAAAAAAATAGATCTTTCTTCCAAAATATTAGATAATTTGTCCTCCAACACCAAGGTACTTGTGCGTTATTTTATCACCCTGAATGAAATAAAGTAGGCATATGCATAGCATTATTCTAACTATGGTACCTATTATATCCTAAAAAAAACAAGGGCGCAGTTATAAAAGTTCGCATAGGGCGTAGAAAAGGCTATTTACGGCACTGGCTACCTGGTTAAAAACAAATACTAACTCGAACAAATACGCTGTTTTTTAACTGTATAAACGGTGAATAATACCGTCCACATTCATTAAATGTAATAATAGTATGTACTATTTGTTTTCGCTAGTAATTAACTCAATTAATCATTCACAAACCACAACACTTATGATCGCCTGTTATAATATGTATTATGTATAAAGTGCCTATAGAAATATTTATTATTCATCACTTGGACTTTCTGCGCGATTCTGAGGTACAGTTTCGATGCTGTATATCATGGAAAGTTTTACATTTTCCAAAAAAAAAAATGTTCTCCAAATTAAAAAACATCCGTTATGTTCACTTTTGACGGACGGTCAAAAGTGTACAAGAAAACATCCAGATTAATATTAGTAATAGTCCACATATTAGGGTTTTACCTCGGAATGAAGGCAATGAGCTATCTTTATACAACAAATTCTTCTGTTCGTGTGTGTTACTGTACTCCTCCGAAACCCCTGGACTGATTATGATGACATTTTTGTGTGTGTTTGAGTGGGAGGGACCCACTCAAACCCACATCATGTTGCTTTAAATTCATAATTGGGGCCAGTAGGTGGCGCCATCGAACCCTGATTAAATAAAATACAGGAAAAAACAATCTATTTGAATTTCGAATAATAGAAAGCGCAGTAGGCGTACAACTCGACCAAAATGTCTACCAGAAATTGAACAATTTTTTTTTACTTCTGGCAATATTCTATTTTGTCTGTAGTCAAGGTCAGTAAATCATATATAAAGCGAATTTATCCATGTTATTTTAGTTTTACGTTGACCCGAGTCTAAAATCCGCTAAAAATAACTAAATACGCATGTAATAATACCAAGTTTCATGTGAGCAGTGATTTTTTGTAAAGTGTAATATGAAACAAAAATCTTTTTGTTATAATTCGACGATATTTACCAAAGAACAGTCGTTAGGATAGGTTTGTAATGGTTAGTTTAACTTCTTTTAATTGATTAATTGTTCTGTTAACTATCACAAGGTGTTAAAACAAACTCTTGCTAACAAAATTATAGTCATTATTATTAAAATAAACATCATTAGACATCATAGGTTATATTGACAAAATGCGTACAACATAAATATTACAGAGAGTAGTAGATAATAATATAATTGTCACTATGGCAGGTAAAGGGCCGCGGTATCGAAGTTTTTGAAAATCTTTATATACAAAATTCTTTTGTTCGTGTGTATGTCACTGAACTCCTAAACCACTGGACCGATTTTGACGACATTTTTGGTGTGTATTTGAGTGGGTTCCGAGATGGTTTACATTCATAATTAGACCTAGTAGGTGGCGCTAGAATCGATAGGTATATGAAGAATAAATTTATATTTCTTCAGGGCAGTACACCGTCTGCCAGGACTGCTAGTAAACTTGGGAAAATCTTTATTTTGGTATTCTAAAAGTTGTCTCAACACTTTCATAAAGTCTCGTGTCCGCGTTTTTTTTGTAAATATCTCATTTCCTATACATATACAATATCTCATTTCCCATTCCTATATTTGCATGTATTATAAAAGTTGTAGAACGTAAAATTCTCCACAAATTTTGTTTCAAAGAAGTTTCTATACATTCAACAGTTTTTGAAATAGAGCGCGAAGTGTGTGCAGTGCTCAGCATTATGGTCGATCAAGGTCAACTGCGAATCTCGACATATAGTACAGTCTATCAAGATAATTATTGACTAAAAATAATTATAATAATTAAAAAAACCTTTAGTATTTACTATTTAATACATTATATTTATGTAACTGTATATTTTGTGGTTTTTACAAGCTTACAGCTTTCATTCCGCGGTTTACCTCTTTTTTGCCTTAAATGAGTGGATTATAAGGAAAAATCTAGAAACACTTACTCGTAATAATTAAGCTATTTCAACATAACTATAGCTTACTGTTTGAAATACCAGCAATAATATAATAGACTTAATTTTTTCGTCGTCTGTGGTCTGTGGAGGCTTGCCAGGGAAGAAGAATGCGGAATGATGATCTCAGTACAATATGTATAGTGTTGCTTTAATTACATCCACTATTTTCGCTAGATGTCACTAGTGTCGATTCTTTGTATACTATACCATTTGTGAGAATTAGGTATTTAATTCTAATAAACTCGTTAACAAGTCGTTTCGGTTTTTGACCGAAACCTCAAGCACTTAAAACGATAAAAACGCAACAGAAGAATTACTTACTTGTACCCCTATCAATTCCTATAGGTTCTTTTGAATCTATACAATGTCTAATATTAAATGACGTTTTTAAATTTTTTGTTACTGTAGCCCGGTTCCTACATCTACCGATAATATGCTTTACTATCAAGATACAAGTAATGTCAAAATTCAACCGATGGTAGGGCAAGCAATGAGTGTAGATATAGAATCCGGCTATCAGTGTGTGTGGGTATCAATAACAATTTTAGATAATAAGATTTTTTTATCTCAAATATTCAAATAAATTCAATTATGACAATCTTTTATTTATTATGATCCGGGTGCCTTAGACCAGCCTCAGAGTTTTCCGTTGTACATAGCCGATTACACAGGCATATTTCGATTCACTTAGTGATATACAATGTGCGCAAAAAATATTATTTATAACTTTGTATTGCAGTGGAAAATAAAATGGGGCTCCCGCCACCATACGAGCAGTCAGCACGCAATCCTGCTCCACCGCCATCGTACTTTGGGGACAACCCACCGCCACCCCCAGGCCTTGTGGTGCCCCCAGCAGCACCTCCGCGCACAACAGTGATCGTATCGCCTCCTACAACAACTGGGTCAGCGCCAGCCAAATTAGGCCCAGGTCCCACAGGAACTTCTTGCCCCCACTGCCACAAATCCATTGTGACCAGAATTGACTTTGTTCCCAACAACCGCACTCATATCGCATCTGCAGCGCTTTGTGTTCTAGCTGGGTACGTTTGTTTTTCAAATACTTGATACTATTTAACACACTGCCTCTGAAAGCAATTTTAAAACTGGATTATCATTGTAATTAACAAAACATAAAAGATTATAATCACTAATTAAATTACTAACAATATAGTATGAGGTCATGCTTAATTTTAAATATTTGAGTAACCCGTTAGCATGATTATGAGATGTTATTAAAAATTATAAAAATCAGCTTTACGTAAGGGGCATTTACTTAGGATTCATAATTTTCTCTTTATGTAACAAATTAGCCTTTAAGTACAAGTAATTTCTTGCAGTCGGCTGGTTGCCAACGCTAACTGTAACACAGGTTTGATTCTAGTGCGGGGTCTTGGCAACCACGTGACTTCACAGTTTGTGTTTCTTTAAATTCTGTCTTTTTTGTACCTTTTACTTGTAACACAATTAGGTTTGTTGTAATGGTTACGTAATGAAGATTTTATTGTTATTATAATTGTATGTCTTTAAATACCACGGGCAATAAAAAAAAACTAAAAGCGGCGTGACATTGACCGGCGATTATCCCTGTCTACACCATATTATTATTACTTATTAATTCTATCGGTTTCGTAAATAGTCAGGGTGGTAGCGTTGTACAGTCACTCCAACACTTTTAACAAAAATCCCTAGTTATTCAGTGTTAGAGAATCACATACTTAAGTAGAAATTGATTATACAATCTCATACCATACTGCTACTCGTCGTACTCTATGAAAGAAACTTTTTCTGCATACATGTATGGATCTTAAGATACTATTTCTAGCGCGAAATAATTTATCATTTAATAGTACTTCCCAATATATCTAGGCAAGTACGTGTGAGGGATTTCACGAGCTGTAAGTGCTTCCGTAAATAGGTGAAACACTTCCACTTTTTGCCATTAATTATGAACCATAAAAAATATTATCTACTAAAAAACAAAACTTATGAGGACCAATTTTCGTTGAAAGTAATATTTTCTAAGTTTTCGCGACTTGTATATAAAATATAACTACGTTTTTACGGTTGTCAGCGCAGTCATTTATTTGATTTTTGTTATTCCGACGTTTCATTTCATTTTCATTGAAGTGGCCGAAACGTCGGAATAACAAAAATCAAATAAATTACCGCGCTTAAAACCGTTAAATCGTAGTTTTATTATCCGTTGAAAGTATTTCATAAATTCTACCACAAGTTACAGAGGTTGGATTTTTTACGACTTTGGAAGCGTATATATATCTCGCCACCTCTTGACTTAAAAAAAAAAAAAGCTACGTTACCCTTATATTAAACCGTTCTTCTAAAAAAATCAAATATATGTAATTGTTATTCTAGTACGTTGGAAATTAGATCATTGTTAAATAAATCTTGTTAAGGTCTTGGCGCTGGCTGTTCCATGACCCTGACTTAAAGTAAAAAAGAACACCGTGGTGGTTTAGTGGGTGGGTATTCGTCAGTCGCTGCAAGTCCCACCCACAATACCTCACTGTCTATCCCTGACCAGTGGGATGATAAAGCAATCTCACTTAGCAAAAAAAACACGTCATTCATTAGATCTTAAATAATCCGATCCTCGGTTAAGTGACTTCGGAAAAGATCCATTATAGACTTAAGAGGTCAGGTTGCCTGGAGATAAATTAGTGAATAAGTGCCATTAACAATTAGACCGAATGATAGATAGACATGAAACACACAAGGTCTACGAAGTCTGCGATCAGTGAACACACGCTGGATAAACCCAACCACTACATCAGATTCGATAACCCACAAATCCTCGCGAAAGAGAATCGTTTCATACCTAGAATGATGCGTGAGGCTATTGAAATCAAAAAACACCCAAATTTCAATAGAGAAGGTGGTTGGCAAGTACCACCTGTTTGGGATCCAATTATCAAAACTATTAAGACCCAAACCCAGCAAAAACCAGCTGCCAGACATCAAGACACTGTGAGCTCTTTCTGCGTCCAACGGAACACAAACCAACTTGACTGATAATTACTTTTATTTTTCCTTCCGCCCATTTTAATATTATATAAAATTATTAGAGCTAGGCATGTTTGCTGAAGAGTTTCTTGCGCCGCTTCTTCTCTTCAAGCCATAACATGTTGCGAAGCGATAGTAAATTAGATTAGGCTCCCATAGAGTAAATAATAACCATAAACAAAATTAAAATTAACAAGTTGGCGGTAGGCTAAATAAAACTTTAACAATACTCGTTGACACTTGACATCTTTGTCTTCCGTGATCACGGCCACTGAAAAGTGGCCGAAACGTTGGAAAAACCAAAATCAAATAAAATTACCGCGCTTAAAACCGTTAAAACGTAGTATTATTACCGAATGATAGAGTTTACTTTTACAATTATTAGAAGTGTTCGCGCAGCTTCAGTTACTTTAATTCTGTAGCCGTATTCTGTAACAGCAATGTCTAGAAATTATTCTAACTTTTGGGATAAGTATAGGTAATTTATTTCACATTATTTTCCGAAAGTACAGGAATTGCATCAATTTCATAATATTTTAAATACATAGGTATCATGTAGAATATATCTCATTCTGTAGAATATTAAATACCTATGCTATATTTATCTTCAATATGAAAAATAACAAAAGGTACACTCTCAGGGTAGTAAAGAAAGTATAGAGAAACTCATATTTATATGGTACACCTATATTATTTTGGATATGAATAAATAATCTGAAAATAAAGTCTAAAGATCTCTTAAATTCTATTCTAATGACTACATAATGCTACAGTTCATTCTTCTCTCATTCCTGGACGTTAAATTATTCAAAATATATTTTTTAAACCATATTTAGACTTTTAATGTCTAACTGATTGGGTTAAAATATCTCGTAAACAATAAAATTTCATCCGTGCAGGAACGGAGAAAGAATACAATTTCCTGCGGCCTGGCGGCCTGTCGTAACAGGCAACAAAACAACCCACAGTCAGGTGGTAGGGTATTTGCTCGACTGGATGGCGACCACCCCTGGTCTAGAGTATGCCGCCATAACAACTTTGTGTTGTGTTCCGGCATTAGTGACCAGGTTCCAGTCTCCCTTAAGAGTGCAGCAGCGCATTTGTAGCACCTTTGGTGCTACAAATGTCCATAGGCGATGGTAACCGCTTTCCATCAAGTGGGCCGTCTGCCTGTCTGCTGAACTCCTGCAATAAAAAATTAAAAAATAAAAAATATCCAAAAGCAACAGAATACCTGTAGCGTTATCGAGTCATGTACGAATCAGAATAATTTTATTTCATAGGATATTATAAGTCTTAGTCTTCTGTCTTATGTGACATAAACTTTTATGTTTAGCTAAGGTACCAGCGTCTAGTTTCAATAATGCGGATTCAAATCCTAACCGAGGACACCAAAAACTGTTTCCTGATATTGACAATAAAACAAAATATCGCAAGCAAACCTGCACGTCAGGACGATGTGTGATATCTGACAATCCATCTTTGATAAGTCTGCTTTGAAGGCCCTAGCCCAGCCAAAGGGAGTTTATGGGCTGATTCTATAATCTATAATATTATAAAATTCTAAACATGCCGTGTCTATAGATTGAAGCTGTTAAAAGAAACACCTGCAATAGACTATATAAACGACGGAGAACACGATGCAAATTTTTTTAGATTTCTTCTCTCTTTATCTGTTGTATGTTTGTTCGGGATTCACGTAAAAACAGAAACAGTTTTCGCTGATTGACAGCAAATTGACTTGAAATCTCAGCTATTTTTTATCTCCGGAATCCCGCAGAGATTTTTCTGCAGGCTTTTGAAGTTGTTCAGGTGCATAAAAATTAGCTTATTCCGACAGTTTTTTAAATGCTGTAATACTTTGTTTCCCGAGAATCCCGCAAGAATTTCAAGTCAAGCGTGGACGCAGCCGCGGACATAGTATGAATACAACAATTATTTTATTTTAAATAACTCATTAACACCTGGAAATGGAAATATATATAAGGAAAATGGTATACAAATGTATTTATTATAAACTATAAGAATCTATTTTATTTTCATTAGTTCATTGTTAAATGTAATTTCAGATGTTGCTGCGGTTGCATAATTCCCTACTGCATGAGGTCCTGCAAAACTGCCAACCACTATTGTCCCCAGTGCAGAGCTTTCGTCGGATCATACACACCTTCTTGATTTAATCAATGCATATAGTAATTCATTTGATTAGCTGTGCTAGAATAACGTTACTTACGTCTTTTTTACTTTTTATACGATAGATTTATATTTCTGTGGTACTTTTTGTGAAATTAAACTATTTACGTTCGTTACGAATTTTTAAAGGTACTTATCTTTTCATAAACGATAAAAGATATTTATAGACCATAATTCCAGTATAAAATTAAGAATACGCAAATATTATTAAGAACTACTATCTTCGATAAAAACAGATATTAACTAAATAATAATTACAGTGGTCTGTACTTTTAACCAGACCCATCTGTTCTTATGTATTTCGATGCGCTTAATCCAAACCTGGGATCAGTTTGGTCCATACATCCTCAAAATTTTAAGTAAATTGCAAAAAATGACGAATTAAATTACAGTTTTGGGGTTTAAAAAAGTTTTATGGATATAGATCAAGTATGATTTTTATGTATTTCGATTCACTGATTCAAAATCTTAAGCCCGTTTGGCCTATAAGCTTTCGAAAATGCAAGTAAATTGCAAAAAAGCCCTGAAAATTGCAAAAAAAAAATCAAACCATTGCAGTTATTATGAATTTTTTTTTTTTAGTAATTATCAAGGATTTTTTGCAGTGCAATTTACTTAAAATTTTGAGAGCGTGGGGACCAAACTAACCCCAAATTCGGATTCAGCGCATCGAAATATATAAGAATAGATGGGTCTGGTCAAAAGTACAGATCACTTTTTTTGTGGGCCGGTGATTATAAGAGGAAAACCTTTCATAAGTTAATCTCATAGGTATCTTTTAACAGTTGTGTTATTTTATCAATAACAATGTTATCATCGCCCGCGTTGCTATCTTATCTGTCGCCGAATATTTGAACACGAATTTATATAGCTTCCTATTCTCCTTCCTCTTACATTTTCCGAATCATTTTTTGGGGTCGACATGATATATGTTGTCTTTTCCTTTCATTCTGGCACACGTCCTCTATTACAGCACTAGTCTTTATATATATTATATCATCCCTGAAAAAATCCATTCATTTCATTTTTAGCGTACCTTTATTCTTATATCCCATAAACTTCAAAAAGTATTTTCTCACAATATGCTCACACATGTTCTTCCTCTCAATTTTTCAGCCACGGCTACAACTTTCAAAGTCGTCTCTGCTTACTTCTTCGTTACCTTATCCATGTCGTCGTTTATTTATATTCTTGTACATTATATAAGTTATTTAAGAATATCTTACCAGCTATTTTATCACTATCGAATAAGTAAAAATAAATTACGTATCACCACAAAACATAATTAATGTATACTTAAGGAACTATTAAAATATTACGTTGCAATGTTCTGTGATACTAAATTTTGTAAATGAAAATTGATGATATATTTTATTAATTGTGTATCTTTCTTAATTTTAAGAATACGAAATAAAAATCATATAAAATTAAAAAAAATCGTTTAATATATATATTTTTTTAAGTTATAATGTTACAATAAATATACCTTTTTTATGTTACTGTGAAAACGAATGTTTGTGTTCGTTCCCTATGCGTTCCCGCACCATTCATCCGATTAAATTGAGACTTGTAGAGTAAGCAAAACTTAAATTAGTCTGAAATACGCCCCAAGAAAAGTTAGCTCTTTGAGTTTGGGCAGGTCCAGCCAGATATTGATTCGGAGATCAGACAGGGCGACGTTTTGAGATCTGGATCTACTGGTGGTGTGATTCGCGTGTTGAGCGCTGGAGGCGTCCAGAGGCTGCAAGTTCACTAAGGAGAAGCAAACCGGGTTAGAGGAGAAACTAAAATCCAGTCAAGTATTAATGCTTATTACACCTGACTGAGGCTATCAAGTGAATTATGGTAGGATCGAAGTGAGAGCGCTATACTCTCGTCTCTTGGCTCGTATATTATCTTGTGTATTGTGGTCTACGCAATAACGACCTTCGAAGTTCTGGAATAAACTCAAATATTGTTCAAGCGGTCGGGTCACCATTTACTACGGTGTCCGGGGCTACCCGCCGTTTTTTAATGACGCCAAAAAACAACAGAAACTAATTTTCAATATATTCCGTTAAAATTAAAATGCGACATGATTAGTAATGTTTAATTAATATAATTAAAGAAGTTCCAAATTTTGTTTTAAGTATAAAATAAAACAGAAATTTCTTTCATTTGTTTTTTATTCGCAATTCATTCACGTGTCCGGGACTACCGGAACTTACCCCTACTATCATTAATACACGGTATTCGATAAAAGTCTACAAAAAACGTGTAAAAACATGATAAATTTAAAAATATATTTATTATAAAAATATTTCCACATTAATGAATCACTGACTGGCAGCAGCAACGATATTACTCGGAACCTTGTTGTGGAACGGTAAAATCCAGGACATAGGTTATTTTGTATCATTTGGCAATGGTTTAATTTAATTATGAGGAATATAAATAAACTAGGTGGTACCACATTCAGATTTAACTTAAAATATGCTTATAAAGACTAAAAGTGTTCAAATAATGGTTTTCCTTGTGTACACTCCTAGAAACTTCCGACAATTGGGATTAGGACAATGATGCTCAACATTTTTCCACTTTGTGGTGATGTAAGGCAATATGCAGCAACATAACCACCTGCAATAAAAAAACACGGTCACATTTAGCCGTTTGGTAACGTATATGACGGAATCATAACATTCATTTTTACATCAAGTCATTTAGGCTTCTGATAAACTACCTATTTCATGCATTCTAACTACCGTACATTAACAAATGTTTATGATCTTCGAATCTTAATCAAGCGGCACATCTAAGATATGATTTTTAATACTGATTAGGGGTAAAGAGGGAATTGAATAATAATTACAAAATATCTTGAGAGCTGCAAATTACTTAAACAGAACAATAAACAGAAAACCCAAGATTTAATAAGATGAAGGTTTCTACTTTTCTTTGAAAAATAAAGATTCCAGTGAAAACATCGTACTAAAAAAACCTGAGTACTAAAATTTTTTTCGTAACAAATACAAAATTTGAAAGGGTATTTATTATATATTCCAACAAACTATAGCTGGCCTTCTGAATAAGATTCAGGAACTAAAGTTGTTGGCGAAAATTTGAAGAGTACTTACTCTATAGCAGTATAAACGTTAATCTTATTTTTTACTCAATTTTCTTAAAAATGGTAATCTATTTGGTGAATTATATTATTTATTAAATAATAGTGTGAGGCTTTTGAATTATTTTTAATGAGCTTCGGAGATAAGTATAGGAGAGACCCTACATTTTTGTTGAAGTAAGAAACTAATATCTATGCCTTTAATCAGCATGGTCATCTGCGTTCCTCGGACAGAAACTGTTTTGAGACCACTTTTATCTTTAGGTAAGAAGAAAGTATATTTCTCGTAATATTAAACATCAAACTGCGCCGATCATTGGACCTTACCTCATTTGAAAGCAATCAATATTTACCCATTGACTGGTTTGATGGATAGGGGTATAATAACGAGCGTTTCGAATGTTAATTTGTAGATGCCTATTAAAAATAGAACGATTTTCATCATTTCCATTTCCATATTGAATAAAATGAGGTGAGGTTTCATTAGTGTATGGAGAATAGAACATTCTGTTCCAAAACAACCCTTTACCATGGTTTGCCGTTTGACATTACTTGACAGAAATTGATTCTTATAAGCTACACTACGCTTAGGTATACAGGGAAATCAGCTAATTCGATTCCTGACAAGGGTAATTAATTTTTCAAAAATCTAATAATAACATTTTAGTTTTCGTCAAAATCGGCTTCGAGACTCTGCTGCTATCAACCATAGTTTAGGATTTGGCTATATGAAGGCCCATTTCCAAAATTGACCTGTATAACGAATGTAATAAAATGAACGTGGTATATGTATAAGTACTAAATAAATATTTCTATATATGGTAAGTTCCTACTTTTATTTTACTTGAGCGTAAGTGGAACACCAGATTAAGTACAATATAAAAAGGATGATATTTCATGTACTAATTGATAAGAATTCTATCTATATCGCAATAGTATTTGTTATGTCTCAAAACATTATGCCCACTTCCACGGTGTTGGCACGTGTTACAATAACATAAATTGAATTTCAGTAAACTTGTAACCGAATTCTAAATATGTTTTGTAAGTTAAAGTTTACATAAATTCTTCTTTATAAAATATTTTTACATATAACAGTTAAACTAACATTTATTATATAACTTTTAAAATATCATGATAGAAATAGAAAGAGGTATGTCAGAATAGAATAGTGTGGAAGGAAAAGACATATTGTGCCGACCCCAAGCAGTTTTTTTTTATTGCAGGAGTTCAGCAGACAGGCAGACGGCCCACTTGATTGAAAGCAGTTACCATCGCCTATGGACATTTGCAACACCGAAGGTGCTATAAATGCGCTGCTGCTCTCTTAAAGGGGACTGGAACCTGGTCACTAATGCCGGAACACAACTCAAGGTTGTTATGGCGACATACTTTAGACGACGGGTGGTAGCCATCCAGTACGTAAGTAAGTAATTGGGATATGGTGAAAGAAAAGAAAGAGAAATAGTTTTAATTACTTTTCAAACACTAATTAATGCGTTATTTGAGTCCTTTTACCTACTTATGACGTCATAAATAGCTTCGCTCGTACAAAATCTATGAGGCTGTGATGTTTTGCAAGTTTGATGATGATGATGAACATGGCACACTTCCTTTACCCTAGCTACTTTCCTTTTTGTTGCCGTGAAAGTGGACTAAATGTAAACTGTATAAATTACACCCAAAGAGGAACGAACTTATTTCAAGCCATACAAATATTATGTTTCGAGCACCAAAAAGTTAGGGTGGATCTCATTGGCACATGGAGGTAATAAGATATTGCGAACTTCATCACTGTAATTGCAAAACGGGGGTAAACTTCTACGTAATTTGTAAGGAAAGTGCGCAAGTGGCGACCATATTTGTATAAATTGTGGACCGATTACTGTATTATCAGAGTAGGTGTTTTAAATTAACATCTTACGTGGCATTAAATTAAGCCTATTATTAATGTAAGAGTTTTCTCGTATACTTTATAAGTATACACAACTATGAATCATAACTAATGATTATGAAATTTGCTAAATATTAATGCTGCACTATTATGAAAACAATCCATACACAGTCTTAACGCGTTGCAATACACTTTTATATAACTTGCAATTTGCTAATATCGAACA
This sequence comes from Dendrolimus kikuchii, assembly GCA_019925095.2. NCBI lineage: Eukaryota > Metazoa > Arthropoda > Insecta > Lepidoptera > Lasiocampidae > Dendrolimus > Dendrolimus kikuchii. Next base: position 12,960,849 of record CM034391.1, on the reverse strand, counting down.
ATTCAGTGAGTGATTAGTTATTTAGCTAAATTTCAAACTTAAAGACAATTGCCATAAGAAACAATTAATCCTAATTAAGTAAATGTCTTTCACCTGTATCTTTAAACAGTAAATACTAAAAAATTTACTAACAAAATCAGTACCTATTACAGTATATGATCAAAATGATAAACCAGATGGCAGTCAGATGCGTGTTTGATAGTTGATGGGTACATTGTCAACACGTTGAAATACCAACTAATTTTATTAGATAAAAAATAAAATATTTATTAAATTGTTATCATTTATTTATTAATAAAATTTTATTGAAGTTATAGACTTAATTTATTAAAGAGAAAATGAAATGTTTGTGATTAAAAATTATTGTAAAACTAAAATAGGTAATTAGTCTAAATTTATAAGCTTTTAATCCATATTATGTAACTGACAGGAGGAGTTTTTGGCGGGAACTGGAAGGAGATGTTATGCTGTGCAGTTTTATTTTCTAAAAATGTGTAAAACTACTCTAAAATGAACAATAGTTGTAGGATATTGATAGTTTTTGAGTAGTAATTATGTGTTTTTGTGAGAAATGTGAACTGTATAGTCAAATGTGGCCTTTCGAGTTTTCACAAGAACTCCGTTGAATGGTGTGGATTGTAGCCGACAATACAACTGCACCTGGCTTAAAGGTCTAGTTGCCATACCTTATACATAAAATAATAATAATAACTGACAGGACACTTTACTTTTTTAAATGGAAAGGAAAGGAAAATCGGTACATAAACGGTGTCTTTTATAAATAGTTTTTGTACTGATTTTCCTTTACCTACCCATATATCATTATATTCAAGTCACATAATTGTAATATAGGTAAGATAATTAATAAATTAGCGCTATATTGTGAAACTCAATGTTTTTTTATTGCTGAAGCACAGCAGACAGGCTGACGGCAACTTTGATGGCAAGTCGTTACCGTCGCCTATGGACATTAGCAATACCACAGGTGCTGCCAATGTGATGCTGGCCTTGAAGGAGGAACTGGAACCTGACCACTGATGCCGGCCGGAACACAATTCAAGGTTGTTATGGTGGCGCATACTCTAGACCAGGGGTGGTAGCTAATGTATAATGTATATAATTATTTTTCTTTCATAAAAGGTAAATATCTTCAATAAAACTTTTATTTTCAGTCCAATTGTACAATATATGTATGCATGCACCCGCTTAAATAATACCTATTATCGTCAACCATTTAGAGTTCACTGCTGGACGTAAGCCTCCTCAAGTTTACGCCAATAATTTCGTCCAGCCTATACCGATGACCTTGTGCATACAGGTCTTGAAAACTGTCGCCTTCAAATGTTGCGGTAAGATCGACAAAAAGCTTGGGTACCTAATAAGGTAAAAATAGACCTGTTTGTTTTCATACCAGCAAAATATGGCAAGAATAACTGCGACAATATGTGTGAATTTGTTGTTTTTGTATGTAGCTCGGGTCATCACGTCTTCCTGACAGTAAGGGCATCGCATTCCGACTGGTTCTGAGCCGACATGCAGAAGGTCCATCTCTATACATAGTGTGTTGTCTGTACTCTGCCCTATCTGCTGATATAAGTTCATATCCACTAAAAAAATATATAAAAAAAGAATTGTATCATAATTTTAAAAAGTAAATACCGACTATAAAATTGTCATTACAAGGTTATATAAAGGAATCTATAACTTTAAGGTTCTCTTATATAACCTTAAGTCGTACCAGCTCAAATGCTGCAATCACTAGTCTTCAGCATCTCATACCATAAACGAGGGTTCGAATCTTGTCAGGGAGCATACAACCCTAAGGCAGTTTTTCTAAAATCTAATCTAATATATGTACTAACACAAAAATACTAAAAACAACTAAGTTATTAATAAGTTAATATAAACTATGTAACAAATCGCTGCCAGAGGGAAGTGTCTGGGCACACTGAGGTGAGTGCATTGTAACGTTGGGTGGCAAGCTGATTCATTGCACAAAATACGAACTAGCAGAATTATATTATATGTACAGATTATTAGAATAATTATTGTGACGGTAAAGGCAAATATGGTGAGGACACCTGCAAATCAAGTGCACCGGTGTTTGATATCCGGCAATTAATTATAAGTCTGATATGCTGAATGCGAAGCCCAGGAGTAGGATGTTTATGAGCTATTATTATTACAAATTCGAAGTAGTGGTTATTTTTTTTTATTCTTCTTTATATTTTTTAGGTAAGTAAAATTAAAACTGATATTAAAAAATATTACGAAATTAGAAATGGAATCTTACCTACTCTAATTCCGTACTTGACTTATTATTTAAGTAATGATATAATCGCGATTGGAAAAATTAGTTAAGTACAGCTAAAGTTAAGTTTCAGCTATGTAAACATGAGATTAATAAATGATTCGACTTACTTGTACTTGTTTGTGAACTCGAAATACTAGTTATCAGCGCTCCTAGAATAGGTACAAACAATTAATTTCCCACACAATAATAACTATATTTAAATACGAAGTCTTAAACGAGGACACGTCACGATCGCAAAGTTAATGTTTCATAAATAAATTTATGTTTTCCTAGAATTCTTTTTCATTAAGCGAACTTGTGGAGAGGCATATGCGATAACGTCAAATGGGTAATATCTATCGACTATCGAAGAGATAACGCTCGGTACTACTGATCAACTAGGTCATGATTAACATTGTTTAGATTATAGCATAATAACTTCTTGCATATTTGCAGTAGGCTGAAAAAGCCTAACTTTGGTTCTTCTGGCGCCTAATGTTGTAACCACCTGTTGTAGGTGCGATTCCGGAAGCTGTTTGTAAGGTTAAATTCAAATTTAAAAAGTTTGTACTCAAACTAAATTCCGCTAGAGAAGATTTTTTGAAGGTCATACATATAATATTTTCTTAAGCTTTCGCGACTAGTCCATTTAAAACGCGCTATTTAATTTGGTTTTTATTTTTAAGTCGACGTTTCGGTCATTTTTCGCAACACATTTTCCGCCGCATTTTCAATTACTTGTTGCGGTCAGACGGACAATTGACCGGTCTGCGGCTAATCGTATAGTGCGTATGAGCGCTAGCGAGTATATTCTACTTCCTTGAAGATCGAATCACAGCAACAATCAGTTTATAAATAAAGACTTCAAAGAATACGCTGCTAAACTAAAGTCGTGTCAAATGCATGAAAAGCCTATTGGGAAATACGCGCTCATACTACTGAATCGAAATTGACGTTCTAGAAAACTGATCCTAAAATACAAATGTCCTGGTTTTCTTTTTGAAACCCCGTAATTCCGTAGTCAATTGTCAGAAACGGAACCTTTGTAATTTCACAATTCTTTCCAACGGACGTCTGTCTTTTGAAAGAATGTAATGTATTAAATATTCCGTATAAACAGTTGTGAAAAATGCCAAATACGAAAGGTAATCAGCTGTGACAAACAGACAGACAGTCACCTGAGTGTTATCATAGGGGTTCCTTTTTACATTTAGATATCGGAATCCTAAACATTTAACTAATGAAAAGACTATTTTTGCCAAAAACTTAAAAACATGCATAATGGACACAAAGACGTATTATAATCAAATTATCATGTTTAAAACGGACAATATCATGATAGTTTATAGCCAGAATTCAGTGGAAAATCTTAAATGTTTGATAAATAAATGAAGTGCACGTGACTTTACCTTGTTACAAAAGTTCTAGAACAAACAACGTCGTTCTTGTAAAGAAATTGGTTGTTTAGCGTCAATAAAACACTTAAAACAATAACTAAAACTACAATACGTTGTTTTGAATTCAAATGTCTGATCTACCATGCGGTAATTGAATATTTTTCAAAAAGGGCTTAAATTGAAAGAATGTGATCTATATTAAGTAAAAAAATCCTTTGCCTTCATTAGTATATTTAGTCATTAATTATTACCTACATTAATTTTTCAAATTTTAAATGACCTACAAAAGTGCGCCATAACGACGGTCGCCATTTTGGGACTTTGGGACGTCAATTTTAAGTGCTATGACAGAAACAGCATTCCCGTTCATAACATTTAAACTCCCTAGTTTATGTTAAAAATTCTGCTGGTTATATGAAAAAGCATTTACTTAAAATAAGCTACAAGTCGCAAAAATTCTCAGGTATAAAAATGATGTAGATAATACAATAAACCGTTTCATCCGTGCGGGAACGAAGAAAGAATATAATTTGCTGCGCCCGGGCGGCCTGTCATAAGAGGTGACATAACAACCCACAGCCAGGTGGTAGGGTATTTACCCGTCTGAATTACTACCACCCCTAATCTAAAGTATGTCACCATAACAACCTTGAGTTATGTTCTGCCATTAGAAGCCAAGCGTCACTCTCCCTTCAGAAAGCGGCAGCCATAAGTAGCACCTTTGGTGTGACAAATGTCCATAGGCATTGGTATTTTTTTTTTATTATTATTAATATCTCTACGGACTCGAGTTCCGTACCCTTTTTTACTACTTAATTTCTATGAAAAATTTGAGACTCCATACACGCTTATTGTTTATTTTTGTTACTGTATGTGACATTATATGTAGTAATTTTTATGTTTTGGTGTACCTTAAGAATAACTTATTATATTAATTTATTCTAATTTTAATACTAAACTTATACTAATCTAGAGTGTATCTGTTACATGCTGGTGTATACATAGGCGTTGGTAACAACTTTCCATCAGGCGTGCCATTTGTATATCTGCTAAACTCATGAAAAAAAGTAAACAGAATGTGTGAAACACATTTCTAAATGTTCCAATCTAATCAGATACTTATAGTATAGAGTCTACAAAACATATTGGCGTCCGGCAGGGCTGCGTGCTGTCGGCTTTGCTGTTCATCCTATACCTGGACGATTGTCTCCAGAGAATAAGATTGATGGATGTTGGGGTGCGGATGAATACAGTCATTGCTCCTCGTATACTTATTTTTAGTAGTGTTGAGCGAGATAAACCAAAAATGAAAGAATGTTTATGCTAAAGGTTTCCTATTTCATTTTAGTCTAGGCCCAAGTTATCAGTATTTAAACTTCAAAATTGGTGAAGTGCACAAGTATCTTGTTATATTTTACTTGTTTAAAATGTCTTAAAGTCGCCTGTAGTCATTAAACATTATTTTCTTGCTAAAACTAGAACTTTGTTTGGTAAATGTTCATATAAATTAGCTAGATTAATGTAACAAAATATTTAGCTAGTTTTAATGACAAAGTCGCTATAACGGTAACAATATTTTTTTGGCTGAATTTAAGGCGCGTGCTTATTATAAGTCGCGGCTGACTGACTACATTGTCTGGATAAGGAAAGTTCATTGAAGCGTACACATTATAAGTCGTAAGTCGCGGACGTGACCTTGAGCGTTCGGAGTCCTAAAACAATCTGGAGAGTTTGTTTGCGGGTCATCGTCTCTACTGTATGTTGGCAGAGCCGGTGTGTGTTGCGATTCTGGTATGCACATTGTTCGAACGCGTCCGTTAGCCGAGGTGGCGAAACGTCCCGTAATGTGTGGACACCTTTATACTTTTATTTGAACGCTACGTTCCACAAGAGAATCACAACGACCACGTTCATGACCGCGATTTTTCCCGTTTCACCTGATTGCCGGCGTTACAATCGTAAATCGAAGTGGAACAACTATTCGACCCACCTCTTGACATGGGTCGTTGTGAACGTTGTGTGATTGAAAATGATGACGTCATTAGTGACGTTTTCGCCACGACCACGACTACGTTCGCCTTGTGGAACGGCTAACGAAGTATTTTGGGCGTTGCGAACTATATGTGGAACGCCCTGATATGCTACGTTCCATTAGGGACTCACAACAACCATGTTCACGACCGCGATTTATCTCGTTCCACTTGCTTCCCGGCGTTACAATCGTAAACCCAAATGGAACGGCTATACGACCCACTTCTTGACATGGATCATTGTGAGCGTTGTGTGATCGAAAATGATGACGTCATTAGTGACGTTTTCGGCACGACCACAACGACCGCGGTCGCCTATGTGGAACGGCTAACGGAACATTTTGGGTGTTGTGAGCTACTAGTGGAAATTATGGTTTATACGACAATTTCATGTGTCATAATAACTGCAACAGAAGAAAATATTGCTGTCATTCTCCTGAGAATTGAAGTCATGTATTGTGATTGGATTTTCGAGTCATGTGATATATAGGTTATATGAAAATAAATATAATAACTCATTATTGATATTATTTTAAAAAGCACTGTAAATTTTCTTTTAATATAACCTTTCATTGCAGCTAAGTTTTATATTTTATTTTCACGAGTATCAAATACTGTATTTCGTGTTGAAGTTTTATATCTGATAGGCTTATTGGACTTGATCTTTCGCCTCTGAGTTTTTTTTTAATTAGGCTTGGCAACTAGGCCTTTAAGCCAGTTCGCCTGTGAGAAATGATATATTAAAATATGGATGGATGTTCATACAAAAAAACGATATTTTTTTTCGATACAATATATCGTAGTGTTCTATCGATACTTTATATCGTATATCGTAAATAAATTTATTTTTCGTAACTAATGTCATAATCGAATCATTTTCGAATACTAAAATTGAAAATAGATTATGAAATCAGTAGCTTACTTATTTTCATAATCAAATGATGTCATTAGCATATCTCATAATCGGCCACCGCTGAAAAAGTACTAAAAAATAAAATGGAGAGTTTATTCGAGAAACTCGGGAGTTGCTCTTAAGCTGTCGTGACGAATATACATTGTAGGTTAGGTTAGTGTAGTGGAGTTTGATTTGAAGTACATAATTTAGAGTACTTTGTTAACAATGAAACTTTCGTTACTGCGAAGGCTAGTTTTTAAATAAATTCAGGGTTTAACGTTTTATTTTTACTCAAGTCGCCAACCATAAATCAGTATAAAGAAGTAAAAGTATGTTCTTTAATTTCTAACGATATTTCGTGTACCGGATAAAATAAAACATATCGATACTAGATTGTTCGATAATATCGGGTGGAAGCGATATATCGTGTGCATATATCGATGTTTTATGTAATAATATCGATTTATATCGTGCATTCCTTCCTATATTAAAATCATTGTTCATTGCAGTGTTGCCGATTTGGCATTTTTAATGCTAAGTTTGGAATATTTTTAAACCTGTTGGCATGAAAAAATGAGCTTTAGCGTATTGCATATTTTAGCATTTTCTGAATTTTTTGTATCTTTCAAATTTTAAGTACTATTAATGGCAAATTTTTTATTTGATTGACTTATTGTTCATACCCCTGAAAGATATTTACTCTGTGCAAAAGATTGATAAGCCCATAGACAATATTTTTAAAATAATTAGTGGATATGGTAACTCTGTTATGAATTAGGGTCTTTCCCGAATACAAAATAGTATAAGATTTTGTTTACATTAGGATTCGGATCTTACAAGACTTTCAAGTGCAAGTTGGTACCGATATTTGTATTGTGATAGCTTTAAATTAAACGTTTGTTCTATGTCCTGTGTGCGTGCTTGAAAAGTAGTTTTCGATTGACTCTGGAAAGATAATATGCCTCCAAATATGAACAACATTATCGAGAAGAGTGGGAGAAGATGAGCGAGTTTAAACACTGGCTAACACGAGCTAAAGTAGATTCGACCAAAGCTTACTGCAAATACTGTAAGTGCAACATTATGGCCAAAGTATAGAGTTGTGATGCCAATGACTATTGATTTTGAAGTTGGCCCTTCAACATCACAAGCACAAGCTCACGACGATGATGATATTGATGATCTACAAATATTATTTGATTTATCTTCATGATTAAATATATTTAAAAATTGCACTGCGTTTTTAATTACACTACCTACTTACAATTATTTTCGTTTTTAATTAATTTAAACAAGATTTGGTATTTGGCATTTTTATTAGCATATTAAAGTTTGATCTAGCACATTTTTAGCATTATTACCGCCAAAGTCTAGCATTTTTTCCATTTACAAAACGGCAACACTGGTTCATTGACACTTGACAGTCGACAGAGTAAAGTCATTGACGCTGATGTTTGCTTGTTTTGTTTTTAGGTTATTTTTATAAAAGATTGGTCTATCTACAAAACAAATTTATATCCTTCAGTGCTTCAATGCTTACAGATAAAACATGTTTCAGCAAATAATCCAATGATCTATGAGTGTAAAGCAATATGGATGTGGATTTACTCAGGCCGGGCACTGTCCCTATATCACCGGACACAATTTTTTGGTTTGAATTTCTTTTAGACCCTACTTTATTAAAAAGACATCTCAGTAAATCAAACCCAGGTTTGTAAATCTTACTATCAATTCCGGTTTGAATTATTTTACTAATTTAGTTCGTGTTGCACCATTCCAGTTTCAATCTCATTTCTTACTAAACATAGATTATAAGCCAATAAAATCATATACGAGAAAGCCAATTCCTATTCTAAAGGAAACCTTAAAAAAATTGTACATAATAAAAATATTGGGTAACTTTAGATTAATGGTCACTGAATCTTAATTAGTGGGGGTGGGAAGGAGAAAGAGAGGAGGAATACTTCTTTCTTCTGCAACTCACATATCCAGGAGACATGTAGTTCTTGAGATATTAATTCTTTCCATTTGTTTGTATCATTATATTGTGTTGATGATGACCAGTCTCTTCCGGCAAATATATATGTATATGCTTTTATGTTTCTTGTTTTTGCTATTTACATTTTTTTATATTTTTTTATTGCATGAGTTCAGCAGACGGGCAGACGGCCCACTTGATGGAAAGTGGTTACCATCACCTATGGACATTTGCAACATCAAAGGTGCTACAAATGCGCTGCTGCTCTCTTAAAGGAGACTGGAACCTGGTCACTAATGCCGGAACACAATGCAAGGTTGTTATGGCGACATACTTTAGACCAGGGGTGGTAGCCATCCAGTCGGGCAAATACCCTACCACCTAGCTGTGGGTTGTTTAGTCGCCTCTTATGACAGGCTGCCCGGCCTCAGGAAATTGTATTCTTTCTCCGTTCCTGCACAGATAAGATAAATTGCTTAGTTGTGTTTTATTTCGTTTTTCAACAACTTTCTTGTTTTTGGACTATTTTGAATCTTTATGTTAACTATTCAATTTTGATTGGATTTTTCAACTATGTACCTATAAGATATTAAGTGTAATATTAGTGAAAAACATAAGTGAGATTATTTTTTACAAAAACATTAATGTCTCAAGAACTATACATTTCCTTGACATAAGGATTGCAGAAGGGGTAAGTATTCCTCCCTACCTTTCCCCTCCACCCCTCCAAATACTTGAAATTAAGGTGCCGTATATCTATACCACAGCTGAATAAAATTCTACATTCACTGGGTACGATTTTGTAATAATATTGTCCTGTAGATTTATAAAAATTAAATTAAATGGTTGGATAATATACTTTATACTTTGATCCATCTTAATTTTAGCAATATGTGTAATCACATATTCCTAAAATGATGGCTCAATGTATTAAATACTTAATCATGTAAATGTAACTTGCTATTGCAAGGGCCTAATGGATTTTATATCAAAGTTTCTAATATAATTTTAGTACAATTTAAATTAGCTTTAAAATTTCCTATTTTTTTACCACATGAAATCTGATTGAGGACCATAAGCCGCATGATGGGAGAAGTCGTGGACCATATGTGGGATTCACTTTGTTGGGCTGGCACGAGAATCACGCCGGAATGCTATTGCCACACCACTGTTTAGGATACCCCTGGGCGATCCTAGAATGTGGGCTCACTTGCTCACTCACCTCCAGCCGGAACGGACAACCAGAACCGAACTAGCCCCTTTACCGGCTAGCTCTTCTATTTGTTAGATGGAGCGCTGGGTCTCTCTGGCTAACTCTGGTGTCACCTTGAGGTGACAGGGGCGTGCGTATTGGTGTGCGTCCCTCCTCTCCAGTATTTATAGCTCAGCCGTAGCCCACGGCGGCTAGAGGTCGTCGTGGTCGACCCTGCGTCGCCGTCGGTGGTTCTGCCGGGACCCTCCCGTAGCATGATGGTCTTCTCCCACTCCAGCACCTCCTTCGCGGACATTACGGTTTCACAGAAGGAGGTGGTTGCGTCCCATGCGTTGGCGCTCCTGAGTAACGCCGTCGCCACGGCCGAGAGGAACAAATCCGCCACAAGGGCCGCGACGAGATCATGGAGCTGCTCGTCCCAAGCTGGACATACCTGGAGGGTGTACAGCACTGTTTTCGTCACCGCCAACACAGTGGGCCTCAGCCCACCTCCATGTTAAGATGAAAAATTACAAGGCTTTAACCGAAAGAATACTTTGCTAACATTATTTTATATCTGTCAATTGCAGAACCCACAGCATGTGAACTTATTGAAGAGTTCCTTTCCGTTGACTCCAAAAATGTAAATGCTAAGCCAAATGATCGAATGGTTGATGTGGACGGACCACCAAGTCCACCAACCAGCACATCTTCAAGTCCATTCACTCGCAAGCAGTTGGCTCTAAAAATACTTGCACTCAAAGTAGCAGCAACTTTACATTGGAATATGGGTAATCTTTATACTAATACATGAAGAAGAAATTTGTGTCCAGTTTTATGCATGTTATGTGTACATAAATTTGAGATATAACATAGCTAAGATATATGAAGGAGCAATGTTAAAATTTATGTAAATTATAATAGGTATATTTATGTAAAAAATTAATTGTTCATATATTGAACACATAGTATTTGGTTACATTTATACTTCCAATAGGAAACATAATATACTCACTCTCACTCTGCTCAAATAGTCTCATGGACTAGTCATTATTTCTAAAGAATCTTAACATTACTGATAGCTAAACTGAATGAGATTTGAACTATGAATTTTTAGTGATATCAAATGTTCCTTTTTAAATATTTTATAGAATATGTCTTGGCAGAAAAGTGTGTATTTTATATTTTGAGTAAAAAATCAATACATATCTGTGTTTTATACAATAAAGTGCAATTTAAAGTGATATACAGCTTGCTTAATATATCCCAGTTGTAAAAGGAAAATTATGTAGTAATAGCATTTAAACTTAAAAATGCAAAGAATTCATAATTTAATTTTAAACACTAAGGGCCACTACATTTTATTAATATCTAATAAAGTTATAAAGGTGCTTCATAGTTTATGAAATTATACCAATGATATAGAACAAAATAATTTTTCAGATGAATTTGAATCAAAATTACCACCTCAAATTCAGCAACAGTTGATGCAAGACTTGGTTTACATGGCCACAGATACAGCATTTGCAGTACCTCCACAGGTGTGTAATATCAAGACAACTATATATAAGTTACAGTAACCAGGGACATATTGATATCACTAGACTAGACTATAAGAGACCCTGAACTTGGGATTTGCAATTAAAAGTAAATATTGAAACAAGACCCATTTAACCCTAATTACGCCATTGAGATAATTACTTCTGTCTATACTTTAAAATAACTATAAGAATGGTTGGACCAATTTTTATCAGTTTTGTGTTTTTGGAATTGTCTTTGTGTGGAGTAGGATAATAAATATTGAAATATGACTATCATTAGTAAAAAAATCATTAAAAAAACATCAGTGTAGCAATTCATTTGTTATGGACTTTCTTGGCCGATTTCAGCAAAGGTGCATTTAAACTTATTTTCATTTGTCTGATTTAGGTAAAATTATTTTTGTGTGTGTTCAAGTGGATCCCGGGATGATTTAGATCCACGATTGGATCCGATAGGTGGCGCTGCTGAACACCTCTATTGATTTTTATGATTTTTGTATTTTTTCAAGTAGATTCATGAATGGTTTAGAATTGGTCACGGTTGATAGCGCTCCAATCGGTTTCTAGATTTTTATTTTTAAGAGCAAGACAATGATCGTTGGGTACAGCTAGTTAATTATAAACAGCATTACGGCCAGGAGGCCAGGATTATATTACAGCATTTCATGTGGAAGAACTTTTCATACATTGTGTATGGCAACTATGCTATTTTCTAGTTGTGTTATCTGAAGTTAACATGATTAAACCAAATGTCATTAGTAGTAGCTGTTAGTAGTTTGCTCGTCTAAATAATGGAAGAAGTACTATGAATATCAATCGCCTACTAATAAATGTAACTCTGATAAGCTCCTAGATCTTTATTACATGCCATATGGCGCCATAAGTCATTCGTCTCTTACTATATGACATTATACTATTTAAAATATACTTTTAAACCAAACCAGCCAAAAATTGAAATTCCTTGTAAATTTATCCATGCAGGAACGGAGAAAGAATACAATTTCCTGCGGCCCGGCGGCGTGTCGTAAAAGGCGACTAAACAACCCACAGCCAGGTGGTAGAGAGTTTTGCTCGACTGGATGGCGACCACCCCTGGTCTAGAGTATGCCGCCATAACAACCTTGTGTTATGTTCCGGCATTAGTGACCAGGTTCCAGTCTCCTTTAAGAGAGCAGCAGCGCATTTGTAGCACCTTTGGTGTTGCAAATGTCCATAGGCGATGGTAACCGCTTTCCACTAAGTGGGCCGTTTGCCTGTCTGCTGAACACCTGCAATAAAAAAAAAAAAAAAAAAAAAAAAAATTTCAACTAGCTGACCCGGCAAACTTCGTACCGCCTCAGAATCAATGAATAAAAAAGCTGAATGATAATTGCAGAATGTTTCTACTTTAGTAAAAAATGTGGTCAAAACTTAACCGGAACCGAACATCAGACATTTGACATTCAAAATCAAAAAAATTAAAAAAAACTTCACTTTTAAATTTAATTTGATTTCTGAACGACTTTTAAATTTAATTGATTTCTAAACGATAGGACGAACATCAATTGTTTGACAGGTAGGAATATTTTCTAAGGGAAAGCGAAATTGTTGTTTTTACTATATTCCAAGCATTTTTTTTTCATATTTACTCACCTTTTAAACCTTCCCTGGACTTCCACAAATAATTCAAAACCAAAATTAGACAAATCAGTCCAGCCGTACTCGAGTTTTAGTGAGACTAACGAACGGCAAGTGATTTTTATATATATAGATAGATTTTTACCTGATGTACATAAAAAAATTGAATATGTATTCTGCAGATACTATTTATCTCATAGTCTAATATAAAAATTGTCTTTTGTTTTACTTGTATTTATTTTTTTATGGCACAGCAACAGCGCACACACATTATTATTTTATATACAAATCATTTACTACAAGAATTCAGATATCTAGACCCATTAACTTGTATTTATAAAAACATACATATTATGACACCTGTTTCCTAAAGGGTAGGCAGAGACAATGGATCTCCACTTGCTATGATAGTGACCAATACCAAATATTGCAATAGCTTAGATTTGAGTTTTAAATAAAAGATTGATTATTGAAATTTTTTATTAGTAATATTTCTGTTACTTTAGACTAGCATCATGGAATTTTCTTCCTTAGCCTGTGTCAACATTGAGATATAACATGTCTCTAAGTGTGTTAAAATGTACCACCGGTTTTAATTAGCATCAGCTGACTGCAATAACTGTTCTTCCAAGTGATATAAAGAAATTATTAAGTTTGGTGCAGACTATAACATTTCTTTTAAAAATTCTTCATTCATATTTTAAAATCTAAACTGTTACAGGATATACCACAAGAGCTGTTACAAAAACCACAAGTCGAGTTTGCATTGACATTGTATCACAGATGGGTTATAAGATTCCCAGTCAAAGCTGCGCTATATGCCAAGTCAACAAAGATGTCTTTCATTCACATGTAAGCCTAATATCAAATAGGGAAAATTAGTAACAAACTACTGCTTTGTAACCTACTTAAGCAATTACTTGCCCTAAGATTTGAATGAAATAGCATAATATTTTTTTAGAATACAATGAATATTAAATTTCTGAAAATGTTTCATATTAATTCTTTTTAACCATGTATAAGTTTAATGTTTGTCTATGTCAATCTTTTATAGGTTAATATCAAATTGGTTAAGTGTGACCGTTCTATTACATTCTTAACAAAACTATGTTTAAACTTATTTCAGTCCCGGTATGCAGGCAGACAGTGGTTACACACCTATGAATCAAAATTTTGAAAAAATCTTGCGAATGTGTGAAGCATCTCGTATGCAAAGCGTCAATTTTCTAAATGAAATATTATCTAACTATGAGCCACCTTCAAATCAAAACCGTGGAGAAATTCGCAAAATAAAAATTGCAGTAATGGAAGCTTTTGTTCATCTCACAGAAGATTCTAATGACATGAACCACAACTGGAATGCTGGTGATATACAAATAAACCAGTATGAGTTAGCTATGCAGATTCATTTTGATCTGTGCTATAATTTCTTTTTTTATGGCCAGCATGAGATGGCCAAGAAGCACATTCTTGGCTGCAGGGAGAATTCGAATCTCTTAGAAAGGGAAATTTCTATTTGTGGCTATGGCTCTTATAAGTCTATGCCATGGGGAGAATTTAACTATGCAAGTATGACAAAAGAAGAAATCTCCGGTTATCTTAGAGCCCTCAATTTAGGACAAGAAGTGCTTGATGAGGAGCCATCATTGTTACAAAAGTTACAAAAGTCCATAGCAAACCATTACACAGGTATTATAGCTGTCCTTCAAGCTGACAATATAAAAAGGGAAATACCAATGATACATAGACAGGTAGTAGAGTTGGATATTCAAGGTTCAACTTCTAGTGGAGCTTTTACTGTAGCAAGAGATCTACTCAATAGGGTATCAGCATTAAATGCTGTGAGATATGCACTTGAAGGTGGTTTACCATCTACTCACCCAGATTTCATTAATAAATTCAAAACAGTAGGTATAAAATTTTTTGATTTGCTGTTTTGGGCATTAGCACCGGTGCTAATGTGTGACCTGTCAGAGCGTGACTGGGAGAATTTAAAAATGTTTTTCCTACACTTAGCTACATCACAGTGTAGACTACCAATCGATAGAATCGATGAATACTTGAAGAAACACTTTGGTGATGGTGCTGAGAGTATAAGAAGGAAACTAATATCTGATGAACATTTGAAAATTGTTTTAAATGATTCAGTTAATAGTGATGATGAGAATATGGATATTCCACGTGAGCTGTTAACAGAAGACTGGGACACACCAGATTTTGAATTCAAAACAGTGCCGGAGCTAGAAATGGGTCGCCTTAAGAAACGGCTAGTGGAAGCGTCGACAGCTGATGATGTTCGAATGTGTCTAGTAAAATTAGCGATGATGTCGCCTTCATTGCCTTTATGGAAGATTAATCCTTCGTGGAAACCAGCAGGAGTGTTGGGGAATGCTTTAATTTCGTTGCCTCGAGGGTTTTTACAAGATTTTGGTTATGTTGTATCTGGTGCAGCTCGGGCTAGAGCGGAATCAGGATGCTCACGAGCGGCTCTGTCTTTATTGTCAGTATTAGAGAGTGAAGCGCGGGGCCAACTAGGCAATGGTACAGATCCTACTCTGTACCGATTGTGCCGACACCTGTCATGGGAGGTGCTGCTCTTGCAAGTCAATGTAGTGTTGAGCGAATGGCCTCATCACCGCATGAATTTGACAGCTTTAGCTAATAAATGTAAAACATGTATCGCAGCAACCAACTCTGGTGATGGTATTGTTCCACGAGCACAGGTAAGTATTATTTTATAAGACTAACCGCCGCAGCGCCCGTACTTAGACTCAATCAAAATTACAATAGAGTCCACGCCACGAAAGTTAAAGGAACTAAAAATAGCAGGTCCACTATTTGATAGAATTTTGTTCACAAAGCAGTAAGGAAATAAATTTACAGCTTTAATTATGGAATATTGTGTATTTATTATGCATTAATTACTTGCATCGATTTACGGATTAGCAAATAATTACTCTAGCAGGATTAAGTACGGCGATTGCAGCGCCGCATCTATAAAACTGCTTTTGTGGCGCGGATTCTACAATTGAGGACATGAGTGCTTGAAGAAGTTTTGTAACACTTTTACGATTATTGTACCTCGAAAAGATGTAACATACACAAAATAAAGACCTTGATAAAACGACTTTTACTTGGTTTAATTGTATGGGTTTATGGGAGTATAACTTATATGATAGTCAAACAAAACTTTACTGTTCACTTCTTGTTCACACTTGTTCTAATGTTTACAAATTGCATCATGTCCCCATTATCCGCACTCATGTCTACAAGTGTTTTTTTTTTGTTTTACTCCATTGGGTAAAACAAGAAATTCAATAGTAAGTAATGGCTTAAATCTGTTTCGCGTCATTAATGTACAAAAGTCACCTTCCTTATTTTCAAACATTACCAATATCAAAAGCAGTACTACATATTGAAATTGTACATTAAATATTTTTTTATTTTTTATTAAATATATCTATAATTGTATAAAAATCTAAAAATGCAGTGTCAGCATTTTTGAATGAATTTTTAAATAAAAAAGCAACTGAGATACACTATATAAACAATGGAGAAAACGATGCATTTATTTTATTTTTAGATTTCTTGTCTGTTTGTTCGGGATTCACGTAAAAACTACTGAGCCGATTTCGATGCGATTTTCGCTGATCGATAGCAAATTCTTAGAATAAAAATTAAATGATAGCTTACATTACTTTTTAAATGATGCGGTACTTTGTGTCCCAGGAATCCTGAGTGAATTTCAAGTCAAGAGTGGACGAAGTCGCGAGCATATCTATCCTAATTTTATAATAACGTAGTTGAAAATCAAATCAGCTGAAATACTTTTGACTACATAAGTATAGCTCTTATGATATTTGCAAAGGTCATCGAAGCTTGTTGGAGTCTACTAGTAAACGCGTGCGAATGGGAAGGAATGGGTGCGACCACTGGCCCCGGCGAACTGGCTGCCGCACTTTGCGCCGCTTGTTTTGAGTTGCAAAGAGGAAAAGGTTCTAGAAAATTCCCCAGAACGTTGTGGGACAATGGTATGCAAAACTATCAATTTGATTAACGTCAATTAGAAGTAGTTATACAAACCGAAGTTAACCAACAGAATGACAGAATTAATGTTCATAAAAAGTTTTATAAAATTGCTAATAAAACCTGTTTTCTAAAAATATTCAAATTATCTTCTTGAATCTTGAAACACATATACAAAATGTATGATTTGAAACCGTTCTGTGTACTCAACTCAATTTTGCAAGTTATGGGTCGATTTCAATTTGTATAAATATGTTATAGTTTAAGTTACAAATAGTAATATAATATAACTTCGCTAGCGTATGTAGTATGTAAGCCTTTGCCCGTCTAACTCACTGAAATGCAGAAGTTCAGGTTTCCGGGTTCGATTCCTGGCATGATAAATTTGGTAAACACATTTTCTATTATTTCCTATGGTCCGGGTGTCTGGAATTGGCCCCAGTGTTATTCATTGTATATTAGCCATAACACAAACTAAACTTGCTTATAAATAAATAACATATAATAGATTGGGGAAAAAGTCTTTTCGCATATAGTATGTATGAACTTGTAATAAGATCTCTTTGGCTATACCATTTGTATCTGGCTGGTTTTGGTATCATTAAAAAGTTTTAATTTTAAAGAAGACAATTCCAAATTCAAATTAGGAAAATGTGTGATTTTCATTTGTTTTTCTTATTGTTAAAATAAGTGAATCTAAGGAAGAAATTCGATACATTTTAAAATTTTACTACAAAAAAGGTAAAAATGCAAGACAAGCCGCGAAAAAAATTTGTGATGTTTATGGACCTAATGCAGTATCTGTGAGAGTAGCGCAAATTTGGTTTAAGCGTTTTCAATCCGGAAATTTTGATATCAAAGATGCACGTCGCTCTGGTCGCCCCGTTGCGGACAAAATTGATGCCATTTGAGAAAAACTGGAGCAAGATCGGCATATTAGTAGTTACGATGTAGCTGGAGAACTAGGAATTGACCACAAAACGGTTTTGGCGCATTTGAAAAAAGCTGGGTACATAAAAAAGCTCGATATTTGGGTGCCTCATGAGCTCACTGAAAGATACGTAATGAACCGTGTACTCATTTGTGATTCTTTATTACGACGTAATGAAACCGAAACATTTTTGAAGAAGCTGGTAACTGGTGATGAAAAGTGGATCACGTAAGACAAGAACGTGCGAAAAAGATCGTGGTCAAAGGCCGGTCAGACTTCACAGACTGTGGCGAAACCCGGGTTAACTCGCAACAAGGTGATGCTGTGTGTATGGTGGCATTGGAAGGACATTATTCATTATGAGCTGTTACCGCCAGGTAGGACCATCGATTCTAAACTGTACTGCGAACAACTGATGAGATTAAAGCAAAAAGTTGAGAGAAAGCCGCCGGAATTAATCAACAGAAGGGGTGTGGTGTTTCACCATGATAACGCTAGACCTCACACATCTTTACCCACTCAACAAAAATTACGAGAGTTTGGCTGGGAGGTGTTAATGCATCCGCCGTATAATCCTGACCTTGCACCTTCAGATTTTCACCTGTTTCGGTCTCTGCAGAATTCCTTAGGCAGTGTCAGGTTAACATCACGAGAGGACTGCCAAAACCACTTGTCGCAGTTTTTTGATCAGAAGCCCCAAAATTTTTATAGCAATGGAATCACGTCCCTACCTACAAGATGGCAAAAAGTTATCCAACAAAATGGCACCTACATACTTTAATCAAATGTAAATAAACTTTATAAAAAAACCTTTTGAATTTTTATATAAAATGCGAAGAAACTTTTTTCCCAACCTAATATATACATATAATGTGCATGTTGTCTGCCGATGATTTCAAAATATGTGAGTCAGCTGCGAAGCACGCCTGGAGTGTACTCCTTAAGTACGATTGCCTTTGAATATGCAATGCTGCGGCTGAATAAAGGCGGTTACAAAAATAATTTCAAATCACCGTATCTTACATTAATACATATTTTAGATCTTATGTTATTGCATTAAAGTTTGAAATTGTATAAATAAAAAACGTTACGCTTTTGAGTTAATGCTTGTATTATTTCACTCCTCATAAAATTTTCATATCGGGTTGGCTTTATATGAAAATTGATTCTTAAGGAATTAACTCCAAAAAAGTCCTTTAAGCAGTCCCTTTTTAAAATTAAACTGCTCACTCTCTTTTTATTACATTTTTACTTGTTTTTCACTATTACAGCGTTGTTAGTGTATGTTAACAATTCAAGTGGGCCAGTGAAACGGAACGCGGGTGGCATGCCGTCGCATTCACGCGATGCACCCAATCCTGCTACAGAAGCGAGAAACGCTTTCAACTCTTTCCTGGCAACACTGAGGGAACCTCTCGCGGTCAGCGTTATGTTTTCCCTACTAGCAAGAATACATAATGTACTTACTGATGACAGTTCCACTGAGTTGGTTGTGGAATACACCAACCTCTGGCCTTCGAATATATCGAATATAAACAACTATAATGTTAAACACATTTTGGAATCACTCACCGATCTGCTGGAGCGGAGTTTGAAGTTGTACCCTTATAACACCTCGTGGTGAGTCATTTTTTTGTTCTATGCAAGAATTTTATCTGTATGCCGTTTGGGTTTATATCAAGTCAATGTAGTTTTACTTAGTTGCAGTCACGTCTTGTTTGATTTAATGTTTTCGCGTAATCATAGAAATTACTTTTAGGGTTCTGTAGCTATTCTAATAGTAATAGAAACCTTATAAAATTGACATGTATGATGTATGTCCATGTCCAATTGTTTATGTATATTACAACCAGCTTTTTTAAAAAGTACTGGGTGTATCTCGTTGTAATTTAATAGGGGGGGGGGGGGGGGGGGGGCGCGAAAAGGCAAATCGACCGAGATACTTTTTATAAACTTACAGAATGAAAACAAAACACAGCCTCACAAATTTTGTACGAGCGTACCTACGTATGACCTCATAAATAGGACAAGAAAAAGGAGTCAAATAGCACATTAATTATGGTTTGATAAGTAATTAAAATTATTTCTATTAAAATATTTTAAGTTAAATAATAAGATATTATTTTAACGCCTGCTTCTTTATCTACATAAAAATATTACAATGAATGTATTGTATCCTCATATCTATTAAAGAACAGAATATAAGACAAAACGCAACTATAAGTCTGTTGAGTAGTATTTGTTATAATTATGGAGTATTTCTGCTATACTTTTTGGGGATCCTTAGTTAAATGACCTAAACACGAGACTTTCATGAACTCTACAGAACTCTTCATTGTCAATCCATCTTCCATTACAAACCCACTTTAATGCATGGAGCAGACCCTTAACATTGTCTTCCTGATAATATTATTTTTCTTTCTTTCTAAATATCCTGTTTTTTATTCTTTTAATCTTTGATTTTCATGAAATTTGATTTATAGATTTTAGTATTACCAACGTAGTCTCAAACAGTTGTCGCTTCTATTCAAAAGATATGGAGGGGTGTCTAAGGCGCCCCCCAAATATTTTCCGCCCTCAGGCGGTTGTCCGACAGCGCCCTTTATCATCGAGGGCAAATCCGATTGAGGACTAACCATTGCGTGGGGAAGCGCTGTGGGGGCGTGTAGTATTCGCCACTCGGGGTGGCACTAGCGCCCCCGAAGAAGTACTGTTGCCACCCAAGTTGGGGGTACCCACTAAAACCCCTCAGTGTACCGTCCCTCGTCTTTATGCCAAGGTGACAGGTATACGGCCTTGTCATTCCGCAGGTCTTGGCAGTTCCCTGCCCTAGCACCACTCTTTACAGCCCACTAGACGCTAGATATCTTTAAGATAATTATTATGTCATTCCCATACATTTTCATTCTATCCGTTTAGGCGCTAATATCACTTATCTAGGAGGGCAGGCCGAAAATGAATAGAAGGTATTTTAATGTTGATATTCAGTCATTCCTACAGCATAGAAAACTCACCGTTTATAACTATTTCTCTCGGATTTCTTATAAATTATTCAACAGTAATTCTGTCGTTATTGTGTTGTAAATAAGGCTCCGCCTATACGGTGACGTGGAGATGGCCGGCGGCCGTTGGGGCGCGGCGCTGCGGCGGTATTTGTGTGCGTTGGCGGCGGGCTCCTGGCACTTCGCGAAGCGCGCCCCGGACGAGGGCGGCGTGGCGCGGCGCGCGGCGCGCTGCTGCCAGGCGTTGGGAGCGCCAACGCAAGCGGCCGCACTATGCCAGCTGCCGGACGAGGCGGACTACAACACCGCATTCAAGTGTCTGGCCGAGAAGGTATGTCTATCACTGTTCTCAAATTTCGAATTTGAATTGGGTGTTGGACAGTAAAATCAATTGGGACTCTTTTTGTCATCCCACAAAACTGTATATCCTCCTTGATTTTTTATAAAAATACAGCCTTAATAATTAAAATTATTCCTATAATGAATTGTTGAAAGTAAGACAGTAATAAGATATTTTCACGCCTACAATGACTACTATTTTAGAATTTATTGTAATATGTATCAAATATGTAATTGTATTTTTCACTGGTTCAAAAGGATTCATTTAGTTGTATCATGATTTTTATCTGGTTAAATTACAGCACTGAGCAGTCTAACTTTAGTAATTTATCAACTTTCCACGCTTATTAGCAACTTAATTCAACAGTCACATCCTTACAACGATGTTTTATCCTTATTATCGAAAGAGCATATATACCAATTTTTATGATAATCGATTAATTCCTAAGACAATGACAGTACAATCGCAAGTACGCACAACAACAAGCACGTATAATAAACATATATAAATGAAGAGATTAATGAATGTAGATGAAGCAAAAGATGTTCATACATATATGTCAAGATCGTAGCAAGTGGAAATCCATCGCTTCTGCCTACCCCTATGGGAAACAGTCGTGATAATATGTTACGTACATGTGTGTGTGTAATCGAAAAACAAACAGATCTGATGACTGATAATGAACTTGTTGATCGCAGACGGGCAACGCATCAGACGCGATGGACTCATACTACGGGTGCCTCTGGGACGGCACCTTGCTGGAAGTGGCCGTGGCGATGCACTCGCGGCGAGCCGAGGGCGGCCGGCGCGCGCGCGCCGTCAAGGCGGCCGGCGCGCTGGAGCTCAACGCGAACAACAGCGAGGACATACAGAGGGAAGCAGCCGCCACCCGCCGCGCCAGGCTGCTCCGGGCACTCACAGACCAATATGTCGCTTAACTAGTGTATAAGTATCAGTTGACTAATTAAGATTAAAGTATTAAATGTATGGCAAACATTTTATTCTAACACCTAAATAATCATCAAAGCATTTTTGTAACCATTTATGAGTGACTCAAATTTCTTGACCATGATATGAAAATTCTTTTTTGTTATTTGCCTTTTCTATTATAAGATATCGTAGCAAAAAAACAGAAATAACTCATGCTGTAAAACCTTCAAAAATATATTCTTTTGTAAAATGGCTTTAAACTCTGATAAGTTGTGAACTCACCAAAACCAAATATCGACCTGTATATTTAATGGACTATTATTTATTCTTTTACAAATTATTTTGGTCAAAAATTTTAAGAATCGCCCTTATATTTGCTCTAAGGCTTAGAGCATACACGTGCAATTGTACATATTCTAAAAGATTTTCACTTTTATTCTTACTCAATGAACCCTAACCGTTATTCAGAACAAAACGCTTATCTAACCTTCATTAGTTAAAAAATTAAGCCATGATTTTACAAAGGCGCTACAAATAGTGAGTCTTTAAAAAAAAATGCAGTATAATTTCAAAATTATGTTTTATTACAAAATTTTCTTATAACAACACTAGGAACTAATTACTGAGTAATCTCACACTAATAAACGTGAGTACAGTCCGTAAAAATGTTTAAGTATACCAAATAAAAATGCCTTTTTCATAGACACTTAGTAGTAAGTAAATATTAATAGAAAAAGTTACAAAAATAAAATTTATGAACTAGGTACAACACCTAGCTTATAAATAATCATATATTCATCATCATAAGGTACAAAACAGAACAAACATTGTCATGGCCAACATTATGCTCGTTCTTTACATATGAAACAATATTTCTTTTATCTGTAAAACGAACAACACTTACACTTAATGAAATTAAATGCACTATACTTGTTTGTAATTTTGAGAATATTTTCAGATTTTGGCTAGCAAGGTCTTTTGAAACAGTCTTATCATCCTTTTGAATTCCAGTAAGTAAACCACAGAGTCCATTAATATAATAGGTTTAAGGTTAGTAATATAATAAATCCTTATAGGACAAAGTAAAAGTAAAACCCAGCCTTATCTAAATTTTAGGTTTTTGACGCCAAACGACGGATCGTTTATTGTCATAATCATAAAATACATACATTCAGAATGTTTACTTTAAAATATGAGTTGTTTTCCAAATTAATCGCAGTCGAGTTTCTGTACTTATTTTATGAATATGGCGACTGTATTAAGAGGCCCATTCACTATCCTACGGTAAGCAGAGCTTGTTGGACTCGAGAAGTAATCAGCTCGGTATTTCCGGACGCAATGCAGGTTACAACAACATTCACAAACTTGCATTACGCGACAGACTGCCATGTAGGATAGTGAATGGGTCCCTTTAGGCGTTTGATTTCGGAATGCAACCGGAAGTTACCACGACGTTTTAAATACACAATCAATAGCACTGGAATCATATTTATTTTTCTATATGGCACACATCCGCCATCTGTTCAAAATTTTATATAAATCATTCTGAATATATTTAAGAATAGTAAGCTCTAATAAACTTAATAGGCTAGTTACATAGAAAGGTATTATAGTAAAAGGTAATAAACGGTATAAATTTTTACTTTTCGTAAGTACCGAGGAATGATCCGCAACTGGGGCAGTAATGGTCGGTATTCTTGGCCGAATCACAGCAGCAGTATATGCAGCAGGGAATGCAACACAAGGAACTGAAACAAGTATTATTTTAATCAATTGTCAGAGAAAAACACAAGTGCGTGTCAAACCATGCACATTGAAAAGTCCCATAGTGGCGACAAACGTTCACCGTTTTTAGGGCTTCGTAGCTATGTTTGTAGAACAGAACCCTTATACACAGTTTTGTTGTGTTATGAAATCCTATGTAATTGAAATTATTTATATCATAATTATTTTAAAAGTCAGATGACCAGATGTTATTTTTAACGCCTGTTCTTTTATATGTAAAAACCTGGATATGCCCGCGACTTGGTCCACGCTTGACTTGAAATTCCCGAGGCACAAAGTATCGCATCGTTTAAAAAAGAATGTAAGCCATGGTTTTAGTGAAAACTGTGTCGGAATAAGCTAATTTTTATGCACCCGAACAACTTAGAACCGCTCCCGGGAAAATTCGCGCGAGATTCCTGGGATTAAAAGTATTACACATTACATAAAGTTTGCTATCGATCAGTGAAAAAATCGCATTTGCATTCAATTTTTTTTTCCATGTGGCCATTTTAAAGCATTCCCAGAAAAGTTCCCTTGGGATTCCCAGGATAAAAAGTAGCGCAGATTTTAAGTTTAGAACTTTGGTGTAAACCAGCAAAAACCGCATCGAAATCGGGCCAGTACCTACTACTTGTTACGTGAATCTCGAACAAACAGACAAGAAATCTAAAAAAAATGCAACGTATTCTTCATCATTTATATAGTCTATTCCAAATGTTTTTTTTATAGCTTTAATGTATAGACACGGCATGTTTAGAATTTTATAATATTATAGATATCAGGCACACCTTTCATGATCAAATTGATCGTGTGGCACTAGCAGAAGGTGATGTCAGGAACCTTAAGAACAGACGAGCGTGCATGATAAGAGCTATGAATGTCAAAGAAACAAATGAGGTGTGTAAGAATAAGCCTGAATGGCGCTCTGTTGCTCGTGGCTACCCCGAAAGGGAACTGGCGTGAAGTTATGTATGTACGTATGTATGTATAGATATCAGAATTTATTATAACATATCTCCACATCCCTATAACAATCGTACAGTATTTTACTAATACACTATTAATAAAAAATTATAATGGACTGTAATATCTTGTATTCCACAAGAGTTAAGAGTTAGTAAAAATCAAATGGGATTTAACCTAGTGGAGTACAACTAGAGTGAAATTTATTTTACAGATTACTTCAAATAAATACATTTTTAATACTTACAACAGAGCAGCACAGAGAGCGGCAGTCATATGAGTACGTGTTGTTATGGTGTGCTTAATAGTAGTCTTAACACTGTTATGGCAGAAATGACAAGTAGTTATCGACTTATCAGGGCCAAGGAAGTGCTGCTTCTGAAAAATACGAAATTATTCACAATTTAAATCTCACTGTGATAAATAGGTACTACTTAGATAATATGTATTAGTAAAACATAGTGCGTCGATACTCTGGCGGCCATTAGCATGTCAGCCTCTTGTTGCTGCACAACAAGAGGCCCTAAAACGCCGCAAATATACAGACATCGGAAATGGCTACATATTTGTGGCTTTTGGGGTCGAGACCCTGGGACCATGGGGGCCTAAGGTACACAAACTTTATCTAAACATAGCTAAACGCCTGGTAGATGTCTCACGTGACCATAAGACTGGTATATACCTCAGGCAATGCATTAGTCTTTTGGGCACATTTCCAACTGACAGCCGGCTTACACTAGAATTTATAGCTTAATTTTAATTTGTATTTTTATAGTTTTATTTAGTTTAATTTATAATATCTATACTTCGTAACTGGTTGTTCCAAAAATGTACACATAAATATAATTATTGCAACAAATTATTTTCTTGAAATAATAAGTAATTCATATATATTCCTGAAGTTTTTGAAAGTGGCACTATTTTCTTAGCTACATATAAGATGTTATAACTCAATGGTTATACCATTACCTGTGCATCATTTCAGATAGGTTGGAATGAATGGTGCCATGTAGGAAACGCCTAGCCATAAAATTAGTGTTTATATGGAGTATTATTTATTTAAGCTTGGAGGTTGTCTGTGCTTACGTTAGGAATGTACTTGTCAGTGCAGTGCATATCATATGTACAGTTCATTAGATTAGATTAGGTAACACTTTATTGCTCACCAAAATAAACAATTACAAAAACAAAAATGCATAATTACAATTATTCTTGGTAAAACAACAAGCGGCCTTATCGCTAATGCGATATATTCCAGGCAACCTAGCTTAAAATAAATTCTTAAATAATTTGACGATGGAGCACAAAAAAGATAGGACTGTACAATTTAAATATATATACACTAATTTATAAATTTAATACATACATAAGACCAGACACATTTATAGAATACTTATATACGTAGTTCATGCTGTGTTAAATTATAATTATTTATTACAAACTTTGGTATCGTTGGATTTTAGTATTATCTACTGTTTCCGGTTTTGAAAACGTTATCAAAAAAGCAACACCGTTGTTTGCTATAGGGATGCGGACCCATGTTACAATAAATTCTAATAATTTTACATATAAAAGAACAGGCCTTAAAATAACATGTTATCATAGAATTTTTAAAATGTAATGTGAAAAGTAATTTTAATTACTTTTAAAACAATAATGAGCGCGCTACTTGACTACATTTACTTGCACCTACTTATGACGTCATAAGTAGGTATACTCGTACAAAATCTATGAGGCTGCGACTGTTTTAAATATATATGGACTAATTTATAAATTTAATACATACATAAGACCAGACACATTGGTCCGAAGACCTTACAACTTTACCGGGGTTCTTGCTGGGGCGAGTTATAATTCGCGATTACAAACTTTGGTATCGTTGGATTTTAGTGTTATCTACTGTTTCCGGTTTTGAAAACGTTATCAAAAAAGCAACACGGTTGTTAGCTATAGGGATGCGGACACATGTTACAATAAATTCTAATACTTTTACATATAAAATAACAGGCCTTAAAATAACATGTTATCATAGAATTTTTTAAATGTAATGTGAAAAGTAATTTTAATTACTTTTAAAACAATAATGAACGCGCTACTTGACTACATTTACTTGCACCTACTTATGACGTCATAAGTAGGTATACTCGTACAAAATCTATGAGGCTGCGACGTTCTGTAAGTTTGTAAAAAGTATCTCAATTTATTTGACTGTCCGCTCCCATAATCTGCAGCTTATAGTTGACCAGGGACCCAATTCTGCTATTTCAATGTCTTAGCGTTGCGATAGTGTCAAAAATTCGTATTGTACTAATTTATTTATTTATTTATTTAAGGCACACCAACAGCACACACATTATTATGTTACATTACAAATCCTTTAATATAAAAGTTCTGATGTGTGGACCCATTAAAGGAGTGCACAGCATTTACAATTCGAATGTCAATTACTAGTATCTTAATTAATTAATGTCAATATTATGCATGTGTCAAGTACAAATATAGTTAAAAGTTAATGAATGAATAATGTTGTCAAAAGTAATAATGTAAAGCAAAAAAAAATAAAAAATGCAAAAAGAATTAAATTAAAAATAAATATATAACTAAGTACAAGTGCAAACATGAACGGCCTATCAATTATTTTATGGTCACAGCTGATGTCAACACTTAATTAATTCCACAATATTAATTCCACAATATCTCTCGATATCGTCGCGGTAGAATAATGATAGAAAAAAAATTACCTTTAGCAGAAATAGCGTCAGCCGAAATGAATATTAAAAAGCTTCTAAATATTTATAGAGTGGCGTGCCACGGGTACGCCATTGGAGTTAACAGAATATCGAAATATGAAAAACCTAGGGTTGAGACGAGTGTCTGGCAATTTTGACGAGATAGTAATAGCAGAATTGCGCCCCAGCTTATAGGTTTTTATTTTTTTAGGGACCTGTAACCATTTTGGAAAAAACGGAGCCTTCGCTCTCATGTCCGTCCGTCTTTATGTCCAATCATTTTAATTAAAAATTACTAGGTCTACGTGGTTGTTTGCCAGGAATGTGTATTTTATAAACTGCTACACAATGGAGTAGTTAAATGGCATACGTGTAACGCAAACTTATTAAACTCGACAATCTGTTTTGGACAAGCATATAAGGTTTACTGTCGTTCCCCCTAAAAAGTGGGGTAGCGGGAGCCCAAATGTGGGAAGTTTATGGACTGATATTCGTAGCTTTCACAACGCGGCACGTAAAAGAAGCTTGATACTTACAGCTCCTAGCTCTTGGTTTACATTTTGTCCTGCAACCGGCACAGTAGCTGCTGATGAAGTCGATTCAGTTATCAGCACCTGCAATGCGTGTTCTTATTTATTATAAACTAGCGGCCCCGAAGACGTTGTCCTGCTCTGAAAAAATATAAATCTAGGACCCGATCCCAGCGCCACCTACCAGTTCTAATTGTGAATCCAAACCATCCGGGAACCCACTCAAACACACAAAATCAAAATCACCAAAATCGCTCCAGGTAATTAGAAGGATTCTAGAACCCGATCTCAGCGCCACCTACCGGTTCCAACGGGATAAAAAGTATCCTATTTCCGTCTCCTGGTTCTAAGCTATCACCCCACCAATTTTCAGCCAAATCGGTACAGCCGTTCTTGAGTTACAAATAGTAAGTACACGACAAGTAACACGACTTTATTTTATACATTTATATATATATATATATATATATATATATATATATAGATTTTTATTCATAGATGAATAACCTACGAATAAAAATTAATGTTAGCTATAAACAATGTCCATAGACTCTGAAATTAATAGACCGAGATGAAGATGATGATGATGATGATAATGATGATGATGATGATGATCTGTGCGCTCATCACTATCTTAGATATGCAGAGTATACAGGTGACACCAGATATTAAAATACGATTTTCGAATTAAAATTTATGCGACAGTGCAGGGAAAGGTTTAAAATAAATATGAAATTGAGATATAATTGATATTTACGGTCTTGTGTATGAGAAACGGTTTTGACGGAATTTAGTAAATTTCAATAAATACATTATCACATTTTAAGCAATCGACAACATTATACAACATTTATTACGAAATAATTCACAAAAATGACCGATGATAACGACAGAATCATACCTTTTGCGTGGAGTTATCGGAGTAGTCGTGGGTATATAATGGAAGAGCGTCGGACTCCATTTCCTTTCTAAAACAGATAATTAAATAGTATTATACTATTTGAAAAACTGCGGTAATGTGAAAATAAAGCCCATACTCCCGTTGCAAACGTGCGACTGAATACCTACTCGGAAGAACCTCATTTCGCTCAGCAGGCGCATAAAACGAGCTATGTTGTGTGATGGTTGTGTGTTTCTAATATGAATAAAATCCGAAACGTGGTTATCCTTAATGGTCGGTTTCCATATCTTAGAGACCCTTTGCCTTACTATCAGATAAAATTTGACATAAGCTGCATACGAGTAATATAAAAATTCAACCGATGGTAAGGCAAGTGAGTGAATAATAGGTTGGGGAAAAAGTCTTTTCGCATATAGTATGTATGAACTTGTAATAAGATCTCTTTGGCTATACCATTTGTATCTGGCTGGTTTTGATATCATTAAAAAGTTTTAATTTTAAAGAAGACAATTCCAAATTAAAATTATAAAATTGTGTAATTTTCATTTTTTTTCTTATTGTTAAAATGAGTGAATCTAATGAAGAAATTCGATACATTTTAAAATTTTACTACAAAAAAGGTAAAAATGCAACACAAGCCGCGAAAAAAAATTGTGATGTTTATGGACCTAATGCAGTATCTGTGAGAGTAGCGCAAATTTGGTTTAAGCGTTTTCCATCCAGAAATTTTGATATTAAAGATGCACGCCGCTCTGGTCGCCCTGTTACAGACAAAATTGATGCCATTTTTGAAACACTGGAGCAAGATCGGCATATTAGTAGTTACGATGTAGCTGGAGAACTGGGAATTGACCACAAAACGGTTTTGGCGCATTTGAAAAAAGCTGGGTACACAAAAAAGCCCGATATTTGGGTGCCTCATGAGCTCACTGAAAGAAACCTAATGAACCGTGTACTCATTTGTAATTCTTTATTACGACGTAATGAAACCGAACTATTTTTGAAGAAGCTGATAACTGGTGATGAAAAGTGGATCACGTACGACAAGAACGTGCGAAAAAGATCGTGGTCAAAGGCCGGTCAGGCTTCACAGACTGTGGCGAAACCCGGGTTAACTCGCAACAACGTGATGCTGTGTGTATGGTGGGATTGGAAGGGCATTATTCATTATGAGCTGTTACCGCCAGACAGGACCATCGATTCTGAACTGTACTGCGAACAACTGATGAGATTAAAGCAAAAAGTTGAGAGCAAGCGGCCGGAATTAATCAACAGAAGGGGTGTGGTTTTTCACCATGATAACGCTAGACCTCACACATCTTTAGCCACTCAGCAAAAATTACGAGAGTTTGGCTGGGAGGTGTTAATGCATCCGCTGTATAGTCCTGACCTTGCACCTTCAGATTTTCACCTGTTTCGGTCTCTGCAGAATTCCTTAGGCAGTGTCAGGTTAACATCACGAGAGGACTGCCAAAACCACTTGTCGCAGTTTTTTGATCAGAAACCCCAAAATTTTTATAGCAATGGGATCACGTCACTACCTACAAGATGGCAAAAAGTTATCCAACAAAATGGCACCTACATACTTTAGTCAAATGTAAATAAACTTTATAAAAAAACCTTTTGAATTTTTATATAAAATGCGAAGAAACTTTTTCCCCAACCTAATATATAGAAATCTACCGGCTCGCGCAAATAGAAAACTGCAGTTATAATGGTTTGTTCATTCACTTGACCCATGGATGCGATGAGTCAATGAAGTGGAGACCACATTTTTGATATACTAACTAGACGGATATCATACGAAAAGGTACAAATAAGGGCTTGATGAAAACAACCGATATGTGGCGTAACTTGGGAAGGCGTGTGTCCAGCAGTGGATTAAGGTTGACTAGCAACGATGTTCATAGTCATACATGTTGCGAATCGTTTCATTATAATTTTCTGCTCTAATACACATATATTAGGCTTTAGGAATACACCGTGGTCGTGATGAAACCTACAGATGGAAATGTATATAGTAACTTTGTAGGTTTCTTGAACTAGACCACAGCTCTTAGAAATGTTGAAGAACTATTTTCATTTCTGGAACTAACTGGTTCCACCACAGAGGGTCCTCCTGAAGTTTACGGGGTAAAATAAGCCTACAAACTTACTGTAACTCAATATGAATAAGACTGTATGTATATAAGCTGATGCTTTTTTAGCATTAGAAAAGGTAATCAAATCCGATACCTGTCAGCTGAGCTGGAAAACCATCTTCTATCTCGGAACTGCCAAATTCTAGGAGAACTGTTGTAAATATCGAAAGTTCCGGTAACAACCCAAGATAAGTAATGTTATTATAAACACATACAGAAATACGATTCAGCTGTGTAATTTCAAAATCTAGCAAATTCGTTCCATTTAAAACGTAGCGCGCCCCACGAGAGGGAGGTAAACGCGCGCGGAACACTCGGCGCTCTCATCTGGAAGGCATGTGTAGGTGAGTGAGAACCCATATACCCCAAATGGGGCCCACCCGCGACAGCAAAAAAACCTGAGCCAAGTGGACCTATACATACACACGTTGGTCCAATATCCTGATCCAATATGTTCAGCATGCATTAGTCATTCGATCAACATGTGGTCTCAATATGTAACAATACGTTTGTGATTCTTTAAAAAAAACAGTAGGTGCAGTCGCGGAATGAAAGTTTTCGCCACCTTAAATTCGACTTTTGCTTGCACGAGTGCAAGAAACAATATACTGCCAACATTTTAATAAACGTTACCTTTATAAAATATAGAAACGTAAAAAAAGAAAACTGCATTGTTGACAATGACAGACGCTGAGATTAACAATAAGCAACAAAGAAGATATGATCACTACGCTTAACGTAAATATTAAAACCAATAAAAAGCTTTTACATGTTTAAACATAAACAATCTTCATAGACATGATAGAAATTCAAACAAGTTTGAACTAAGTAAGTTTAAATTTTATTATCAAATAGTTAACATAATTTTCTGTGGAACAGTCTGTTCAGTGATTTAGTTTGAAAGGTATTATAACAATGACCGGTGCTCGCGGAACGTTAAATCAATTTAAAAACTGCCGAATATTTTAATACCACGACTGTACATGGATGCCGACCGATCTGTTAGTTTTAGTTAGCTTGAATGAACCGTAATTATAAGGGTCAGCAAAAGATCCTTTCTATTCCTTGTGACAGTACAGTGACGTTAAAAACCAATATAAGCTCCGTGTAATATAAACATTGAAATATACGTAACTGGCGGCCCCGGCAGACGTTGTCCTGCTCTGAAAAAAAATATCTAGGACCCGATCCCAGCGCCACCTACCGATTCCAATTGTGGACTTAAACCATCCGGGGACCCATTCAAACACACAAAAACAAAATCACCAAAATCGGTCCAGGTGATTAGGATGATTCTAGAACCCGATCTCAGCGCCACATACCGGTTCTAATTGCGAATCTAAACCATCTGGGAACCTACTCAAACACCCAAAAACAAAATCACCAAAATCGCTCCAGGTGATTAGAAGGATTCTAGAACCCGATCTCAGCGCCACCTACCGGTTCCAACGGGATAAAAAGTATCCTATGTCCGTCTCCTGGTTCTAAGCTACCATCAATTTTCAGCCAAAGGTACGGCCGTTTTTGAGTTACGCTGAGACGAGTTACACTGAATTGGCTAAATTAGGTTTTTAGCTATGTTATTTTGTGAGTAAATAAGTTTCGCTTTAGAAGAATCAAAATAGATAGTTCTAAGTATTTGAAAATCAAGCGGGGCTCAATATTAAAAATCGGGGTAGGTCGAGTGTATTGTGTTTCATAAAGCTAGTTTTATTATTCAATATTTGCAATACAAATACCTACTGCTGATAAGTTGGTACAGTATTACTCAATTTATGATTCCTGTACGGTTCAACGTACAGCGTTTTGCTGACGCTGCCGCCTACTTTAGGCTACTTTAATATAATAACATACATACATACATACATAACTTCACGCCAGTTCCCTTGCGTAGTAGGCACGAACAACAGAGTGCCATTTTGGCTTATTCTTACACACCTCACTTGCCTCTTTGACATTCATAACTCTGACATTAATATAATAACATCACTATAAATAACTCTCACAAATATATTGTGATGGAGTCGCTATTGAGTTGCAACCAGGGATCAGCATCCAAGCCAACCTACTACGAGAATAAATCCCTGAAAGCAACAAGGTGTATTTTCTTCACCCTACTACAAGAAAGCACCAACACTCCACCAACAACTGCCAGCATCCAATGTCCAAACTGTATAATTCCGATCGGCAGTTTTTGTTTGCACAGATAAGTGCACACCGGTTTCCGACATGTAAATAATCTATAGCGGAATTGGCAGTGTTACTTGCTATGCATTCTTAGTTCTTCTTCTCTGTTCCGCTTACAGGATTTGAACACTGTCCCACACTACTAAAATTTGTCTACTGGGCGGGTATGTCGGAAGGAATTATTAGTTGTATAAAACTGTAGACATGCTGGTACAAACACTTGTTTTTGGTTTCATAATTATATTAAATACTACTCACGACTTTATCCATGTTGAACAGATAACAAATATTACAGTTATTTTGCTAAATATAAAATCAAAGGTTATTTTCAGCAGGGTACTGGATTTTTAGTATGAAAATACATGAATTCCGGAAATTTTCGCAAAAACTCTGGATAAGTAATATAAAAATAATTCTAGCGGGTCTCCGAAAGGGCGTTCGGTGGAAGCCTGTAGGAGGTGCTGGCGAGTTATGCCGGTAGGAGTAATACACCAGGCACTCTTACGGTTCACGTCGTTTATTGGATCGCTACTGAGTTATATTTACAATGAAACTACCATTGGCTACATTAGGGCCGTAATCAGTATATCCATACACTGACTAACTTACAAACTTACTTACACTAGTTTAACCCGCTGACTACTATGTACATTCACACTCTCTAATACTGACTAACACGAATTATACACGTTCTCATTCTGGCAGATCACTTACTATTTAAGTACAACAAATTCATTACAAAAAACTAACATTTGAGGAAGCTTCCCACGATTTCTCTCTGGCCTGGACCCAACCCGTCTAGGAAGATGCGTCCCCTGTCTATAAACTAATAAATTCGTACCGCACAAAATTAAAACAATGCATGCAGATCAATTACAAAACTTTTCTAAAATATGTACAATGGCAATGGCAGATGTCAGGATGATCTTTCTTTGACTCAAATAGTCTTACAAAGGCCGTTATTTTAAACTATTACCGAAATTCTCGATAATATAAACCAATAGAGGACATTACAGGGAACATCATAAATTATTCCATATGCCAGCAGATACCTGCATTGCCTTCGTGGGAAACAACTTTCTAAAAACTATTTACAAATTATTTTAGCATCGTTAACAAGTAATGTTATTAAAGACATACACACCTACAATTATTTTACCAAAGATTTTATCGATAAGCGAAAATGTCGCATCGGAATAAAAAAAAATTCAATCTGGCCGCTTTAAACTGCTCCTAAAAAAAATCCCGTAGGATTCTCGGGATATGTTATAAAGTACCCAAGATTTTAAGTCCGGTAATTTACTTTTAATCAGCGAAAACCGCATCAAAATCGGCTCAGTAGTTTTTGCATAAATCCCGAACAAAATGACAAACACAAAAAAATTAAGAAATAAAAGACTACACTTTTACAATTTTTTAATATTATTATAGATTTAATACGCGTCATGCATCAATCACTATGGCGTCATGTCTTAAAAATATAAAGTACCTAATCCCCTTCCAACTAATTACAAACAACAATTTAAACACTCGACTGTTCGTTCTTGTAACAGTAACTCGAGTAGTTGTTTATACATAGTTTCGTCGACCACTTCATTTATATTATGGATGGCATTCACAAAGGAACCTTTTATAAAATTGTTGCGCCATAATTTTCGGATCATACTTTATTTTGCCGCTACACCGATAATGTTATTTAATTAGCCAGCCAAGGGTTTAGTGCGTTATTTGAGATCCAACATTGTTATAGTTCTGCTAGAAAAATTCTCTTAGAAAATGTTCTGGAATTCGTAAACATACTATGGGCGGATAACATTGTAATGACGAACATTTACGGTAAAAATATTTTTTTTGGATTATTTATAAAATTGATATCATCACGGTAAGTTAAGGTAATTAATTCCTTCCTTAATGACTCTTTATTGAAGTCAATTAAAGTCAAACCTACCCAAACCCGAATTGTTAAAAAAAGACTAGCCCAATTTATTTGAAACACACAAAAACATTTTCCAACCACATCATGCATACGTACGTGTTTCCTGAAAAATAATCAAATCTTAAATCATATAAACGTCTATCTCAATGTATTAAATATTTTAAAAATAATTATATTTTCATTCAAAGTACCAAGTTCGAACTTCGATTTGAATAATATTATTCGACAATTGTACAGAAGGAAGGTCATTTTTTGATTGAGTTAATGTGGAGAATCAGGGACACATTTCTTACAAATAACTCATAATGCACGTACTGGCCTAAATAAGACCTGTCTAAAGATATCACACCTGTCTTGCGATTTTACAGCCTTCATCATTCTGTAGCAGCATATAGAATAATCTATAAACGTCTCTATCTCAATGAAAATAATACCTACTGAAAGATTACCGACTTACAGTTCGATGCAAACCGAATGGCGGCTCGGAACATCCGATGTGCAGAATGCGATTTTAGGTGTTAGAGGGACGCGGTCGTCGGAAGACGAGGTATATCCTCTCTCGTTCGCTTTTTCGTTTACGGGACTTCCCCGGCGCTCGGCTCATTAGGGCTGCCTCTTTAGCGCTGTCGAAGCTAGATATAGCGCTTTTTAGGGCAACCGAGCTCGCATTTTTATTAAACAACTTCCAGCGCGAAATCTTGCGCTGTTTATGATATACAAATTATATAATTACTTTTTAAGTTGTTTAATGTACATTAAATTTAAATAATCCAAAAGTAATATATATTATGTCATAGCAGTTGATTAAAATCTCATTACGATGACTACAATATAAATTCCTTTTTTGAGACTTGTCCCTCAAAAAAGGAATTTATATTTATACTACATTTTTAGGGTTTCATAGTCAAACGACAAGAAAAGTAGTTGATCTTTGCTTCTACGGAATCCTGCAGTTTAAGTGGTACGACACGCACTTGCTGAATATTTTTTGTAATTTTGACCATGTAACAGCAATGCACTTTTTTCCAACTCATTTAGCAAGCCCACACGGGCAGCCCTGCGGCTATTACGATGTAGCTATACTAGTCTTGAGCTACTTCCATACTTCTTGCTTTTTTGCGTGTGCTTTACACGCAAAAAAGCAAGAAACAGCTATTTTCTACAACATCTTGAAGTCGGTGCGAAGTAAAACATAAAAGTTAGTATATTTTGCAAACTTTTGTTGTTTCTTTCATGTTTTACTAGGCACCTGCTTCAAGAGTTGTAGAAGATACTTATTTTTGATTTTAAGCTACACTTGAAGTCGGTTAATTTATTGCTAGAAAATATTTATTTTACACTTTTAAGTTACGTATATGGTGCCTACTAAAAATGAATGATTTGTATAAACTATCCTGATGCTACTATATCTAAAGCAAAAAGATTAATAATAATCGGTTTATAAAGAGAAAAAGATTGGTTGAACATAAATTTAAAAAATTACATGAATTGAACCTCCTCCTTTTTTTTTCGGTAAAAATAGTAGAAACATAATTAGCCCTAATTAATCTCTACTTGACTGTACCTACGCACGCCTTTGTTCACAGGTATTAACGTAGCCGCATAAAGTTACCGCGGGGGGCCTTTAGCTTGCTAGGAAGAGCAAAGGACCTTCTACCCCCGCACAACGCAGTGGGGTGTGTTCTCCCAGGGCACACTCCAGGCACTTTATTGCGCTGGATCGGCTGGGCATAACTATGTTGGAAATCTCAGCCTTGCCAACACATTCAAAGCGCAGGGTCGTCAGGGAGGAGGGGGTTTTTAGAGGGTATTGGGGTTGCTCGCCCGTGCAGCAACGCTCGGAGTCTTCCACACTATTCTGTGACGTCGATCGCGGACGGAGCGCTGCCAAGAGCATACTATTGCTGCAGTGTTATCGCCCCCGACCGACGCGTGTCGTTCCCCTAGCAACGACCCAGTTTGTGCGTAAATCGGTTAAGCATTTTCCCTCGCCTCAAAACAAAAAAAAAAGGGGGGTAAGTATACCTCCCCCCTCCCCCCCCTATTCACTACGCCCACCCACAACTTAACATTTGTGTATTAGATTCTTAAGTAGCAGCCAAATGATGGCTTACCGATGATTTTAGTGTCGTTATTACACCATAGAAAACTATATGGTCTTTGAATACAAAAAAATGCGCAATTTTCAGGTTCCGCGTTTATGCAAATTTACCACAAAAAAAGCCGCATAAGCTTTGCATCGAACTATACCTACTTACATACAGAAATACAAAAAGTTGGCGTCACGATAATAAGGGTTTCGTTTTTGCCATTTAACAGAACCCTAAAATGCAAATTTCAGATGTTCATTGTCATGTAAGTAATTAACAACTTAATCCTCATTCTCTTATTAAAGCCGTAATTAGTACAAGAAAAAATAATTAAATATGCGGACATGGGATATAATAAATATGCATTGAACTTGCTTCAAAACAATTTTGCTAAATAAATTTATCGTAGGTATTAAACTACATAATTATATAATAAAGATTTTTAAAGTTTACCTTTTACAAGTTCAGGAGTCACTTCAAATATTCAAACCGTTTAAAATCACGTTTACTTGAACAAAAGTTTATTTTTGTAAGCACAAGGAAACTCAAATAACATGAGAATATGAGAACGTGATAAAATACTGTCTGGCGAATAGTGCCGAATCTCGTAAGAGAGTAATGTTGAAATATGTATATGTATGTTCCCTGTTTGTTGCCGAAGTTTGAAGCAGCCAATAACTAGGGTTGCAACGATATAGCGGAATACGAAAACAGATAATATCGATATTATCAAAATAAAACATCGATATTATATAATATCTAAAATTATTTATGCTAAAATTAAAGCTAAACATACTTACAAATAAAACCTTAAAAATAAATAAACTAAAATATACTATAAATAAAGCTACACCTACAAATTAATATAAATCTATAAATAATAAATTGACTCCAAATCGCTGTCGGCGGGGAGCGTGCCCAAAATGCTGGCCGCATTTCCGCGTTGTATGGCAACGGTAATTCGTTGCCCTAGGTGCAAGCCAGCCTTTTGGTCACGCAAGACCTCAATTAGACGCGTTGAGAGGTCTCGATAGAGGTGATGAGCTCCAGGCCCCCACGGCCCCAGGGTCTCGACCCCGAAAGCCACAAATACGTACCCACTACCAATGGACACATATTTGCGACATTTCAGGGCCTCCTGGTGTGCAGCAGCAGCCCCGGCTGTCAAGGCTGTGTCTGGAAGGTGGGACGCCGCCAAAGTATAGACACAAGTTGCGTCCCATACTAGGGGGCGTCCCATCTTCCATGGCACCAACGACATCCCGTCTGGTCTCTTACCATCGTCGCGGCACAGCCCATTTGGTTCAAGAACAGCTGGTGCCCCGGCGGTAACAAGAGACCGACGTATAATGTCATTGTGTGTAGCGTGCCGTGACATTATATAATTATTTTATCATATAATTATATGATTTCAGCGATTTTATTCAGATGCCATGTTTTCTGGTCGTGCTGCACAAAATAATAAAAGTGATATTTCTTTGGAGTAGGCATGTGTATGTATGTTGCTATAGTCTATTAGTCTTTAAACAAAATACGGTCAGTATAAGCAACCTACTGATAAGCTACAACAACTTTTATCCGTGCAGGAACGGAGAAAGAATACAATTTCCTGCGGCCGGGCGGCTTGTCGGAAGAGGCGACAAAAGAACCCACAGCCAGGTGGTAGGGCATTTGCCCGACTGGATGGCTCCCACCCCTAGTCTAAAGTATGTCGCCATAACAACCTTGAGTTGTGTTCCGGCATTAGTGACCAGACCTTTGGTGTTGCAAATGTCCATAGGCGATGGTAACCGCTTTCCATCAAGTGGGCCGTCTGCCTCCCTGCTGAACTCCTGCAATAAAAAAATTAAAAATGACATATAACATCATAAAATTGATGATAAATTATCATAAAGGTGATTTTTTAAACTTTTAAATGTAATATTAATTCATTAAATGTGCAATAGGCATTTTTTATCGAATGTAGTTTTCGCGATTATCATGGTTAAGGTTTGTTTTGATTTGAGAAGTTAATTATTAATAGTAGAGAATATAATGTTAAGAATACTGATATGTTTGGTTTTACATTTACATTTGCATGTGCAAATAATATGTATATTTTGTAGTCGATTCATAAAGTTTTAAACATATATAAGAATGTTTAATATTAATCAAATCATATCGATATTGTAATAACTTTTCATCCCTAATAGCTAGTCGCTCAGTGAACAACCAACGAACACCGAATGCAAATGGGATTGGATTGGTCGAA
Source organism: Dendrolimus kikuchii (assembly GCA_019925095.2). Taxonomy (NCBI): domain Eukaryota; kingdom Metazoa; phylum Arthropoda; class Insecta; order Lepidoptera; family Lasiocampidae; genus Dendrolimus; species Dendrolimus kikuchii. Next base: position 12,921,182 of record CM034391.1, on the reverse strand, counting down.
TGAAATTGAGTTGAAGTTTCAACGAAGAAGAAACTGTATTGCCTACATAACTTTTAAATAAATCTGTAAAACGGTTGAAAAACTTACAAACCATAGTGCCTAACTGCCGTACAAAACACGATCAGGGCCGTCTTTACCCGGGGATGCAAGTAGTACCTTTAGTATTATGTACAAGTACATTATCAAAGACGTACCTATACATCTCATACGATAAACAGACGGGATATAACAATTAATGACATTTCAATTTTTACCAAAATGGATATGATGTTAAAAAAATGAAGTAAACAAATTTCTTTTTACTGTTTTTGCACCCCGGTGACTAATAAGGTTAAGACATCCAAATACGATTAGCTCAAACAATTTAGAAATGTTGTTCATCGTTTAGAATTAGTGTAAATTGATTATTGTATTTATAATTACGTCTCTACTTTTGGCACAGCAAAATACTGAGTGCCAAACTCATTTCGCAAATTGCGGGACACATTTTCATTATTATTGTATGTCCTTGATGACCACGGGCCATAAAAATGACCCGGACTTTTGGAGGGCTTGCGTGGAGCTATGGGAAGGCGTTGACCTTCCCTGTTGATATAGAAGCCCCTTGACAAATGTAATGTCAATGTGGCGTGACACTGACCGGTGATTATCCCTGTCTACACCACATAAAAATGCACCCAAGGACAAGCCCCGGTCAGTGTAGGACTATTGTAGGAAATAAGAACAAAATATACCGGGCTATTGGAATGAACTGCTAGTGGAGTAACAGATCAGGGGCTATAGGCACTATAGCGTCTGCCCGTCACAATGTTCAAGGAACATGGAAGAAATGAGCAGACGGTGACTCGCCACTCTGCATGAGCACCTTAAAAATGCCAAGATTGACGACAGGCAACATAGGTGTGAGTAGCTAAGGGGTGTGGGGAGGTGAGATACAGATTTTTTTATTGCAGGAGTTCAGCAGACAGGCAGATGGACCACTTAATGGAAAGCGGTTATCATCACCTATGGACATTTGCAACACCAATGGTGCTACAAATAGACTGCTGGTCACTAATGCCGGAACACAACTCAAGGTTGATATGGCGGGATACTGTAGACCAGGGGTGGTAGCCATCCAGTCGGGCAAATGCCCTACCACCTGGCTGTGGGTTGCTTTGTCGCCTCTTACGACAGGCCGCCAAACCACAGGAAATTGTATTCTTTCTCCGTTACTGCACAGATATTATATAGGTTTACCGAAGCTACTTCTAACGCTATGCCATTTATCACTTCTACCCATGGAGTTTGAGTCTTAGATCTAACGATCTCCACTCCGTGCCGACTAGCTAAGGCAAGCAAGGAGGCGGGCGCCTTGCCTTGGTCCCTGGAGTCAGGTCCGAGGTGTCGCTACTCATTTAAAGCTTCGCCACAAAGCCCCCTGAGGGTTTATTGTTATTAATTATTATTAAGTGTCTCATTTTTAGAAATAAGTATTTTGTTTCTTTCTTTGTACTTTGATAACTGACAGACTTACGAAAGATTCATTACATTAGTATCAAATACATATTTATAAAATTATTACTGCTTTTTTACCTCGCAGTAATAAGAACTGGAATTGTTCCAGTACTTTCATATAGTTTTATTTTTAACAATAACAAAGCAGACTTCAACCTGAAAAGAATAAAATAAACATTTTACCGACTTATTTCTACAATCTCTTGAAGTGTCAATCGGTGTCAATGAAACATAAAAAAATAACAACAAATTTGCAAAATGAAGTAATTTTTATGTTTTACTTTACACCGACTTCAGATGTTGTAGAAAGAAGTCGGTTAAATGTTTATTTTATGCTTTTTAGATTGGTCGGTTTTGTTTTTCTTAAATAATATTCTTTATCTTTTAGTTACGCAAATACTTAAGTAGCTTTAGTAATAGTATATTAAGCGCCTGCAGAAATTATACTACTGGTACGTGTATACAAAATTGCTACCACACTCTTCGGTGTAGGTGTTATCACCAAAAGGATTGCTCTCGATTTCCTGTGAATGTGATCCACTCACCAGATACTGACTTGATGATTGTGGGACCACATCAAGAGTATGGACTTACAAAAAGGAAAAGAATTTGAAAATCGCTCCACTATTGATGGAGATATGTTGTAACAAAGAAATCTATTACCATTTTTGAGGGGTTCTCTCGATTTCCCTGGGATCTACTCATTAAATCCTGACATGATGACTATGGGACCAACTCGGGAATATACTCTCTCGATTAAAAGAGAATTTTGAAAAATAGATCCACAATTAAGAGAGAAATGGAGTAATGAATATACATAAAAACAAAGATGAATTGAGAACCTCCTCCTTTATGAAGTCGGTTAAAAAATTTGTCTGAGCCCTAGATAACGCGATGTTAATAAAAATGACTAAATAGTTAATAATATAATTATATTATATAATATAGTATAACTATATTATTATTATAATAGTTTGAATTAATTTATACATTTCGTTCTAACATGTTTAAAATATTTTTGATATAAAGTAGTTACTATTGCTTATTACACATTCTGTAACATTATAAAATTGTAAACGTTACGGCAATGTGCAATATAGCAATGGAACGACACAGTACGGCAGCATTCAGAGGAAGCTTCCGGTATGCGGCATCAAGATGTTGGAATAATATCCCTCCACCAGTAGGTGAAGGTGCATTTCTAATAAGAAATAAGAAATGCACCTTCAATTGTCCCCCGTCACCCCGTCGTTGCACAGAAGATGCTGTTTTGAGAGTAACAGAAAGAGTATGTGAACGGCTTGACAGTGGTCAAAGGGTTTTAGGGCTCTTCTTAGATCTAACAAAGGCCTTTGATACGATATCGATACCTATACTTTTAAGTAAGCTCGAATCACTAGGAATACGTGGTTTAGCGCTATCTTGGTTTGAGAGTTACTTGAGTGGTAGAAAACAAAGTACGAAAATAGGTTCCCATATAAGTAAAAATGCCGTCATTAAATTTGGTGTCCCACAAGGAAGCATTTTGGGCCCTACCCTATTTCTAGTGTACATTAATGACCTATGTAACATCGATCTACTGAATGCGGAAGTCATCAGTTATGCAGATGATACTGTCCTGCTATTTCACGGCGATACATGGGATGAAACTGAACGCGTAGCAAGCAGTGGATTAAATCTAGTGTCGACATGGCTGAAACAAAACCTGCTTACTCTCAATGTAAATAAAACCCATTTTATCACTTTCAGCATTAATGCAAGCTCACAACCGCCTAATTCTTTCAGTCTTAAAAGGCATGATACAAGCTGTAATCAACGCCTATCTTGTGCTTGTGGTGCAATTATGCCACACACATCAGATACAAAATATTTAGGGGTCTACCTAGACAAACATTTAACGTGGACGGTGCATATAAAATACCTTGCTAGCAGAACAAGAAAGTTGCTCTACGCCTTTAAGCAACTACGCCATGTCCTGGATCACGATTCTCTATTTAAAGTATATACTGCCCTAGCAGAATCAATACTATGCTATTGCAATACCGCTTGGGGCTCAGCAGCACCGACTCATCTTATGGTTCTTGAACGTGCCCAAAGAGCGCTATTAAAGTGCATGACTTTCAAGCCTAGATTATTCTCCACAGACTCCCTTTATCATGAATGTAAAGTCCTGAATATCCGCAAACTATTTATACGAGCTAAAGTTTTGAAACAACACAATCTTGTAACTAAAAATACTGTGGAAGAATTAGCAACAAAGCGTAGGCAAGATTTGGTCTTCAAACAATCGAACTGTCGTACAAGGTTTGGTGCTAAATCTGTAAAATTTCTAGGTCCAAAATTGTATAATAATATAAGCAGCAAATTAGTTTTGGTTACTATGACCCACTTTCAATTAAGAAAAGGCTTAAATGATTACTTACACTCTCTACCATTTAAAGATGCTGAAGAACTTTACGACTTATTTGCTAATCACCTTCTACTGACCGTCATTTGAAAATAGTCATCACTTACGCCTACACAGACACTACGCGCGTACACACACACTCTCATGCATATTCGTATATAAATAAATACACCCCCCTCATACACACACACACACACACACACACACACACACACACACACACACACACACACACACACACACACACACACACACATGCATACATACACAAAAGCATATTGTCATTACTAACATCTTTAAATATCTAATTGTAATTTTTAATTTAACAATAGAAAATATTATTTATACATATAAATTTTTACTACACAAAGACATTGCATTAATGTACTATCAGCAATGATGAGAATTATATGACCGAAGCGAATCCTACTGTGGCCCGCCACACAGGCTCTAAAGAGACCTAGCGCGGGAAGCAGAGTTTCCTTTGGGACGCCATTTGTACTGTTCTCTGTGTTTTAGTTATTTTATATGTACCATGTACTACTTACTTACATGCTAATAAATTTCATTTCATTTCAATTTCATTGTTTAGGATCAAACTTAAGAAATTTCTTAATGCTCATATAAACGCACAATGCGATCTTAGGCATGGCACAACTGCTATATGAGTTTAAGAAATTATTTATTTTAATTGATTATAATTCGATTAATTTATTTGTTTCGTTGTGTGTAGTTACTGAATTCGCTTCACGCGAGGGTAAATAAAACTCGAATACTCGAGTAATATTTTCATAATGATTTACTTTAGTCTCGGATTAAGCCAGAAATTTCCGTTTTACGTTACATATAACAAGCATATCTTGATTAGAAATATACGATGTGTGAAAAATAAGATCATCTGCGAATTTAAAGAAATTGTATATATTTGATACTAGATTTCATTAACAGTTATGAATCTTTCTATCTATCAGATTTTATGCTTACAAAAAATCTAATAGTTATTTTTAAAACTGGAAGATAACAATAAATATTCGTATACACGAGATCTAATAGTTTTTTCCAAGACACTCGAGCATCTATAACAGCAATGGCAACACTTTGAACTTAGTGTCACATGTGAGAATAAAACGGGGCAATCCCCGTTCAAGAAGTCAAAATGATGTCAGAAACTTTTTTTTGTGGTATTATAAATAAATTAGTATATGCTCGTGACTTCGTCCATGCATGATTTGAAATTTCCGCGGGATTCCTGAATGGCAAATTACCACAGCCTTAGATCATATAAACGTCTAGATCACGCATCAATTGCACAAAAACGGCCCAAAAAAGTGCACTGAAATTGGTGCATTGGCTTCCCACGCCTGTTAGTGTCATTTGGACTTCTTTACTGGTTGGAGCTCTCGCAAAAAAACATTATGCCGTCCTGTGTCATTAAAATGTGTCGCAATTATTTTAAAAGAGGAAAAGATAAGGATAATATCTCATTTCAACGGTAAGTTTTAACACTTTTCTCATGATTTCTTTATAAAAACATGAAATTTAATTTCGATATTTCAAAGGTTATCGAATTGATAAATGACGTCAGGTGAGAAGTGGGAGTTATTTGCCAAAATTTGGCGAATTTGGTTACGATTTTTTTTATATGAAATATGAATAATTGCAAAAAATTATAGAAAACACACACACATGTAATGTTTGTATGTCCGGTTTTCTTAAACCAGTTTTTATTACGTTTTAGACTTCCTGCGGATCCAATTGTAGCAAATTATTGGATAAAAGTAATCCTCAAATTGCAAGATGACCACCACTGGAATCCCAACAAAAGGTCGCTTGTGTGTTCATGTCATTTCGAAGAAAAAGAAATTTAAATATCAAAACAAGATTTTGAGAATTAAAAAAGGAGCTGTGCCAAGCAATGTGTGTATTGAAATAGCAGTATTTATTCAATTATAAGATTAGTAGTAATAATGATTCATACATTTAATTTTTTTTATTTTATTGTAGTATAGGTTCGCGTTTGACCACAATCTTGCCCTATGTGGGGCGAAGATATGGTCTAGGATGGAGCACGCTTGCCTAGAAGGTACCTATTCACACGGGACTTGAGTCTTCAATATAACCTGGGTGTCTACCCAGGTTATATGTATCCGGAAAGACAGACTCCGCCAATGAGTTTCACTCCTTTGCGGTGCGTATGATGAAGCTAGATGCAAAGCGCTTCGTTCTAATAGGTGGAATATCCACCATATATCGATGCCGCATGCCGGTTCGTCTGGTTGTCCGATGATGGAAGGGAGATGGCGGGATCAGATCGAAGAGCTCAGCTGCACACTCTCCAAAGTGAATCCAATAGAAAACCGATAAGCTGCCAACCCTGCGTCGATGTTCGAGACTTTGCATTTTGTCATCGAAAAACTGGTCGTTGCCAACCAGCCTCCTGGCTCTCCGCTCAATCGACTCAAGTGCTTCGAGTTGATATTTGGCTGAGCCATCCCAAAGGTGAGAGCAGTACTCCATACATGCTCGTACTTGTGTTTTGTACAACACTAGCAGCTGTTCAGATGTGAAGTACCGTCTCACCTTGGAGAGTATGCCCAGCTTTTTTGCCGCAGTTTGTGCTATACACTCGATGTATGAGTCAAAGTTGAGAGTCGATGTCAAGGAAACGCCAAGAAGCTGAAGTTCATCGGAACGGATACTCCTCGGTAAATAGGAGTTAGTTCGAAAGAACTCCTTTTCGCAGTAAAAAGACACGCCTGGGTCTTAGAGGTATTGAAAGTAACTAGGTTAGCTTTTCCCCAGTCGGAGACTGCCTTTAAAGTTACATTCAATCGCTCTACCATTGCCTCCCTAAGTGTATGGATTTCGACTCTGTCAGCTCGCGCGGTGAATGTGTATCTCTCTACAACGGTGCTATCGTCTGCATACAAGTCGTTGATATGTAGCACAAAGAGCGTTGCAGAGAGTACCATCCCCTGAGGAACGCCGGCGTTAATTGGCATAAGATCGGAGGAGTGGCCATCTACGACCACTCGTATCGATCGGTCCGTCAGATAGTCTGATATCCAGGCGCACAAAGTGTCTGGTAGACCATAAGCTGGAAGCTTGCGAATAAGGCTGTCGTGCTAGATTCTATCAAAGGCCTTAGAGACATCCAGTGATACCGCAAGGGCTTCACCGTACTTCTCAATCGCCTCACTACAGATGTGTGAGGCGTACGCTAGAAGATCTCCAGTCGATCGATTTCGGCGGAAATCGTATTGTCGATCGCTGAGAAGGTCATTTGCTTCTAGGTACGCCAGTAGCCGGAAGTTCAGTACACGCTCCATGCTCTTACAGAGAATGGACGAGACTGAGATGGGCCTGTAGTTAGCAGGGTCGGCACGACTACCTTTTTCTGGTACAGGTTGAACATTGGCAAGTTTCCATGATCTTGGTACTTTACCAGTACTCAGGGAGAGACGGAACAGACGTATCAGCACAATTGCAAGCCCAGGCGCACAGGTTTTCTGTACTATAGCTGGGATATCAGCTTTATTCACATCCAGACTTCGCAATGTTCTGCGGACATCATTCTGCCGGATGAGTATTTCAGACATGGTGGTTTCGCATCGGGCTAATTGTGGAGGTATTGCGTTGTTGGAGTCTAAGCGTGAATTTTCCGCGAATAGACTGGCAAAGAGGTTTGCTTTGTCTTCTGAAGAATGGATAAAAAACAAAAACAAATTTTAGTTTATAAAATAAACCGAACTAGTTTGAATAAAAACTTTTGGATATGCATATTTTTATTTTTATCATAGCCCTTTTCAAATGGTTTAGTTGCTCTTAAGTCCCTGCACTAAACTATCCCGTGTACATACCTCCCCCGTAGTTCCTACTACTGATCTAACTTTGGATTACACATAAAGCCCACTACCCAATATGAGCCCATCGAATCGTTCCAAGTTCACTATTACAACTTATTTCACTGACTTTTAGCGCAGTATAATCTTTGGGGCATAAATAGTCGTCTAATAACCTTCGTGAACATGTTGTGTAACACAAATATAATTTGCCATTATGAATAGTTTTTTTAGAATTATTACATTAGTATTGGTATTTAACATACTTATAAATACGTAATAATATCTGTACAGGCATTTAATTGCGAATTAAAATTACTACATGTACTAAAATATGTTATGAATTCATTTGTGCATGTATTTTTTATGGTTCGTTCCGAGACACACAATTTGTATTGCTAATGATTTATTTAAAAAAAAAACTAAAACCTGGGAGTAATATTAAATTATCGCACATAAAGCGAATAAATCATAACGATCATTTAAACTTTTCACTTCCATAAAAAAATATTTAATTATAAAAAATGGGGTGATATTTTTACCCGATATCCCGAAAACACGCACACATTGATAGTTTTACGAGATTGAATATAGCAACGCTTCGCGTTTTTGATGCCGTTTTTGGCTTTTGGCGGTGTTGTTTGTTAACAATGCTCTCTCTCTAGACATGTTATATTATCTCAATGACCACAGCATTTATAAAAAGAATGTAAGCTATCGTTGTAGTAGAAACTGTGTCAGAATAAGTAAATTTTTATGCACCCGAACAACTTCAAACCGCTCCCGGGATTCCCGGAATAAAAAGTATCACACATTTTATTACATAAAATTTGCTATCAATCAGTGAAAAAAATCAAATGGGAACATTGAAGTATAATATATACGTAGTATACAATATATAACTCAATGCATTGGAATTGATTTTTTTAATTTGACTATTTTAAATCATTCCCAGAAAAAATCCGTCGGGATTCCCAGGATAAAAAGTAGCGCAGATTTTAAGTCTAAGAATGTGCTGTTGATCAGCGAAAACCGCATCGAAATGAACCCCGTAGTTTTTACGTGAATCCTGAACAAACAGACAAGACGTCTAAAAAAAATGCATCGTGTTCTCCATCGTTTATATAATTTATACCAGTTGTCTTTTTTAATAGCTTCAATGTATAGACACGGCATATTTAGAATTTTATAATATTATAGATATATATATCTAATATTGTTATCAAAAATGCGAATGTGAGTTTGTTACATTTAACTATTCAACCGATCATCGTGAAATTGTATTTATATATATACTTATACGATATTAGGTAGGTATTGGTGATTCCACCGATACCCCCGTAAACAGTGGCCCTCTACCACGGATAATGGGAAACCGGATACAAAACGTTGTTTTCGGACCCCCGTCCAATTAAATAGACGACAGTCGAAAACTGTCTACACCGTCCTCTCCATCGCTCTCTGCCGGCCCCCTTCTCTAAATCATTAAAATGACTCACAAAAAGAGGTCCCCTGCCAGTGAGAATTTCTGTGAATTGCTCCCCAACAAGTCTACCGGCCCTAACTTTGAATGGAGTAGCCTGCGCAGCGTCCTCCACGAGTGTATAAAACGCAAGTAGAGAACACTCCACTCCAGACGACACATAAAGGCGACGGAACGCGCTAATGAACATATGATTCAGACACTCACCGAGACACGTATGCCCGGCGCTTGTCTGCATCACTTAGGTGCCAAGAGGCCCCCCTGGAACATTACTGCTCCATTGAAGTCTCCCCGCCCCTTTTTGTATTCGCCCTCGGGGGGGTGAATTTCCCTTAATGTTTGGAGGGAGGCAAACCCTCGCCAACATTGGGTGCGATGCTTTTATCCCCGCCGCTGCGCATCCAGCGCAGTGAGGAACTCTGACCTTGCATTCCGAGGGTTTGTGTCCGCTCTTACTACAGCAGACGCAAAGCCCGGTCCGATCTGGACAGGAATCTGGGCACAGCCTGGCGGCATGCCCCAACGCGTAACAGCGATAACAGCGAAGGGGGCGAGCCTCCCTCGCTTCGACCTTCGCCGAGCTGAACCCCACCTTTGGTTTGGAGTTGAAACTTTAGGTCCGTGGGGTCTATCGGGAAAAGGTTTCTTGTAAGAAATTTGTAAGAAATTCTTTGATACCACCCGTGATTAGAAGGCTAGTTCGTATTTCGCGCAAGGAATCAGCATTGCCATACAGCGTGGCAATGCCGCCACCCTTCTGGGCACGCTTCCCTCTGGCAGCGATTTGTGACATACTTTATATTATTTATAATTTAGTTAATTTTTAAGTATTTAGTTTTATTTTCTGAATGATAGGACACACACTAAAATATACATACATACATACATAGCTTCACGCCAGTTCCCTTTCGGGGTAGGCACGAACAACAGAGCGCCATTTAGGCTTATTTTTACACACCTCACTTGCTTCTTTCACATTCATAACTCTTGTCATGCACGCCCGTCTGTTATTAAGGCTCCTGACATCACCTTCTGCTAGTACACGATCAATTTGATCATGGAAGGTGTGTCGTGTCACACTAAAATATATTTGCAATATTAATATTGACCAGCCAGAGTAAGGTAATAAAATAAGATGATCCCATAATCTTTTCAACTATGTTTATTCAACAAGAATGTCACCTACAAAGTTAGCAGCTAAAGATATCGGTAGCAACTTTGTTCGGCTAAAACTTTTTCAGCTGAAGTAACAATAATTGCTATTAAACACTTAATAGTTAATACAATGTTCTATTGTAACATTTACTGCTGGGATTTTTTTAAAGAACCCACCAAACTAACTAAAATCCAATTACTACAACTGTTTGACATCTACTGAATTAGAAATAAATATTATAAGTAGACAAGTTTCTAATCAATCTTAAATATTTTGTAGGAAATTTTCTTACAGTAATGGTAATAAATTCAAATTAATTTATTACCATTACTGAATCTTTCATGTTTTGATTCCTTGTGAATTGACAACTGGCTTCTGATTTAAATTTCTGGTAAAAATTGAGTTGAGAATATATCAAATTATAGACTTCGTTCATTTGCAATTTAAAGGTGCTTTGAGGTAATTCGGGAAAAACGATTATAACGCATTTTTTTTTTGTTAAACGCAACTATAATTTTATATTAGGTAGTAATATTTATCTAGAAGCTAAATTTATCTACTTCCGTCGTGTCAGTTACCGCTTATAGTGTTCGAGTTGTAACCGACGAGACAACAACAACACTTGTAGAGGTGTAGTGATGAATATTTTTCAGTGGTAAGACGTTTTATGCCCATTTCTATCACCCTGATTTTAATCTAACCCTATTATGTGACTTATTAAGTTATTCACATAAATTATGTTTTTTAATTTAGAGTTTATTCGTAATAACCCTAACCTAACCTAACCCTTAAAATTTTACTACCAAAAAGATAAAAATGCCAACACAAGCCGCGACAAAAATCTGTGATGTTTATGGACCTAATGCAGTATCTGTGAGAGTAGCGCAAATTTGGTTTAAGCGTTTTCAATCCGGAAATTTTGATATCAAAGATGCACGTCGCTCCTGGTCGCCCTGTTACGGACAAAATTGATGCCATTTTTGAAAAAGCGGAGCAAGATCGGCATATTAGTAGTTACGATGTAGCTGGAGAACTGGGAATTGACCACAAAACGGTTTTGGCGCATTTGAAAAAAGCTGGGTACACAAAAAAGCTTGATATTTGGGTGCCTCATGAGCTCACTGAAAGAAACCTAATGAACCGTGTACTCATTTGTGATTCTTTATTACGACGTAATGAAACCGACCCATTTTTGAAGAAGCTGATAACTGGTGATGAAAAGTGGGTCACGTACGACAAGAACGTGCGAAAAAGATCGTGGTCAAAGGCCGGTCAGGCTTCACAGACTGTGGCGAAACCCGGATTAACTCGCAACAAGGTGATGCTGTGTGTATGGTGGGATTGGAAGGGCATTATTCATTATGAGCTGTTACCGCCAAGCAGGACCATCGATTCTGAATTGTACTGCGAACAACTGGTGAGATTAAAGCAAAAAGATGAGAGAAAGCGGCCGGAATTAATCAACAGAAGGGGTATGGTTTTTCACCATGATAACGCTAGACCTCACACATCTTTAGCCACTCAGCAAAAATTACGAGAGTTTGGCTGGGAGGTGTTAATGCATCCGCCGTATAGTCCTGACCTTGCACCTTCAGATTTTCACCTGTTTCAGTCTCTGCAGAATTCCTTAGGCAGTGTCAGGCTAACATCACGAGAGGAATGCCAAAATCACTTGTCGCAGTTTTTTGATCAGAAGCCCCAAAATTTTTATAGCAATGGGATCACGTCCCTACCTACAAGATGGCAAAAAGTTATCCAACAAAATGGCACCTACATACTTTAGTCAAATGTAAATAAACTTAAAAAAAAAAACCTTTTGAATTTTTATACAAAATGCGAAGAAATTGTTTCCTCAACCTAATACACACACACACACAGACACGCGCGCGCGCGCGCGCGCGTGTGTGTGTGTGTGTGTGTGTCTGTGTGCGTGTGTGCGTGTGTGTTACTGATATTAATATGCAGACTAAACTTCATGATTTCTATGTTTAAAATTTGTGTCCCAATCTATATTTTCAACTTTAAGTTGAAAATTATGAAACTTAAAAACTAAAAATACTTTCAACAAAAATTATTTGAACAAGCTCTTGTGCGTAATTTTGAAGATGTGAGATATTTTAATTACATGTTTTTTTTTGAGTTTGTAGCCAAATGACAAGAAAGTGGACGTTCGACGCCTCTACATAACTCTTCAATGTGCGCAATGCAATGCGCACTCGGCTGATTGGTTTACTGTATCTGTAAGTCCATGGGTGTAACAAAAATTTTGAAATCACACAATTTGATTCCGGTATATCAAATGACAAAAATCGTTAATAGCTATCATCTCAAGAATACCAAGGAATTTTTGAGATTGGTATAATTAAGATCAAGAACAAAAAGTATATTTCTTCGATCGCATCATAATATTAGTCATATTTTAATTAATTCGCAATAAATTGCTAATTGCAAATTCACGGTTTAGGAAAAAGAATATAAAAAGTCTATCCACATATTTTTATTTCTAAGCCCCTTGTGCGTTTTTAGACATAATAGATATTTAAATATACACATTAGAGGGCTATTTACATAAAAGTCACTTACTAATAGAGTAAATTTAATTGATCGAAAAACTAAAGCTCCTCTGAGGTTTTAATCTTTTTTCATTTCATCTAAATTTCTTCCTTCCGAAATTACCCACAGCACCTTCAGAATAATAACTTTAGCTTTACGGTCTTATTCATAGAGAGTTAGAGTAAGTTTGAAGGCTTCTTTGTGGTTCTTATCGAAGCGTTCAAAATTACTTTAACTTTATGAATAAGGCCGTTAGTTATTATTCTGATTACCTATCTATAGAAAATAAGAAATCAGCCGTATCTACTTAGTCTGTCAAAATATTTTCCTCATAAATTTTTTTTTTTTTAGTTTATCACAAATCCTAATTCATATATTAGATTCATTCTGCTTATTAAAAAGTATTAGAGGAATATTTTTGTATAAGTACTTAGATATAAAAAATTCACACTTTAATTGTAGATTTCATTTTTCTACAGAGTTCAAGATTGTATTGGGTAAGAAGTATCTTATGTCTATTGTTTGAAAATGTATTTTTCAAATGATGAAAATCAAGGTCATTACATTAGATCTACAAAATATTATAAGAAAGTAAGTATTTCTATTGCGTTGTAACAAATGTTAAAATAATAACTTTTATCTGTTTAGAAAGTAAGAACATGATTATTGTGGCACGAAAATCTGCGTCAAGGAGTCAATCGATAAATCGGATGGTTTTAAATGTTTACTATAAGTTTAAGTAATCTATTCTAGTTGACATCCAGCGCCATTTAGTGAGGATGGAATAGGATTATGTGCGTGAAAATTTGACAAAGGCTAAAAAGACCAAAAAATAAAATTAATAAAACATAGCCAATAATTTGTAACGTGACTTTCATCCCTCCTCATATAATGAGGAGGGATGAAAGTCACGTGACAAAAAGAATGTTAAACTACAAGATGGATAGGTACAGATGTAAAGGTAGACCAAAAAAAGATGGATGGATTGTGTGAAGGATGATATGATGATTTGTGGTGTGACAGAAGATGTATGTCAGAATAGAGTATGGAAGGAAAAGACATATTGTACCGACCCCAATTAATTGGGAAGAGTAAAGAGAGAATCAATAATTCACAACATGTTTTCGATTTATATTTTCAGTGATTCAGTTGAGATAATGTTAAGTAATATTCAGAATTAGCAGATTATGTAAGCTGTGTGTATAAGGTAGTCCGCCTGCGCCCCTAAAGGGGCCCATTCACAGTCCTGAATGAATGTTGTTGCAGCCTGCAGTGCGTTCAGCAACACCAAACCGAATACCTCTTGAGTCCTGCAAGCTCCACTGACTGCAAGTCTGCGATGTAGGATCGTTTATGGGCTCCTAAAAGTTTCTGCAACTGCAAGGGTCTGTAAGGGACTGGATGCCAAGCACACCTTGCACCCCCGGGTAAAAACAGCATTGATGCTAGCGTCTCCTTATCTTTTCCCCAGCGTAGGTATAAATCTCCGTTTTCTCTACTAACGGGTTAAACACTTCTATGGGCATGGTTATTAAGTATGTACTATGCATTTATTTATATAAAGGTGTGAGTTTCAACCACTCTACCTTATCATTATTTATGTTGTTTCCAGGGAATGAAAAGAAATACATACTTAAAAATATGTTTTGCCCCAGATGCCAGGTATCAAGCAAAAATATCTTAGAATTGATTCCACTGTGTGCATTAACTATATACATAAATACCGAGATAAGATAGTACTGAAATGTTTGACTTCGTTTTATCACCCTTCATTAGGAGCAGTTGAAGGGCAGTGCGTTACTCACCTAAGTCTAGAGTCCCCACGAAATTATTATAGTCATACCATAAATAGTAACTCAGGTTTTACGCCATAATATGCCAAATACCTACACAAGTTTCTGTCTTCTCAGATCTGTCATTAAATAAATCATTCCATATAAAACGCAAAGTACTCTGGTGTCGATCGAGCAGTTTAAAACTTAGTAACTTTTATATACATAACAGTTACAGAAGTTACATAGTAAAAATATTTCCACAATAAAAAATTACAATAAATCTTAATTTTTCTAAATAAATTAATATATTCTGATAAATTGCTATGCAGTTTAACTGGTTAACTTTTAAAGTATTAGAAAAGTAAAATGTTAAATAAATATTGCAGCCATCCACACAATTGTAACTTACCTATTAACTTAGACTATTAATGGTCTAACGGTCTTATTCATATTGAGTTAGAGTGACTTTGTAGGCTTCTATAAGAACCTTAAGAAGCCTGCAAACTTAGTCGTAACTCAATATGAATAAGACCGCTGCCTATTAATTAAAGGTTAGAATAATATTTTTTTAATGGATCGTCTATTTTTCAGTTTACAGTAATTGTTTTGTAACCTGATACGTAATTATATATAGGTAATGATTGTTTTTAATACTTAAAACAAAGTTTATCCATAACTTTTTACCCTTTCTTAAAAACAAGCTCGTTCTAATTGTTCCAATATACTAGGGTCACACTTGTCCTATTCAGTCTTCTGACTAGTGTTCGGAATAGGTAGTTAAAGAGCTAATTTACCTACTCAAAGTTGGACGATCACCCAACACAGTAAATTAAAACCACAAAAACCGATATGGATTAAACATATGCAAATGCTATACAAATAAGGAAACTTGTTACTATTGTGACGCATGTAATAAAAATAACTTTAATATATAGTACATTATAAGGGGACCAATCACGCATGACTACATAGGCCCCGAAGGATATTAGGGGAAAAAAACCATTACAACATAATTGATTTATTTTTATTACCCGGGCTTACGGAAATAGTTTTGCTATTTATTAGATAAACAATAAAAATCAGCGTCCTCAGGTAAAATATTCAAATTATGATTGCTTCAATTTTTTTCATTAATATCAAATAAGGATTTAAGTGATTTAACTCTTCTAAAGAAAGGATGTAGTTTTGATTAAAATATTTTCAGTAAACTTATTTATATTTTTTATGATTATAACAACTTTGTATATTTTAACTTTAAGAAAATATTCTTTACCCATTCCAACCTCTGCTTATCCCTTTACTATCCCTTTGGTAATAGCAATAATCAATATTAAATAATTCAAGCTTCAAACGATAGGTTATGATCAGACTTTTTAGGAACAATAAAGTCTGGCACACATCAAATCTGTAGCAATCTACTGAATTTAATTCCGGTTCAGAATTAATTCCGTGGCAAGAACGCTTCTATGGAGTTCTATAGGTTTCAACAGATTTGCGGAAAAAAATGAAACCAAAAATATTTATGGTCCGTGCATGGCCTAAGGAATGACATACACCGGGCCAGCATCAACCAACGTAACTATTCGCATTAGAATTCTGATTTGTTGGGCAATTCTCCTTGTTTGCAAGCGATTGTCCAACGCGCATTAATAGCGGCAACCAGGTTTTTTTTGATCTAGTGCTTGAATGCTTGATCATTTATGTTTGACTACAATCAACTGATTATTGCTCATTATTGTTACAACAACGTAGAACGGAGAAATTCTTAAAAAACTCTAATATTAAATAAAATACCCGAATGCGGAAAATGATCCTCCTAGTTTAATATGACTAATCACGATAATAAAAGAAATAGTTTATTAAAACTATTATTTATTATTTTGAAAACGGGTCGGCTAGTAAAGCCGTTTACTAATATTTTGTCGGTGGAGTAGCCGTGCGGAATTGCTATGCTCGGTATACGCAATACCGAAAGCTTACCAAGGACCTGTATTTTTATAGCACTTCAAAATTCGTTTTTGTGATGAAAGAATATTATCTTCTAAGAAAAAAAATATACCTATTGGTACCCGTTAATGACGTTCAGGGGATGAGAATCACTGAAGTGGTAAAACTATCTGAACAAGAAAACTACCTGACGGTAGTAACCAGGCGGTTTTCTCATTTGTATTCTTTCAAACCTATATAATAAACTTTCTTCCTAAATATTGTTGTGCACGATTTGTGTATCGAGACACTGTGAACAATATTCAAGTTTTAAAAATATCTTCAAATATAGCCTCGGCCAGATTGTAGGTCGACTGACGCCAAACGAAGGAGTTTTTGTGGCAACTCAAAAAGGACATTTCACTAAACAGTTACGATTTTCAACACAAAGACTTAAATCTTCATTAAAAACAATTATACAACTGTATACTTGTGGAAAATATTACTGAACAGCGAAACATCACTGTCCTAGTTACCGCCAAAAACCACAAAAGAAACTACGAATAGTTGAAATAGACAGTAGAAGATGACTATGTTGTTGATAAATTTTACGGTCATGTGGACGAACATGGAAGTAGAAGTGAGGATTTCCTAATAGTTTTTAGACCTTATATTTATCCAGTGACAAATGGTAAAAACAATTAGACACCATAGAAAAATCTTTTACAACATAGATATATGATAGTGCGTCTCACGAAAAAAGTCCCGTGGCTAAAAATGGATCTAATTATAAAAAGTCAGTCCAGCCACGTTGTTATGTTGTTTTTATTAAGTGTTTTAATGTAAATGTTACATTATATTATTATTCTATTTATTAATACTATTAAATGGGAATCTTACTATAAGTATTTTATCTTTCTAACGTTCCGTTGCACGACCGTAACGCCCCGTCTGCGGGACTTCTTCCGTAAGATCTCTTTAGCACTACATCAAACTTTATGGTCTCTCTTAATAAGTAAGAGAACGCTACGCAATATACCATTTGTCATACAAAATCAGTTACAACGTAGCCTTTTGAAGCTCATCTATAGAAGCTATTGAGTTTGGCGTGGACTACATTTTCTTTAAATTAAATTATATTAGGTGACATAATGTTTTTTTATAACTTTAAACTACGAATTCTTCAAGAGCTAACATTGAGAGAGCAGCCATCCCAGCCACTGCAGGAACCGTGATGACCCAGGCAAATATTATGTTCCTGTAAGTTAAAAAAAAATCATATAGGTATTTCAAATTTTACCTTTATTTTCAAGAGTACTTAGAACGAGATATGATATTTTAGGCATAACTTATCACTTAGAACTAGTTAGAACTATCTAGTGGGAACACAAACGCGAAGTTACAACAAAAAAGCAGCGCCGCTCGCGTGATAATCCTGGACTTCATGCCCACGGGAACTCTTGCATTTATCCAATTAAATAATAATAATAAATTTAATTTTCAACAATATCGATTCAAAATTAAGACTATAAAAAGGGACAAACAAACAAGGGAACAGTCTCACAGCGTAACGTTTATATAGAATATTACATTACGCTTTGCTTATGTAAATTCACACTTACAAAAGATACGCAGTTATGTAGGTACTCCAGAAGTAAAACATTTCCCAATTTAAAAGCATCCTATATTCAACCCCGTTATTGAAAATATTCATAAAAAGTAAATTTGAAATCAACAATTTGTTAATTTGAAAGGTTGTGCATGGGAACAACATACAGTCTCTTTTATATTTACATACATATTATGTTTATCTAGATTTTTTAGTAAATTAGATTTATTATTGATGCCCTGGAAGATGTGACACTTTGGCTGTGTCCCACCTTCCAGACACAGCCGTGTTAGCTGGCGCAGCTGCCACACTATAGCAGGACCTAAAACGCCGCAAAATTCATTTGCATGCAATGGATACATATTGGTAGCGTTCGATGTTCTAACTCTTGGGCCATGGGGTTCCGAAGCCTATCGGTTTTATCGAGACCTGTCATCGCGTTTGATAGTAGTCTTACGTGACCAAAACGCTGGCCGGTACTTGGGGCAAACAATCGGTTTTACCGTGTAGAGTTGCAAGTGATCAGGACGCGGGAAACCGCGACCATGATCCAAACCTGGCAAAGAGATTTAGAATCTGAGGCCGGCGTTGATACAGGAGAGGCAATTCGTTCCCATCTATTGCGATGGGTCGCGCGGAAACGTGGGACCCTGACCTTTAGGATGACGCAGAAACTTGCCGGGCACGGTGCTTCGATAAGTATCTCCACCAGATCGTGGGATGTCTATCTTCTTCTCAGGGCCGCGAGTGCGTCGCACTAGACGCTGCGTTTCATACGCTAGTCGAATTCGCTGCATGGCAACCCCAGAGGTTCGAACTCAAGGCCATCGTAGGCCCGATTGATTCACTGGAGGCACTGGTCGAGGTCATGCTCCACAAGTACTATCATTGGTCGGCTGTTTCTTCCTTTTGCGAGGCGGTAATGCCCCGCAGGGAAGCTGCTGAGTGACAGAGGGAGAGAGCTGCGCATAGGAAGCCCAGACGCCGTCGTCAGACTGGCCTTCGGAGACGTAGGTATGTGCAAAATCTCCTCCCATGATTCCAACGCAGGGGTCCGCTGCATTATGGGGATGCGGAGGATCTAAACTCTGTTGGTGAAGTTGGTCACTCTGCTTCCCGGAAGACCAAAGCTTGTTGCGCCGTTGATCATGGGAGTAGCTTCGCTCATGACCTCATGGTTTTCCGCACAAGCGCGAATATAGGACGCAAGTTTAGGTTTAGCGGAGTAGTTGAGAACGTTACACACACATCCAAGAGGGACTCAGTATAGTACAAAACGTATTCCCCCTGCGTTTACAAAAAAACACGTCGACGTTGTTATT
Organism: Dendrolimus kikuchii; assembly: GCA_019925095.2. Taxonomy (NCBI): domain Eukaryota; kingdom Metazoa; phylum Arthropoda; class Insecta; order Lepidoptera; family Lasiocampidae; genus Dendrolimus; species Dendrolimus kikuchii. Next base: position 12,901,612 of record CM034391.1, on the reverse strand, counting down.
CAGAGCAGAAATGCAGTCAGCGTTTTGGGCACGTTCCCATCCTACAGCGATTTGGGACATATATTATTTGTATTTTTTTTGTTATTAGGAAGCTTTACATGATTTAAACTTTTATGAGGAAAGTACAGCATAAAAAATACAAATTATTATAATTTATAATAATTAGAATAGATAGTTTAGGCCGCAATTGTTCTTGCCTGAATACGAAATGATCGTAAAATTATATACTTCATTAGTCTTATTAATAAAAAAGCCTTAATCCTAGGAGTAATTAAGTATTAAGTTCGTCGTAAGAATATTATTAATAAACAAGGAGTAAACTCAGAGTAACAATACCTTCCTTACACCATAGATTAGTGAATAAATTATGGCAACACGTATCATTTAAAAGTAAAAAGACTGATTTGGTGAATGGAAATGACAAGTAAAATTTTAAGTAAGTAATTTAGTAATTTTAAGTTAAATTTTAATGTTGACAATTGACATTTATAGTGTCTAATTGATAATTGATTCCTAATTTCCTACCCAAACGTTACCTAAAATTTTGTAAACTGCGAATCTGCACTTTGATTTAAAATCCTGTTCTTCAAGTTGCTCCAATGGATTCTTACGAGTTTTCAAAAATGTAACTCGCCTCGTAATAGGTATATTAACAATAGCATTTTCATTTATTTCTGCCACGAGCCGCAAATCGTTTATAAAATAATCCCTATCCATTACTTTTTATGAATTAATATAAAAAATAATTATATACACTACACACCAGCCGTTTCTGTTATTTAATTTTATTAATGTCAGTTCATTTGTCTAATTATCAATTGTCGGCGCTTACTCTATGCTTAATCCATCACAAAACTACCCAGCAACTTGAAGTAACTTTTACTCCGAGACTAAACTCGAATTAGTCTACTCCTTGTTTACTCCACGTTTATTAATACTGATGTTGCTTGCTAGTGAGATAACACTAGAAGTAAAGTTGCTCTTGGTTTACTCCATGTTTATTAATAAGACATATGTGTATGTGGTGAACAATAAAGTATTTTCTATCTATCTAAATTTACGATTATAGACATACTTCTATTTTATGTATAATATATTACCGAAACAGACTCCAATCAACAGCTTTATCGGAAAAATATCCCACGAAGACCACGGAGCCAACCTTGCAGTGCGTGGTGGAAACTGGCAGACCTACCTTACTCGCCACCAACACAGTTAACGCCGCTCCCAACTCTATTGTGAAGCCTCTGAAATAAATAAATAGGGAAAAATTATTTCAACTCTTAATCTTCTCCGAAAAGAACTGATGGAATTTCATTAGATTTAACCACTCTACGTATTTTTTCCAACTTATTGTTAAGCCGACGCTAGATACAGCTTCAAACATTTGAACATTTCTTTGAAGACTGAAAACACATTTGAACACAAATATTGTCGCAACCTGCCAGACATCATGCTTTTCAGACATTTTTTTCCACAGTAAGCTGGTAGACGACAAACAACATGGGCGAAGATTTTGTGGTTGCGATGTGCCTTTATTATTTAAATACTTGTAATTATTTATTACATGTACAAAATCTACTAAAACGTCCCAGAAGAAGACGCAAATGGATGTGCGCATATTCGTGCAACTGGACTTTGCGCAAGTGTGCATATGCAGCCTACGCAAACATTTGAACACATTTCAATTTTGAACGCTTTGATGTGCGCTAAAAAAACCGATAACGCACACACAGAGGCACATACCAGATTTTATTAGTTTTCTTATTGCGAAGCTAACAAACAGGCAGACGGCCCATCTAATAGAAAATAGTTACCGTTGTCTATCGACTTTTGCAATACTAGGGCCGAAGTCAAGGTGTTGCCAGCCTCTAAGAACAAATAGAGGGAGGAGGGGAGAAAGAAGGAGTAGGTAAGACAAAGGGGATGGGATACAGGGATCAGGCAAGAGGAATGGAATAAGGAAGATAGGATAGGGGAAAGGGTAAGTGGGCCGTCGGAACTCTGATTCATCGTAGGAAACACGATGAGGCTGCATGACCATCGACATTCTATGAGAGCGTCATATCAGACCGATTAAACCGACCCTAAGAGCTGTAATCAAGATGATAATTCTAGAATGGCTCTACTACGTAGTGTTTATATGCTTATGCTACCGAAATTTAACAAAAATTGCACTTACGCGCTGTACGCGCAAATGTAATAGCTAAATTATACTGTTCAAGCAAATTGAATAAATTTGGTTGAAAGGCGCTTAAATGTAAAGAGTAGAAGACATTCAATGTCATCGATTGGTTCAGTTTTATGTTTGAATGGTGGTGGTTTAGTCCAAAATTGATAATCCGCGTAATATCAGCATAATTCAAGACTGTTCCAAGAACATATTATTTATTTTTTGTTGTGTTTGAAAATGTACTCACGTGTCTGGAGTGATACTAGTGAGATCTTCCCCTACGGTGCGTATGACCCTCCGGCCCCACAGCCAGAGGCCAAGTGCGATCCCCACGCCGCCAAACACCAGGATCGCCAACGGTGTCTCTGCACGAGCGTGGGCACCTCCTTCCGAGTACAACAGCCACAAAGCCACTAACGGGCCGATCGCGTTGCTGCACAAATAAATGAAAATTACAACATCTCGCATATAGTCGTATCACCTTTTTGTAGAAAAAGAACATTACCAAAGCTTTTTTTATGCAGGAGAAATCCGTTTAAGGACCATAGGTCATAAGCGGGAAAAATCGCGGCCCGTGTGTGGGATTCGCCAGGCCGGGGTGGCACTAGCACCTCATGTGTGAAGTGCTATTGCCACGCCGCGGTTAGGGATACCCACTAATACCCCTGTCCGATCCTCGAGCGTCCTTTGTCCGGGTTGTGGGCTCGCTCGCGCATGCATCTCCAGCCCGGACGGACGGCGGCCGGCCTCTTTGCGGACTGGCCTCACCATGTGTTAGCCGGAGATGTGGGTCTGTCCAGCTACCTCGACCTCACCCCGAGGTGAGATCGGGTGCGCGGATCGGTGCGCGTCCCTCCTCTCTGACCTTTTACTGCGGCTCCGGCTGGAGGTCGTCATGGACGACCCTCCGTCGCCGCCGCTGGCTCTGGCGGGAATGGAGCGTGGTAGACTGCGCCCTCTTCCTCTCCACCGCCTCCTTCGTGGACATGACGGTCTCGTAAAAGGAGGCGGCTGCATCCCGCGCGTCGACGCTCGCGACCATGGCCGGGAGGGACAAATCCGCCCCGTAAAAAAAACAATTTGAAAATCAGTCTACAATTGACGGAGGAATCGCGTAACATGCCTACAAAAAAAATAAATACAAACAATATGTAGGCTCTCTGCGTTTTTTAAAAAGGGTTACTCTCGATTTCTCTGGGCTCCACTCATCAGATCCTGATTTGGTGAACACGGAATCGCCTCGGGAGTGTATATATTAGGTTGGGGAATTATTTTCTTCGCATTTTATATAAAAATTCAAAAGGTTTTTTTATAAAGTTTATTTACATTTGACTAAAGTATATAGGTGCCATTTTGTTGGATAACTTTTTGCCATCTTGTAGGTAGGGACGTGATCCCATTGCTATAAAAATTTTGGGGCTTCTGATCAAAAAACTGCGACAAGTGGTTTTGGCAGTCCTCTCGTGATGTTAACCTGACACTGCCTAAGGAATTCTGCAGAGACCGAAACAGGTGAAAATCTGAAGGTGCAAGGTCAGGACTATACGGCGGATGCATTAACACCTCCCAGCCAAACTCTTGTAATTTTTGCTGAGTAACTAAAAATGAGTGAGGTCTAGCGTTATCATGGTGAAAAACCACACCCCTTCTGTTGATTAATTCCGGCCGCTTTCTCTCAACTTTTTGCTTTAATCTCATCAGTTGTTCGCAGTACAGTTCAGAATCGATGGACCTGCCTGGCGGTAACAGCTCATAATGAATAATGCCCTTCCAATCTCACCATACACACAGCATCACCTTGTTGCGAGTTAACCCGGGTTTCGCCACAGTCTGTGAAGCCTGACCCGCCTTTGACCACGATCTTTTTCGCACGTTCTTGTCGTACGTGATCCACTTTTCATCACCAGCTATCAGCTTCTTCAAAAATGGTTCGGTTTCATTACGTCGTAATAAAGAATCACAAATGAGTACACGGTTCATTTGGTTTCTTTCAGTAAGCTCATGAGGCACCCAAATATCAAGCTTTTTTGTGTACCCAGCTTTTTTCAAATGCTCCAAAACCATTTTGTGGTCAATTCCCAGTTCTCCAGCTACATCGTAACTACTAATATGCCGATCTTGCTCCACTTTTTCAAAAATGGCATCAATTTTGTCCGTACAAGGCGACCAGAGCGACGTGCATCTTTGATATCAAAATTTCCGGATTGAAAACACTTAAATCAAATTTGCGTTACTCTTACAGATATTGCATTAGGTCCATAAACATCACAATTTTTTTTCGCGGCTTGTGTTGCATTTTTACCTTTTTTGTAGTTAAATTTTCAAATGTATCGAATTTCTTCATTATATTCACTCATTTTAACAATAAGAAAAACAAATGAAAATCACACATTTTCCTAATTTGAATTTGGAATTGTCTTCTTTAAAATTAAAACTTTTTAATGATACCAAAACCAGCCAGATACAAATGGTATAGCCAAAGAGATCTTATTACAAGTTCATACATACTATATGCGAAAAGACTTTTTCCCCAACCTATTACTTACCAATAAAGAAAAAAAAATCAAAATCGGTCAACGACTGACGGAGAAATCGCGTAACATGGATATAAAAAATAAGCGCCTATAGAAAATGTAATATACCTACCTACACGAGTACACATGCTTTTTCCAAGAATTTAATCGCACGGCGTTCTTTAATAAGGGTTATTATTCTCGATGTCCCTGGGATCCGATCCTGACTTGGTGACCATTGGACTACCTCGGGAGTATACACTTACGAGTAAAGAAAGCAATTTGAAAATTGGTTCACAATTGACGGAAAAATCGATTAAAAAAGAACATAGAGACGAATCGAGAATCTCCTCCTTTTTAAAGTCGTTTAAAAAACGAAGTCAATTCATCGAGTACTTTTCGAGTTGCACATGAATACGATACGGTAGCCTGACAGCCTGACATGATGACGCGTGATGTATTTAATTTATCTTGATTACCTTACGTCATTTCCTCCATGTGCGAATGCTCCAAAAGTAGCGGTAAGCACTTGCAAGAACGAGAAGAGGCGTAAAGTGTCTGCAGGAGGAGGTGGCTGAGGCGGTGGAGGAGGAGATGCCGCCCTCAATAGTGGTACTGCACTTGAATTGGGAGTAATCGCCGGTACTTTACTCACTGGGACAACAGGTCGAGATATGCTCCACGCACTATTACCTGCTCCAGCCTGAAATATATAATAATAATTCGAGAACCAATGAATTATGTTTACCAACATGGAACTTGAAAGGTCTCCATGTTACCTTTCCGATCTAAGTAGGTATCTACTCGTAACTACTTATTTGGATTTTGTTTAGGATTCAATTACCTACTTATGATAGAAGAAGAAATAAGTCTCACTAAAAAGGAACAATGATTAAAGAAAGAAACACAAAACGTAATAAAGTTAACTTGAAATTATATTTAGTTTTTTATTATATAGTACAAAGCGACTTGTTTTACGAGTGCAGCTAACAACTTACAAATAAAACCAATCTCAGTGTTGCTCAGGCAAAAAAATATCAAAAAGGTCATTTACGAGTTTTATTCAATTTTTTTTTTATTGCAGGAGTTCAGCAGACAGGCAGACGGCCCACTGGATGGAAAGCGGTTACCATCGCCTAAGGTCATTTGCAACACCAAAGGTGCTACAAATGCGCTGCTGCTCTCTTAAGTCAGTCTGCAACCTGGTCACTAATGCCGGAACACAACTCGAAGTTGTTATGGCGGCATGCTCTAGACCAGGGGTGGTAGCCATCCAGTCGGGCAAATGCCCTACCACCTGGCTGTGGGTTGTTTAGTCGCCTCTTACGACAAGCCGCCCGGCTGCAGGAAATTGTATTCTTTTTCCGTTCCTGCACGGATAAAATATTCTATCTGGAAACGAACAACATGGTACTTCAAGATCCAGATCTAGTTAGGCAAGCTGCCAACGCTTAAGTAATTAGATTATAAAAGACGTCACACAATTATCCACTGCTAAAAATAAGCTGTTTACTAGGAATCTATTTGCTTTCAGTTACTTTATACTGTTTCCGTTACATAAAAATCTCTGATGTAATATAATTGAAAGCGTATCGTTGTTTGAAGTGAAACTTCTATATAAACGGGGGGGGGGGGGGATCTTACTGTTACGTTACTTACATGTTCGGTACGGGGTGGTGGTGTTTCAAATTCTACCGTAGGACGCATGGTTCTCGCTGCAGCTAATCTATCAAAATCGGCTTTTGCAATTGTATCACACGAATCACCGAGGAATCCATTCTTCGAGTCATAACTCTCACCCATTCCTGCAAGCTGCGCAGAGTCCAAGCTTTTGCAACAACTTAGAGTTTCATCTATGTATTTAAGGGTATTGATCTGAGGATCAGCATCGATCAACTGTAAGCGAGATTTATTCGGTGGACTGAGGCTTCGTGATAGTATACTACAGTCGTCCATAGTAGCTAAAAGTGCTCTATTCCGTGCATTCATTTGTCTAACTCCATCTGATACTTTGTCGGCGTCACTGAGGGTGACCATTTCAGCACTCTCTGCTATAGCTTCTAGAACTTTCCCATCTTCGGATAGCAGAGAAGTAGGCCTTTGTGGGACGCTGCTTTTATTGGAATGTGTAGGTGAGTTGACCGGTGTCGTTTCTAAAAATAAAGATAGTACAAAAAAATATTAATAAAGAAGAAAACATAACTTTAACTAATCGTAATTAATTAATATTAGTTATATTATCTCTTAAACTTAAAAGTAGAATACTGAGCCGCCTAAGCTGAGTTCATCGTCATTTATGGATAAGGCGCCCAGAAGACTAGCTACGTTACCTCGTTGGATCGCCCTACTGACCCGTTATTCGAGGTAGGCACTAGCCCTTTACCCACTTGAAGAGTCGATTAGGCGTAAGGTGCTCACAAATCCACGCGTTTCAACAGCAAACGACACAAACAAGTAACTCTCACTAAGAATTGCATTTTTGCGCCGCTCGAGTGATTCAGCTGTTTTCGTCGCCAAACCAGCTGATCTAACCGTATTTGGTAAATACAACAGCCAACGTGTGTACGGAGGTAATATACCATGCTTACTTATGTGACTTATGACACTGCCAGCAAATTAGAGGCATTCTGTGAGGGCGCTTACCATTGTCACGTGCAATACAGTCTGGCTTCAGTAGAGCTGGCACCAACTTCCGTAATGCGTTATTCAAGGCAGCATGGCGTGACCATCTGCTGGCACTATGGCCGGCGGTAAGAAAAACTACGTCGGGGATCTTTAATGCGCTAATGAAAAATAATCTCAACAGTATTTTCTTAGATTTTCGTTACTGTCACATATTTAAATTCTTACCATTGGATAATCCAAGTGAGAAATTCACTGGAGCTCCAGTTAATCTTCGCCGATAGTAGGGTACTAAGAAAGCTCGCACTAAACCGGCGACTACAGTCCCTAGTGCCACTGAACCAGCTAATGCCACCCACAGAGGTATCTTATCCATCGCCAGCACTAAAATCAATTTTTTAGTTTAGTTCCTGGAAATACAATTTAGAGATTCGAATATAATCCAAAAAATGTTAACATGGATTTACCTATATCGTACTATACAGAGAGAGAGAAAGTATTGTATTCTTATATGTTTTATCTAATATGGAGCTAATTGTGAACCTAGGTAACCATGAGCAGTTGTTTAATTGGTAGAGGTATCGAAATCAAACGCGAAAAACAAGCATTTCTATAGTGCCGCCGCTTTCCACTCCTTTTTCAGCTTAGTTAAGCCGTTAAGCTCATACTTACACTTTGGACCGTCATGCACCACGCTAAGTACGTTGACAGCGATGGTGGCTCCGTAAAAGAATGGCAGGGCCGCTAACCCGGCCATAATAGGTTGAGGAGCTCGTAGTATGAACCGGCGTACCAACCAGTAAAGAAGTGCTGACGCAGTACCGCTCAATACTGGAGATATGAACCACGACAACACTGAAACACGATAAAAATGTTTATGCTAAATTTGATTTTGTGTAATAATAAATGTGAATATTTTATTGCATACAAAAAGTATACTTTGGCGTTATCGCTGAAAACGATTTTATCCAAATACCCTGGTGGACAATAATTTCATTGTATTATTAGATATGCCAGCGAAACTACGTTCGTGTTGCCATGTCGACGTTTCATAGGAAATTACAAGGGCGGCAAAACACAAAGCGATCGCAGCGCCATCTTTTTAGCTATATTCGTCTATTACTTTATTATATCTTCGTTTTATTCGTCTATTATTTTATTTGTGCAGAAACGGAGAAAGAATACAATTTCCTGCGGCCGGGCGACCTGTCGTAAGAGGCGACAAAACAACCCACAGCCAGGTGGTAGGGCATTTGCCAGACTGAATGGCTACCACCCCTAGTCTAAAGTATGTCGCTATAACAACCTTGAGTTGTGTTCCGGCATTAGTGACCAGGTTCCAGTCTCCCTTAAGAGAGCAGCAGCGCATTTGTAGCACCTTTGGTGTTGCAAATGTCCATTGACGATGGTAACTGCTTTCCATCAAGTGGGCCGTCTGCGTGTCTGCTGAACTCCTGCAATAAAAAAATTAAAATAAAATTACTGCGAAAAAACATTTATCGGGATAGAAAGTATCATTACGTACGTTTGTGCTTTAATATCCGTGCAATAGTTGTCTCTATAACGAGCATCACGTGAAAACGACTTTTTTTTAAAGACAAACGAACAGACAAACATCTAAAAATTGTGATGTTGGAATCTGCTGGTCCGAATACGACCCCTTTATATTTTCTCTTTTTCAAATTCATTCTACAAACTCGACCCTTCTACAGATTAAAAAAATAAAATATATAAGAAATACATTTAAATTACATTATATTCAAGAAACTAAAATATTTGTAATGATTTATCGAAAATTACAAATACTAACCTATAGCGCCAAGTGTCGACCACCGCACTCCAATCGGTCCTTTAGCAGTCAATGTAAATCCCACTGTCGCGCCAACCACAGAATGTGTACCGGATACTGGCAGCCGCAGCGCCGTTGCAAGAATCAGCCATGCTGCTCCAGCTATCAATGCAGACAAGCATCCAGCAGCTAGAAGACGCTCGCCGCCGTCATCATAGAGCGACACATCCAGAATCCCTTTACGCATAGTATCTGAAACCTTGTATCCTGTCGAAAGGAAAATCCATTATACTTAATTTAAAAGAAGTTAAAATTTAAAAAGTTATTTTAACCATAGCCAGTTAAGTCGAAACGAATGCTGATTTTACGGATACATATAAATAGCAAAAACGTAAATAAATTTCTGATTTAGAATCTATCATTTCAGTAGTGAAATAAAAAGCGATTACTATAACTATCTTACCTATAAGAACAGCTCCCGCTATTTCGAAGATAGTAGCTAATATACATGCTTGAGTGAGGGTCAAAACTTTAGATCCCACGCTGGTCCCGAAGGAGTTCGCAACATCATTGGCGCCAATCCCGAATGCCAGAATAAAAGCTACCACGAAGCCACAAATGACCAGCCAGAGTAAGTCGTCGGCATATGGTTCCATCGCTTGGTTTAATTTTACAAACTCGTAATAACATAAATTAATTTGCCCGAATTTAAAATAGCACCTATCCGAATATAATTAACAATAAGCTTCGCTTAATTATAGTTTGATAGTGATTAACAATTATCTATAAGATGCGCACTTAGTTTAATACATCAAATCTATAGAAAAATAAATTAAGTACATAAATGCTAACCTAACTTGTATAATATTCGGTATATTCAAAAAGTAATTGATGACATTTAAAAATTTATAACATTAAAAACAATAAATAATGGAGATTAATTTCTTGTGCGTCACAAGGTTTTATGTTTAAAAAGTCTTTCGAAAAGATATTGATATCTTGATAGTTTCCGCTTCATCATTTCTGGAAAAAGAAACATTGCAATGATTTATTGTTTATAAATACCCTTTTAAGCTACTACTATAGGACAAAACGTATGTATTTATGATTTTATCTCAAAGTAGCAATAAACAAACATCGATAAAAACCTTTATATTTTTAGCCATATAACTATTAAATACCAAAAGGCAATGCACCGCATGGTTTTCATAGGTATTGATTTGTAGCCGCCATATAGTTGCATTTCGCGCTAAATAGCTCAGTACTCACGTTATTGACAAAATTAGAGATTACGCAAACATTAACAGTGTTCAAGAGAAAAAAGATTAGAACATTGCGTCATTATCATATTATACCGACATCACCACAACATATTTGAGTATCCAAGACACGCGCCGGAGAGAAAACCAGAATATCTTGACTAATTGACCGTTACTAATTTTAAACGATAACGTAATGAAGAACATGTTTAGTTTTGTACGAGGTTGGTACTTACTTTTGAATAATGGATTTTATTGTCCTAATATTTGGAACTTAGAAGAAGCACAGTTCGCTTGTCTTTCTAGACGTGGACTGGTGTTGTTGAATACCGGCCGCTGGCTGAATGGAGCATGCGCGAAGGCCACCGTCACCCCGTTTTTACAACCCCTAAGTTGCGAAATACAATAAACCTCCGCATATTCTATAGCACGACCCCACGTATTCTATAGTGGTTAGGCGAACGAATGAAGTTAATACGTAGTTTACGGTATATTAGGAATAAAAAGTAAATTATTTTACATAATATAGTAACTGACATTGATAAGGTTGTTTACTCCTTACCGTTTACCGTAGTACTTCAATCCATGAGTTTTCTTCGTTTCGGTTGCTACTCTATTATTATTTATTTACATGAAAAACCATAGTAGGTATAGAGTAATTCCAAATCTAACAATTGATATGAAAAACGATTTTGTTCCGTTATTCGATTACCATCACAAGCAGAACGCTTGATATGATAATCGAAAAAATTAAAATATCGCGTATTCTTTTGCCTTAATTAGACCAGAATTGTTCTATAGAAATATCTCATTTTCAATCAAATAATAATCATAATCACTCAGTATATTGCTGTGCCGGAATATCTTCCGACACAGCAATATACTGAGTGCCTACCTCATTTGCCGAATTGCGGCATGCTTATATACCTATAAAACTATATTGTTTCATTTATTTTTCTATTTTGTCTGTGTCGCATTTGGCAAATAAACGTTTTCTTTCTTTTCTTTCTTTCTATATAAAACAAAATCTTAAAATTTTTCGACATGGATGATATGAGCATTTTTGAAAAAAATGCTTTATCTAAGTTTCCCTGGTCAAATGACAAAACAATATATCTACGCTTCTCACGTTTATGGAATCATTCATTACCCGTACCATTAGCCCGATTTATTTCCATTTATGCCTTCCTGTATCTCTGTTATCGCACATTCTTTTAAATTTTCAATTCACCTCTAAAGCATTCAAAAGTCGGCAATTTATATTAATTTGTGGAAGGACACACTTAGTATATAATTTTCCAACATATGTAATTTACGCTTCTAGGTAACATAAACGGAGTACTTCGGGGCCGGCATCCAGCATAACATCCAGACTTTTAAAAACTTTTTTTAAAAAAGCTGATATTTTGACACGAGAATTTTCGATTGAAAATCAGGGTGCTTTTTCGATATTAAGTCAAAATAAGGTGGAAAATAAATATTTTATATAAAAAAAATTACAGTGTGTTTGGGATATACGTTTTGGGATAGGTAAGTTTTCACCAAATTTCGTGAAATTTTTTTTTTGGAAGATAAAAATAACCAAATACTTCTTTTTGGAATTTTTCACATAAATTAAAAAAGTGTAAATACAAAAGTAGTAGATCTTTTTATTACCTATAACTTTTTTCCATAGGACTTATAATTTTGCCGGAAAACGAGATAAAACGTTTTTTACCCTTAAAAACTCACCCTCTTCCACTTCCCGACCTCAGATCGCCCGTAATTTATTTTTGCTTTCATTTTTGTTATATTCTCTTCCTTTTCCAATGGGTTTCATCCCACTATTTTTTTTTTGTTCCAAATATTATCGACCCTGGTCTAGTAGTTCTACTTTTTACCTATTTATGACAAAAATGACTGTTCCATGTACAAAAACAGACGAAACGACGGCTTTGTCGGTTGCATAAGGTTTCCACAGAACAGAACAGTAATAAAAAATCGTGAATAATATTAAAATTTATTTTACAAAAATGGCATATTTATTTAACGGAAACGCCACCACCGCGATAGAAAACAAAAATAATTTCGCTTTTAAATTATTAAAGGTTCTCCTGTAGTAATACAATATCTATACATGGTTAAAAATCTTCATCATCAGCGAGCATGCAAAGTTCATCATTATAGTCCATAAACGTTTTTTTAAATAAAATATATTCTAATTACAATTCAATTTTATTAAAATACTAATAATCAAATAAATATAGATATTAAAGTATAAAATACTATTTACACTATTATTACTATTCGTTTAAAATAAGCATCAAGCTGTAGGCGTCTCAACTCTGACGAAAAAAGACCCGTGGCAAAAAATGGAACTAATTATACAGATAAGCCCAGCTCCCCGTCGTTATGTTGTATTTATCAACTGTTTTAATGTAAACGTTACATTATATTATTTTCTAATATTATTAAATTGGAATCTTTCTAAAATTATTTTATCTTTCTTATATTCTGTTGCACGGCCGCCGACCGTAACACCCTGTCTGCGAAATTTCTTTAGGGAGACAGTCTAATTTTATATCTTTGATCTATAGAGGGTAGAGGTAAGGAGTACCATTTTATATGGAGGGGAAGTTGCAAAAGTGTCCAGCAGTGTGCTGAAAATAGAAGTTCAAATATTTAGAACAATAGCGCTCGCGAACGAAAAACTAGGATAGATTTTTTTTATTAAATCGCATAAAATGCCAGTATATAAACTATTTACGTAATCTACAAGAATTTAATTTAAATAACGCTGCGAGAAAACGTGTAGTAATTTAATTATTGTATTTTTTTATTAATAAAAAACAAAACGGAAAATTTCGATCTTTGTTTATTTTTCTATCGCATTCTAATTATTTTTAGCGCTTACTTTCAAATTTATTCTATACCACCTCAGCGCTGCTCTTATTATCCGCCTTTTGACGAACACTTCAACACAGAGATGGTACTTCATATCACAAACTACTATGGATACTACGTATCTTCATATCCATTTATGATCTAAGTTCATATCTCTACTTCGATCAAGCTCGTTGTCTCGTTGATATTTTTTACGTGCACTACACGAGCATAGAGTTCTCGCGAGAATGTCTTGTGTTCTCGTGAACATCTCAGTATAGTTATGGTAGAATTCTTGTTCCATAGTATATCTAGTTCTCGCGTTTAACGACGTGACGATAGACGTAGGAATTGCTCGTTGCGATATCTTTACTACTATACTATTTCCATTTCTTTATTTTCTCGATGACAGCTCCTGTGGAAACTTGAACGAGCGTCTTTTTTACATTATGTATAAATTATTTAATAAAAATATGACGCTCACGCCCGTACAAGGTCATAGCAGAGTCGGAGAAACTGATAGGGATGGAGCTATCGACAAACGTAACACGATAACAGAGCCGATATTTTTTTACAAAGTGTAAGAAACTAAACTATAGCCGGAAAATTTTGTACAAATTTATTAATTAATATTACATTTCATTACAAGATGTAATTATATTATGTTGATTCTTTATTTATTTATTTTAATCAAAATCCTCTCCCTCTCCCCAACATTTATTATAAGTTCCTGTACTTGTATATTATCGAATGCCACATGAATTTCCCAATCCGACGCTATAATGTTTTGGGTTCTTCTCACAATTTTTTCCCAGTGTTCGACGGTTACTTCCGCACATGCATTTTTTAATAAATCTAACATCTTGTTTGCCGTAAAAGGGGGATGGGTATTGTTTCGAGCGGCGTGTCTTTTGATTTGTGCCCATATTAGTTCTATAACATTGTACTGGCAATGATACGGCGGAAGTCGAAGAACCCAATGACCACATTCGGCAGCTATTTCGTCGGTAATATATCTTTTAGGGAGGCTTTTTTCGATTTTCAAATATTCACTAGTTGTACTTTTAATAAAGTATTGTCCACATTTTCGCCATGACGTTGGAGCCAGTCAATTATCTCTTTTTTTTTATTGGCCTGCGTCGGCATTTTATCAATTTGTCTGGAGTGATATGTAGCGTTGTCCATAATAATTATCGACGGTTCTTCCAGAGATTGCACCATTTCTTTAAACCATCTTTCGTAAATCTCTGCGTTCATTTCTTCGTCGTAGTCCACTGTTTTCTTGGATTTAAAGGCCAGTAAAGCTTTCGTAGACCCTACATGGCATATGATAAGGCGTTCACCTTTTCCCATTGGCACTAACTTCTTAGATACTGTGTGGTTTGCATTTAACCAAATCTCGTCAGTGAAAATAACATTTGACCAATCTGATATGTTTTTGGCTTCGATCAAAAATTCGCAGCGAGCCATACCAACGTCGTGACGCTCCATCAATATTTTACGTTTGTCCCATTTTTTATAAGAAAATACAATTTCTTTCAAAACCAAGATTAATGACGATTTTTGGCCATGGAACAAACCACAATCACGTAAAGAAACAACAAGTTTTTTAAGTGTTGGAATTTCTTTGCCCAAGTAATAGTCATATATATGACGGCGAATAGCGTCAGCGTCGAAGTTGTCACCCGATGTCACACGACGTGGTTGGCGTTTTTTGTTCGGCGTACGAAGCTTATTTTCCTGCATGCCGCTTGTACCGTAAGCTTCGGTAGTAATTTTTGAAACAGTAGGTCCGCTAATACCTAATGAGGCCGCAACATGCTCTCGCACTTGCGACAGTGGTTCTGGCCGTGAGGACCATTCGAGGGTACCGTACAGTGTCGTGGACGGCGTCGACACTTTTGGCAGGCGATCCGCCCTGGCCTCTCCAGGCGGACGTACTGGCGAAAGTGCGGCGCTCCCGACAGGATGCTCTCGCTCGCGGCCTGGTCTTCTGCCAGGTCGAAATCGAGGCGATCAGGAAGCGGGAAACCGCCTCCATGCTCGCCATCTGGTCTCAAGAGTTGGAAAACCCTGCGGCCGGCGGCTACACGGTGGAGGCAATCAGGCCGCAGCTGATGGAATGGGTCACCCGCGAAAGCGGAACCCTGACCTTCAGGATGACACAGATACTTACCGGACACGGGTGTTTCGATAAGTATCTGTGTCGCATTGTGGGCTGCTTGCCTTCCCCGGAATGCCGCCAGTGCGGCGCACCCGACACGGCGTTTCACACGCTAGTCGAGTGCGCGGCATGGGCGCCGCAGCGTTTCGAACTCGAGACACAAGTAGGAGCGATCGACTCGCTCTGCAGTCTGGTGAAAGCCATGCTGCATAGCAGCGATACCTGGGGGGCTGCGGTTACTTTTTGTGAGACGGTAATGTCTCTCAAAGAGGCCGCCGAACGAGATAGGGAGAGGAGTATTTCAACTATGGTCTAATCCCTTGCAAAGGACCCAGTATTGTGCGTAAATAGCATTTCCCCCGCCTTAAAAAAAAAAAACCATCGTAAACCCACGTGGAACGGCTATTCGATCCACCGAATGTGCGGCGTTCGTTTTGTGACAGGATGACGTCATTAGTGACGTTTTCGCCAGCCTGGTCTTCTGCCAAGTCGAAATCACTGAGGGAGCAGGAAGCGGGAAACGTCCTATATATAGCACGACCGTCTTGTTGCGAGTTGACAGATTTGGGAGGGCGGTGAGTCCGGCAATCCCGAGGTAGGTCGTCGACGCGTCGCGTGCGGCGTTCCACAGGGGTCGGTCCTCGGGCCGATTCTTTGGAACGTAGGTTATGACTGGATCCTTCGGGTTCCGGTCCTACCCGGGGTAGGGCTGATCTGCTTTGCGGACGACACCCTACTCACGGCACGCGCTGCGTCATTTGCGGAATCCGTGGACGTCGCTAACGCCGGGTTGGCGATTGTCGTAGATCGAATAGCTAGGCTGGGCTTGAGGGTCTCCCCCGCGAAAACGGAGGCCATCATGTTCCATAGGAAATTTCGCAATCCCCCCGCGGACTTGACCGTTTCGGTCCAAGGGGTGGCCATTAGAGTAGGGCCCCAAATGAAATATCTGGGGCTAGTTCTCGATGGGAAAGTAGGAGCGATCGACTCGCTCTTTGAGCAGTCTGTTCCCAAACTCGTCAAATCCACTCTGCAGGCTGCAGCCCAACCTGGGGGGCTGCGACGCGGAAACTTTACTTGGCATTTATGGCACTGAGACGGTGCACCCGTCTGGTCCATTGCACTTCAAAGAGGCCACCGAACCCTGCTGCAACGGGAGCAGGAGGTTATTGCGCGTGAGGAATGCGACTCGCACAGCGCGGACGGCGGCCACCCTCCTCAGGCGGTTGGCCCTGGCATCTCCAGGAGGACGTCCTGACAGTGGTGCGCATGACTTCCCAGGATGCCCTAGCTAAGGCCTGACCTTCGGTCAGGTATCCTTTTAGCGATCAAAGCGGGAGCAACGATCGCCGTCTTCTCAAGAGCTCGACCCCTGCGCCTATGACGGCTAACGGTGGATGCAATCAGGCCACAGTTGACTGATGGGTCAACCGCACCAGCGGCACCCTGACCTTCAGGACGACACAGATACTTACGGACACGGATGTTTCGATAAGTACTGGTCGCATTGTAACCTGCTTGCCTTCTAAGGACTGCAGCCTTGCGGCGCGCCTGACACGGCGTAAAACACGCTTGTTGAGTGCGCCGCATGGGAGCCGCAGGGTGGAACTTGAGTGGCACGTAGTTCCAGTCGACTCGTCTGCAACTTGGTCTGAGCCATGCTGCAGAGCAGCGACAATTGCTGGGCTGCGATTACTTTTTCGAGACAGTAATGCCCCTCAAGGAAAACGAGAGAATGAAAGCCTTCATGATGCCTATGCGTCTAATCGAGGTTGCAGCTGGCACCCAGTATTGTGCGTTAATTCCCTCCCTGAGTTAGGTTCCATTTACCCCGCCTTAAAAAAAGCAACCATCGTAAACCCACAACGTGGAACGGTGTATTCGGGCACACTCCAGGCTCTTGATTGCGCTGGATCGTTGTGAGCGTAACTGTGATCGAAATCTCAGCCTGAGGGTCGTCATTTTTAGTGGGTATTGTTGCTCACCACGACCAGCAACGACCACGGTCGCCTTCCACACTATTCTGTGGAACGGAGCGCTGCCACTGAGCATACTATTGCTGCGTTGTGAGCTACTAGACCGACGCGTCGTTCCCCTAGCATATAGCACGTTTGTGCTTGTTGCGAGTTGACAGAACTGACAGATTAAAATAAATACAAAATGGTGGTGGGCCATTGAGTGTTCCCAGCTTGAAAAAATATATTTGAATGTTTTTATTGTATTTGTCTTTGTTCAAAACATAATAAATATCACATATATCGATATCATTACCTCAGAAAGTATTGCGAAAAAAAGATATGTATGAGAGACTGACCAGTTATAACCTATTTTTAAAATATGATTATTTATAACTAAAAATAGATACGTTCTAATTTCAAAATTTCCTTCCACATTGTTTGCGAGCTAAGCTAATTTAAATTATCGTGTCTCATGAAAAATGGATCTGCGCCGGGAACTTTTTGGAGCTATGATTTTTTACAATTTCGAGTGTCGCCCGAAACCGGACGAATCGTGAGATTGACTTCTAATGGCATTCACGGATAAAAGCCCTTCTACGGCAACCATGTCGTTGGTACAACGAATTCAAACGCAGTTGACTAACTTTGGGGGATGAAGAAAGAAGTGGTCGGCCTTTGACGGCTGTTACGAAAGTCAATGTCCTAGCAACATAGCTGGGCATTAACTCGTTAATCTGATAATCGTTAATTAACGAAGTTAACATTTCGAGTAACGGATTAACTTTTAAGTTAACTTAAAAATATGTCAACGGACTCGTTAAGTTCCGTTACATTTCCCATAGTCTGTTAATCGTTAATCCAGCAACAAATTTTTAAAGATCGAAACTCAAAGTCTCGTCAAAATGTGGCTAGACATAAAGTCGAAAGACTCGTTAAATGATGCGGCATTCCTCGGGGAACAGATATTCGCAAATCTGTTTATTAAATATAATACTGCTATACCCTCAAGCGCTGCAGTTGAACGTCTTTTCTCCATGGGCAAGGATAAACTACAGCCGAAACGAGCCTCGCTTTCAGACGAGAACTTCAACATATTAATGTTCATGAAGCGGAATATTCATATTATACCAGATGACTAAATTGACAGATAAATTGGACGGGTTAGTATCGTTTTGTCTAAGATGTAAGTGGTCTATGTAGCAATTCGTCTAAATAGCAATTGGTCATCATATTACTATCAAATCGTCTTAAAATTAGTTCGTATAATTAGTGTTTCGTCCAGAATGCAACTTAAAATAAATTCTAAACCTTAATCCAAATGAATGAAAAAACGTTGTTTTTTTTGTTTTTTTTTATTGCAGGAGTTCAGCAGACAGGCAGACGGCCCACTTGACGGAAAGCGGTTACCATCGCCTATGGACATTTGCAACACCAACTTTGCTACAAATGCGCTGCTGCTCTCTTAAGGGAGACTGGAACCTGGTCACTAATGCCGGAACACAACTCAGGGTTGTTATGGCGACATACTTTAGACCAGGGGTGGTAGCCATCCAGTCGGGCAAATGCCCTACCACCTGGCTGTGGGTTAGTTTTGTCGCCTCTTACGACAGGCCGCTCGGCCATAGAAAATTGTATTCTTTCTCCGTTCCTGCACGGATAAAATGTTTGTCAACATGCCTATATTAAACACTAATAATTGTACCCGTCTTTTTTTTGTTTCTAGCCTGCTAGCTTCCAGAACCAATATTTTTTAAAAGAAGATGCAATTTTTATCACGTGTTAACGGATTAACGATTAACGTTAACTTGCGTTAAATTTTCTGAAATGTAACGCTTTAACTTTTAACGAAGTTAACTTTTTCAGTAACGGATTAGTGATTAACGAAGTTAACTATTTGATTAACGGTGCTCAGCTATGCCTAGCAATGACAAATTTAATCCAAGGCAATAGGCGAGTTACGTATCAAGAGATTCAACACGTACTGCAGATTGGATCGGGAAGCCTTCACGAGATTCTACACGAGCATCTTCACGTGAGAAGGATAGCTTCACGCTTGGTGCCGCATAGCCTCACCGATGCTCAGAAGCAGATCCGGGTGGAATGGTGCCGTGATGTGATAAACAAATTTGAAGCAGGCTCGTCTCGGCGTGTTTACGTCATCATTACAGGTGATGAGTCCTGGATTTATCAAAACGATCCAGGAACGAAGCACCAGTCGACGACGACGCGACGGTTTGGGTGTTTCAAAACGAATCAACGCCTACCAAAGTGAAGCGATCTAGAAGCGGAGGGAACATTTTGATCGTGAGTTTTTCAATTTGATTGGCTACTTGGTATCAATTCCTTTACGGAACCAAAGAAACATCAACGCCGAATACACTATACCGAATATAGTACCAAATGCTTGGCAGAAGTTTTCTCTGTTGTGAGCAACAAGCGGCCAAACACAGGGGTCCGCGGGCTACTTGCTCCACCACGACAACGCGCCCGTTCATACCGCGCTCAAAACGATGGACTTCCTAGACAGCACGCCAGTCAAACTCCTAGGTCACCGTCCTTACAGCCCTGACCTGGCACCGTGTGACTTTTTTTTATTCCCGAAAATAAAAAATCAGCTCAAAGGAATACAATTTTCGTCACCGGAAGATGCGCTGTCAGCGTTCAAGCCAGCTGTAAACGAGGTGTCTGCGGTGGACTGGAAAAAGTGTTTCGAAAACTGCTTCAGACGCATGACACTTTCTATAGAGAGACGCTCGTGAAGAGTACTTTGAAAATATTTACCTATAGAACATTATTTTTACTTTCGCAAAACTTTCTGAGTGTTCCACGTATATATATATAATCAACACTCACAACATTTTATATGTTTCCTTTGTACCTTCCATTCTATATTTCTGTAGTACGGTGTGGAATCCTTGTTATTCTATATACATAAATAGAATAGAGAAAGTTCAGAAAAAATCCTTAAATCACTAAACTTCGTTAATCGCATTGATAATGAGTTTGATGACGCATCTTCGAATAGATACAAATTATTAAGTGTCTGTCACAGGCGTAAAATGTTTACGATATATTACTTTTATAAAAAATTCTAAATTCTTTATTTGATTCTCCTGCACTTTTGTCAAAAAATTCTTTTCTGTTAATGTTCGACTACCCGTGCACCCCACCCCACTCGTAAACTACCTATTTTTACAACTTTATCGACATAGACATATTAACATCTTTAAATAGGTTTAAAGTTACTCTAAATGAAGTATTTTTTTTCTCAATTTTGGAAAATTAAAGTTGTGTAACGGAGGTTACCACTGTTCTGAGCACTTTTAGGAATTACTTTTATAAAGTAAATTTTTTAGGCACTGTCCATCCTATGTTTATAATGACTGTTAGACAGTTAACACTGTAAAATTACTTCAGTTTTATGGTTGCGTAGCTATTTTGGTAAAAAAAACTTTTATGATACCATTACATCAGTCCGCCCATTTTTATATACTTCTCTTCTAAATTCAGGGCCTAATTCCACTAATATCGCGGAATTCTGCTAAATCTGGTCACCCTAAGGTTTCGCGTTCTCAGCTCACGGACAACATCACGAGAAGACGAGAAAGGCGTTTACATTCTCTATTTCGCTTGTTCTCACGTAGTTCTTCCGAGAATGTGGAGGAGCCTTATATAACAACCGTATGTTTGTTATCAATGTCATGTCATGACTGACATTTTTTAGTTTTCACTTTTTCAGACAATAATATGAACATTATAATAAACTTGAATAGGTATTTCATTAAAATTCTTCGACTTAAATTTAATCAGTTTTGAACTATAATGTAACTTGTGTTTTCCAAAAAGTATAATGTTCTTTAGAAATGCTCGGTCTGTCGTGGATTTAAACAATAATTGGTAAGCGGAAATACGCTGGAGGTTGTAGTTTAAAATGATTACTCAAGGTATATTGTATAAGATTGATTAATTTCAGCAAAACGGTGATTCTCAGCCACCATACCCGGGGCACCAACATTCATGCTCGTTTGCAAGTTCGTAACTCTTTCCACAATTCACGCCGGAACGCAAAGCGGCCGGGGCTTAACCCAGATCCTTTGGAACATATTCACATCGAGTCTGGGCCCTTGCAGGGTAGAAAATTAGTAAAACCTTTACTTTTTACAGTTGGGGTAAGATATAAAACATTAATTTAAACTCTTATTATAGAAAAACATTCAGAGTGTACTATAGATACAAGCCACTTTTATATATTATTTGAGATATAAAGCTCCCGCCTTAGCCTTTTAACCTCTGTTAAAAAAGTTCAGAACTGCTCATAATAAATAAATGGTGTGCCATAACTAGGTAAATTTATAGATGTTTGATACACGAATTTTAACTAGCGGTGTGGTGGAGTGGAGATCGGGGCATAATTACTCCTACTACAACCCCTATGGTCCGGAGATCTTGAAATATTAAGTTTTAATAAACATAACTTCACTTTTTATTTCACTAATATTGCACTTGTATCATAGGTCTAAAGTTGAACAATCTGTTCAAAGTCCAAAAGAAAACCAGTAATCAACAGAAAAGAACTCTGTTTTTAGTTGTAAAGAAAATTAAGAAAAAACAACAGAGCACATTGACATACACTACAAGAGTAACCATGAAAATATTGAATATGACAGCCAATAAAGATGAAATTATAAATCGTATATATAAAATAAATAGTTCATACTCCGTAGTCTGTTCTGGTACTCACCGGCCGCTGCTATGGCATGATCACTTCACTTGTTCGACTCATACACTTTAGTCTGAAGATAATCTAACCTAACCGACTGCTTGTGTCTATAAAATAAATAGTTACCAGTTGGTCCTGGCACTCGCCGGGCGCTAAAGCTGCATGCACATTTCACTTGCTTGCCTCATGAGCTTTTGTCTGAACCTAACCTGACCTAAACTCCTGTTTTAGCCACTGGTCCCAACCTTTCACCTCCCATTACAATAATATTAGTGAAAAAATAGGTGAGGTTATGTTACCAAAAATTTCAAAACTCCGGATCTCAGGGGTTGCAGAAGGGATAAGTTACCTCCCCTGACCCACTCCCACCCATTACTGAAAATTCGTGTACAGGATATCTGAGTTGAAGCCATTTTTATATTATAGGTGACATCAGCAAGCCTTCTTTCATGTGTTATATGGGAATATGAAAATTTACGTGCTCATGCATCATCACTCATTAGAAGACCTGGAACCTGGTTGAATGCTCAACAGAAGAAATTGCTGGCACAATTTGTAAGCTTATTTACATGTAAATTATTGCTTGATGAACAACACATGAGTTTCGAGGTCATAACAAAATTATTACAACAGTATAATTTGTATAGGATAAGACAGTAGTCATATCAAAGCCCCATATTTATATGCTTACTGTAAGAGTATGTTGACAAAAACTCAACCAAAGGAGACAAGGACTTTTCAGTCAAAGAAATGTAATAAGTTGAGATATGGCATAAAAAACATGCGCTGGGACACAGTAGAAGTGAAACAAAACTGAATTTGATTTTTAACTTTTGATTTGAAAAAAGTATGAAATTTGAATGATGTAGACTTTATAATTTTTAACCGACCTCAAAAAGGAGGAGGTTCTCAATTAGTCTGTAGGTTGTTTTTTTTCTTTATTCGTAAGTATGTATACTCCCGAGGCGGTTTTATGGTCAACAACTTAGGATCTGATCTGATGAGTGGATCCACGAGAAGTCGAGAGTAACTCTTATTAAAAAACGCCGAGGTCCTACATTATCCAAAAAAAGATTGTATATGCATGCCAGTATTACACTTTCTACAGGTGCTCAGTTTGTTTGTAGGCATGTTATGCGATTTTTCTGTCAATTGTGGACCGATTTTCAAATTGTTTTTTTAAACTCCTGAGATCGTCCCATAGTCACCAAGTCAGGATCTCATTTGTCAATCTCAAGGATATCAATAGCAACCCTTGTTGAGGAGCATTTACACCAAAGAGTGATATGGCAAATTTGTAGTTGTTTACGCACCAGTTCTACAATTTCTACATGTGCTTAATATATTATTTCTAAAGCTATTGAAGTATTTGCGCAACTAAAAAGTAAGAAATAATTCTTTTGTAACAAAAAACCGACTTCACACTTAAAACCAAAAAATTTATTTTTAACCGACTTTTTTATTGTACAACATCTCGAAGTTGGTGCCGAGTAAGACATAAAAGAACAACAACAAATTTACAAAATATTGTAATTTTTATTTTTTACTCGACTCCGACTTCAAGATGTTGTAGAAAGAAGTTTTGTTCTTATCAATAAATAATCTAATCTATTATAGAAACCAGAGCCAGGACCTATAAGGAAATGGTGGAATTCATTGAGAGATAGTGAAAAAGTTTTCTATCCAATCTTGGCAGCTAACATACTGGTTTTTGGTGCTTGGCGTCTGAGAGCATTGCAACCTTTTATGGTCAAGTATTTTTGTTCAAATCCGTCAGGTGGTAAGTGTGAACATAATTATACAAGATTTATTAGAACAATTTTTTATGCCCAGGTTCTGTATCTGTATCACTTGCTTTACTGTTAGTTTAAGTTTGATTAATTTTCTTATCCATGCTGGAACAGACAAAGAATACAATTTCCTGCGGCCGGACGGCCTGTCGTAATAGGCGACAACACAACCCACAGCGAGGTGGTAGGGCTTTTGCCCATCTGGATGGCTACCACCCCTGGTCTAGGGTATTTCGCCATAACAATCTTGGATTGTGTTCCGGTATTAGTGGCCAGGTTCCAGTCCCCTTTCAGGGACCAGCAGCGAATTTGTAGCATGTTTAATGTTGCGAATGTCCATAGGCGATGGTAACCGCTTTCCACAATAACAAAAATATAAAAAAAAACAGTTTTATACCAATGGTAAGGCAAATAAATGGAAAGTAAAATTTAAAAACCCAATATTAAAGACAATTACATAGATAACACTTACCCATAAAGTTGTAGTGTGTCTGTAATATTAAAATAAATTTCAGACAATATAGTTCCACTAAAATTTGCCGGCGATTTCGTCCATGTTTCCCGTGAGATTCTGAGAATATAAAGTATCGCATCACTTCAAACAGGACTTAGCTATCAGTCTAGTGAAATTGTTTCCAAATTAGCTATTATTTATTAAATCTAAGTAATTTCTTCCATTCCTGAGAAAAAACCTGCGGGATTCCTGAGACACTAAGTACCACAACATTTAAAAAAGAATCTAAGATATTGTTTACTGAAAATTGTATTAGAATAAGTTAAATTTTATGCACCCTAATATCTTCAATACCGCTTCCAGGAAAATTCCTCGAGTTCTCGGGATTAAAAGTATCACATATTTTATTACATAAAATTTGCTATTGAATTTTGAATATATTTAAAAACCGTATCCAAATAGGCCCAGTAGTAATTACGTGAACCCCGAACAAACAGACAAGAAATCTAAAAAAAATGCATTGTGTCCTCCATCATTTAATAGGTATTCTATTCCATTTGTTTTTTTTTTAAATAGCTTCAATATACAGACATGGCTTGTTTAGAACTGTATAATATTATAGATAGATAATCCTGTTCTCCCTATAGGAATCCAGGAAAGAAGGAGAAAGAATAAGACGCGATAATACAACCTACAGCCAAGTGGTAGGGCTTTTGTCCATATGGATAACCACTACCCCCGGATACTAGAGTATCACGCCATAAAAACCTTCGAGTTGTGTATCGGCATTATACTATTTCCATTTCTTTATTTTCTCGATGACAGTTCTAATTTGATAGTTGTAGTGTTGTGACCAAATAAGTAATGATATCGATCGCATATATTTATTATGTTTTGAACAAAGACAAATACAACAAAAACATTCAAATATATTTTTTCAAGTTGGGAACACTCAATGGCCTACCGCCATTTTGTGTTTGTTTTAATCTGTCACTCGCAACAAGACGGTCGTGCTATATAGTCACTACATTTCTGTTCGCTGAGTTTTTTCACATTATCCATACGTTACGTTGTGTATTTTGTGTTCCTCCGTGTTGAATGCTGCCCAGTTGTCAAATATCAAAATCCCTAAAGGATCTGTTCTAAAAAGGCAGGCGAGAGAACTGGTGATCAAGGTTCATAATTACTTTGAAGCAGAGTATCAAAATGGTGGCCCGCTATTACCACTGTCGCAAGTGCGAGAGCGTGTTGCGGCCGCATTAGGAATTAGTGGACCTACTGTTTCAAAAATTACTACCGAAGCTTACGGTACAAGCGGCATGCAGGAAAATAAGCTTCGTACGCCGAAGAAAAAACGCCAACCACGTCGTGTGACATCGGTTGACAATTTCACCGCTGACGCTCTTCGCCGTCATATATATGACTATTACTTGCGCAAAGAAATTCCAACACTTAAAAAACTTGTTGTTTCTTTACGTAAATGTGGTTTGTTCTATGGCCAAAAATCGTCATTAAGCTTGGTTTTGAAAGAAATTGGATTTTCTTATAAAAAATCCGACAAACGTAAAATATTGATGGAGCGTCACGACGTTGCTATGGCTCGCTGCGAATTTTTGACCGAAGCCAAAAAGATATCAGATTGGTCAAACATGATTTTCACTGATGAGACTTGGTTAAATGCAAACCACACAGTATCTAAGAACTGGACTGACAACACCGCCGCTTCCACTAGTTCAGTGCCAATGGGAAAAGGTGAACGCCTTATCATATCCCATGCAGGGTCTACGAAAGGATTCGTGTCAGATGCTTTACTGGCCTTTAAATCCAAGAAAACAGTGGACTACGACGAAGAAATGAACGCGGAGATTTACGAAGGATAATTTAAAGAAATGGTGCAATCTCTGGAAGAACCGTCGATAATTATTATGGACAACGCTACATATCACTCCAGACAAATTGACAAAATGCCGACGCAGGCCAATAAAAAACAAGAGATAATTGACTGGCTCCAACGTCATGGCGAAAATGTGGATAATACTTTATTAAAAGTGCAATTAGTGAATATTTTAAAATCGAAAAAAAGCCGCCCTAAAAGATATATTACCAACGAAATAGCTGCCGAATGTGGTCGTTGGGTTCTTCAACTTCCGCCGTATCATTGCCAGTACTATAGAACTAATATGGGCACAAATCAAAGGACACGCCGCTCAAAACAATCCCATCCCCTTTTTACGGCAAACAAGATGTTAGATTTATTAAAAAATTCATGTGCGGAAGTAACCGCCGAACACTGAGAAAAAATTGTGAGAAGAACCCAAAACATTATAGCGTCGAATTGGGAAATTCATGTGGCATTCGATAATATAGAAGTACAGGAACTTATAATAAATGTTGGAGAGAGCTCATCGAGTGACAGTGACGATTCATCAGATTTTGATTAAAATAAATAAATAAAGAATCAACATAATATAATTACATCTTGTAATAAAATGTACTATTAATTAATAAATTTGTACAAAATTATCCGGCAATAGTTTAGTTTCTTACACTTTGTAAAAAAATATCGGGTCTGTTATCGTGTTACGTTTATCGATAGCTCCATCCCTATCAGTTTCTCCGACTCTGCTATTACCTTGTACGGGCGTAAGCGTCATATTTTTATTAAATAATGTAAAAAAAGACGCTCGTTCAAGTTTCCGCAGGCGCTGTCATCGAGAAAATAAAGAAATGGAAATAGTATCGTAACCAAATTCCAGTCCCACTTCGAGACTGGCAGCACCTCTCGTGTTGCGCATGTCCATAGGTAACTATAACCACCTTCCATTATGTGGACTGTCAGCCTGTTTGCTGTACTCCAGCAATTAGAGAAATAGGAAACTGCATTTATATCACATCTGTTCATTAATAAACATTTTTAGATTTTTTTATCTGTTTGTCTGAAAGTCTGTCTCTAATAATCCAAAACAGCTCAAAGGATTTTTATGAAGATTACTTTGTTTAAAAACGGCACATTTAAAAATAAGAATAAAATATATAAAGCATAACTTTTATAGAAATAAAAATGAAGAAGTACTTGAACCATTTTCCCAAATAGAGCAGACAGTTAAATCAACTGAGATACTTTTTATAAAAAGACAGAAAATCCAGCCACATAGATTTTATATGAGTGTACCTATTTATGACGTCATAAGTAGATACAAGTAAAAGCAATAAAATATCGCATTAATTATTGTTTTAAGAAGTAATTAAGATTATTTCTATAACAATATTTCAAAATATAGTTAAGATGTTATTTTACCGCCTGTTCTTTTAATGTATCTTTTTTTAGAATTTCTCACATGTCCACACCTTCGTTACTTGTTAACATTTATTTTACTTCATTACATTTTTTAGGTGCAATATGTCTGCCAATGGTGTTATCTACGTTCAGCCATTATTCAGCTCTTCATTTGGCTGCAAATATGTATGTGCTGTACAGTTTTATGCCAGGTATGTAAAATTCATTGAGATATAACATGTCTTATATGATCTATGATAAAATTAAAATTTCAATAGATCACTGATCACGGAAGACAAAGATGTCAAGTGTCATGATTTTTGTTAATGGTTTACATTATAATTATTGAGGTTTAATTTTTGTTTATGGTTATTATTTATTTTATGGGAGCCTAATCTAATTTACCAGTTTTTTTTTTCAATTTTATGTAGATACTTATTATATGTTAGTAGGAACTAAAACTAAAGTCTAATGCCTACACAATGTGGGAGATGCTGAAGACTATGCTAATGGAAAAAAAACAAAATACATAAACATATTTACCACTTTTCTCAGGTAGTCACAACAACTTTATATTATATTATTTACAGCTGCAATAGCATCATTGGGTAAAGAACAGTTTACGGCGATGTATTTAAGCGCCGGAGTAATAAGCAGTTTTGCCAGCTTTCTATACAAGGTGGCTGTCAATCAACCAGGCCTTAGTCTTGGGGCGGTAAGTGTGTACACCAACAGAATCACACATTTTAAACAGCTCAATCAATACAGTTACTAAATTTAATAAAGTCAACTGGAATTTAATTCCCGTTGTCTGGAAATGTTGGGAGAGGAAATAATAAACTAGATGACTAGAAGATATCCATAAAAACTGTGTAGTCTATGTCACACGCGGTAACATGGGCCATATAGATTAGAGCATACTTTTTAATATACACAAGAAAAGAACAAATGAAAATATTAATTCTTTAAAACCGTATTAACAATTCATAGTCTATTGCTGTTATATTCTTTTAAACAAAATTTACGTGCATTAGAAGATCCCGACTTTCCATAACATACTGATGCATCAGAAATTTAACAGAATTTAATGACTTAATACATAAGGCATCATATAATTAAAATTAATTAATATTGCCAAGTATTTTTTTAATTTTTCGCGAACTAGTGCACATATTTTAAACTGCGCTTAACAGTTTTAGGCGTGGCATTTAATTTGGTTTTCATTCCGACGTTTCGCCCACTTTTTAATAGCAGAATAAAGCCAGATAAAATGCCACACTTAAAACCATTAAAATGTAATTTTAATAATATCACCAGTTTGCAACCTTGCCATGAATACTATTTTGGGTTATCCAACACTTGATTTCTCAAAAGCACTAAGGATGAAGGAGTGCATATTATCATAAATAATTTCGGTTTTTTTTTTCAGTCGGGTGCAATAATGGCAGTACTATCATATGTATGTGTTCAGTATCCAGACACCCGGCTAAGCATTATATTCCTGCCTATGTACACTTTCGCCGCTGGAACGGTGAGTTTTCTCCACGCCATTGTATTAATTACATACAATTTAATTCTATGCCACTAAATATAATGTTATAACATTTTTTTCAGGCCATAAAAGTAATAATGAGTGTTGACCTTGCTGGAGTAGTGTTAGGGTGGAAGTTCTTTGACCATGCTGCTCATCTTGGTGGGGCCTTATTTGGAATGTGAGTCACACTTTCTTTCTCTGATTTAAAGCAATGATTAATTTAAAAATTGAATATACATTTGGTTTTATACTACAGGGGTTCATGCAGCTTCTTTCATGTAAATGATATTAATATATTCTGCAGAAATTACAGAGTGTAGAAATTGGTTCATATTTAACACCATGAAGAGGGAACAAAGAAATATTAAAAAAAGCTGACAGTTTTATTCTATTTTAATTAAATCTGCTTTTTATCTGGGAATTACCACAAAAATATTGCTTCATGCCTTTTGCTCCCAAGTATTGGTGAAAAAGAAAAATTCGCCTTTTAATGAAAAAAAAAATTAAAACGGAAAAATAGGTTTTTCAAAAAAACTCGAAAAATACTTAAGATAATAAACTGAAAATTTGGGTGAGTTATTTTTATTTGATAACAAAACAATCCCTGTAGTGAAAATAGAAGACGCCGCAGGGGCAGTTTTGACTTAGAAACCCTGCTATACCTTTTCCAATTTTACAAAACGTGTTGTTTTTTATATTTTTGACTATTTTTCATAATATAAGTACAATGAAGGCGCAATTGAAAAATTCAACCTGTTTCTATGAAAACTGTTTTGATGTAAGTTATTATCTAACTTATAACACGTTTTATATACGGAATTTATTTTATGATATTATGCGTTTTTCTGTGTTCGATACGGAACCTGAAAACAATTGTTATACGCGAGATCGTGTTATGAGGTATTAATAATAAAGGCCCATAAACGTTCCACTACTAGTCTCGGCTCTCCCCATGAAAGGGGACGGCAGGCAGAATACCTGCTACGATACGAGCAATTTCGTGAGTTTGACATATCCGTTATTTCGATGTGTATGTAGTTTTCATTGCGATGTTTTTCTACCCACTCAACACATTAATTGTGACAATATACATATTTAATTTAATAATTCAAAATTCTACTAAGTAATAAAAGTCACCATTTGACGCCAAAAACATTCTCAGCAACACTTATCTATTTTTTTGTCTGGTACTATTTCAAAAAATAAAACATGCTAAATAATAATGTAGAGCTCACAATCATCAGAACATTTAAAACGCCGAAACAACTATTTGATTCCTTGCAAGCCATGATGTTACGTGCTCTAATATGTGTTGTCACGTAATAAAAAACGTTGTTATTTTTTTTTTAATATTGACTGATATTGTATAAATTAACAATTTAAGCTAATTTTCTATATTTTTATATTAAGACCAATTTCTATAAAATATTCTCTTATTGTCAACTAGCCTATTATAGTCACAATCATTTCACCATTCATTCATGAGTATAACAAATATTACTAGCAATTTCCATAAACATTTTTCTATTATCAAAACCTTGTACCCCAAATCCTTCATAATATTGTTACGAGTTGCAAGACTCGAATTAAAATGCCGTTGGAATTACTATAGAATTTATTAGAACTATACAAACACGTATAACATAGGTACAAATATAACTGAACACAACCAGTCCAAAATTAAAGCACGATTCAATAACATGCGCAAAGTCCGTCACTAAATAGTTTACCGAATGTACACAAGTCTTGCTCCGCTTGTGGTTCTCGCTCGACTGCCTCATCCCTCCATTGAGGCATTGCTTTATACTGTACAAATACAATATGTCTGCTCGACCGCGTGGACTGAATTTCCTAGAATCACACCTGGCTAATGACTACCATAAAAGATTACAATACACAACGGGCTGTTCTAATCACAAATTTTAAACACAAAGTAAACAAAAGAAGTCCGAATGCCGCAAATGTAATAAAACATCTACAGGTATGCAGGTGTGAATTTGTCTTTTGTCGGCGCTCAGGTCGTAACAATATATTAAACACCAAAAATTATTCTTAATTATATAATTTTAATACGTAAGTACATACAGAAAGTTATTATTTTAACGTCGTTTTAAAGAGTTATCGTCTTTTGAGTTAAAAATCAAAAGAATATCAGTTAAATAAAATACAATATTAATAAATATATAATAATATTAATAAAATATTAGGACCAATCATTGTACTTTATTATACCATATTACACCATTGTTGGCACCCAACAATGGTGTAATTTCCCCAAATTAGTATGGTGATCTCATAAATTATACCTTTACTTTCATTACTTTCCAGAATTTGATTCTGCTTCTGAACGCCTGTTACAATGTTATTTTTTAATTTAATCCTAATAAGAAAATAAAATTGTAATTCAAATGATGTCGCATTAGTATGCAGATCTATTACTACCTTGAGCATTTTTAACTGTTTCATATTTGTCCTTTTGGAGTTTGGGCACAATTGAAAATTCATTTGTATATTAATTTAATATGTGTATAAATATCTGTTATTCACAGTGCCTGGTGTCAATGGGGTAGCTCACACGTTTGGGGCAACAGGGACAAATTTCTACAGTATTACCATGACTTCAGGAGGAACGACACTGGAAGGTAGCAACTAATATCTTTTAATAATTTAGTAAATTTTAACTATGACAAATTGTAAAATATGTATTGTATGAAATATAAATAAAAAATATGTTTGGGAAAAAGAGTTTGCATTATTCTTTTTTAATCGAACTTGATGAATTGGTGTCCAAAGTTAATATTTGTCTATAACAAAGTTCGTTTTCGAAATTTAGCCACTTTGCTGTAACTTTAGGTAAATTAGCCTACTGCCTATTCCTATCAATGCTAGTCACATATCTTTATACATAAATATAACACTATTTAATAGTATTTAAAATGTTATAGATATAATAAATAATACATAACCTTTTTGTCCAGAGAATATTTATTTCTAAATCATTTCATCGTTGTTTGAGGACCAAGATATTTTCTTTCGTTGTGCCTTCTAACAAAGGGCTCCGACTTACGCCTATCTTGCCTGTCATGAGGCCGTTACTAGTGGATCTATAGCTTAAAAACAAGACAACTATAACAAAATATTCTTTATTTCATAAAATAACAATAAATGCTGTTTTGTGATTATTGTGACTGGTAAACTTAAGCTTTTAGTATCTTAGCATGGAAATCAAAGTGTTCACCGATATATGTAGAGATGTAGTAATAAGAGTGATCGTAGCCATCACGCAGGTTCAATATGACGGGCACTTCGACGGACCGGCATGCTTCCACCAAGTTTTCGGGCAACAACTGTTTCTCGATGTAGAATTTATCAGCAGCTCCCTAAAAGAAACAAAAAGCATGTTAATTAATATGGACGAAAACAAAAATAGTGAAATTTAAAAACCAAAGAATTGCTTAGGCAGCAAGTTGTAAAAGGCATTCTTCATTGACTGTAGTTAGATTTTACATTTTTTTTAACTTGACTGCATTGTGTATCTAAACAGTGACAAGTATCCATAAATATTTCTATTTCAATTTTTACGCAAAAGCCTTAGCTAAATTGTAGTGACGCCAAACAAGAGTTCTTGTGGTAGCTTGTAAAGGTATAATATATTTTTGAGCTGCTACTCTCAACTGTTTGGTGAAATATTTTCACAAACAACAGTCAACCAATATACTGCAACTATAAATACATTTAATAATAATAAACCTACACAGCAATACAGCTGGTACAGAGTATATTTATACAATTATTTACATAATATTATCATCATTATGTTCAAATTCAAATATCTTTATCTATATAAAACAAGTGACAGTACAACATGCCAACCCCTATCGAGGAGCAGACATGATTAAATACTTAGATAAATTATTACAACTCAAATTAGAGAAGCTGTATTTAACATAGATGAAAGTATGGTTTATCAGTTTAAAATAATTATACTGCAAATGTTTCAATATTGTGAAACAACTATTACAATCAGAAAAACTCAAAAGTCACATATTACATAAGTGCTATGTAATTAGTTCAATAATAAATATTCACAGCACATGATAATGAATACGGTAACACATGATATTTGTAAATGTCCATAACATTTGATGTATTATCTACCAATTTAAACAAGATATCATATTCTTCTATTAATAATGATACTGCCTTTATTACTGTCAATTTAAATTGGATTGCACTTTATTAAGTAGCATATGAGTGTTTGTACAAATTTAAAAAAAACAACAGATAGACATTCTAAAAATAGTCATTTATGAATAGGGCATTGTATAAATATTAAATAGTAGTTTACACTGTAATTTTCTCATTGATTTTGAAACCACAGACAGAAATTTCAATTTTGTTTATTGATATAGTTTACCTGGTCCAAGAGCAAAGTTAGTGGAGGTCCATCATACTTCTTCACAAGCTCAGTTGCATCCCATTCGACCCACTTGCTTTTGTCCTCTCCCAAATACCCAGTGAAAGCTTTCACCCCCCACGGGCAAGCGGTTGGGTTACAGATTGGGGCAAACGCACTCACAGACTTGTAGAGACCAGGGTTCCTGAGGGTGGAGACCAAGGCTCCATGTCCGCCCATGCTGAAATTAGAAATTATTTACTTTTCAACAATTGAAAAGCCATAAATTAAGTATTTAATACCAAAAACATACATGCAATATAATAAGTAGTATATAAAAAGTAATATATAAAAAGGGTTTTTCAGATTTTGTTCTTTTTCAGTTTTCATAACATAGGATGAATACAGGATACTATTTACAGTGCAAGGTGAACAGAAATCTAGATACACAGTTTATTCAATTAAAGCTGCATGAAATTTTATGTAATAAAATTTATGATATTTTTCTCTCGGGATTCCGCGGGAATTTTCCCGAGAACAATTTGTAGTTGTTCGGGTACCTAAAAATTTACTTTTCAATTTTCTATAAAACGATAGCTTATATTCTTTTCTAATATTGGGGTACTTTGTGTCCCGGGAATCCCGCGGGAATATATGCCGCGTCAAGCGTGGACGAAGTCGCGGGTATATCCTAGTAATATAATAGGTTGGGGAAAAAGTCTTTTCGCATATAGTATGTATGAACTTGTAATAAGATCTCTTTGGCTATAACCATTTGTATCTGACTGGTTTTGGTATAATTAAAAAAAAATAATTTTAAAGAAGACAATTCCAAATTCAAATTAGGAAAATGTGTGATTTTCATTTGTTTTTATTATTGTTAAAATGAGTGAATCTAATGAAGAAATTCGATACATTTTAAAATTTTACTACAAAAAAGGTAAAAATGCAACACAAGCCGCGAAAAAAAATTGTGATGTTTATGGACCTAATGCAGTATCTGTGAGAGTAGCGCAAATTTGGTTTAAGCGTTTTCAATCCGGAAATTTTGATATCAAAGGTGCACGTCGCTCTGGTCGCCCTGTTACGGACAAAATTGATGCCATTTTTGAAAAAGTGGAGCAAGATCGGCATATTAGTAGTTACGATGTAGCTGGAGAACTGGGAATTGACCACAAAACGGTTTTGGTGCATTTGAAAAAAGCTGGGTACACAAAAAAGCTCGATATTTGGGTGCCTCATGAGCTCACTGAAAGAAACCTAATGAACCGTGTACTCATTTATGATTCTTTATTACGACATAATGAAACCGAACCATTTTTGAAAAGCTGATAACTGGTGATGAAAAGTGGATCAGCAGCCAGGCAGGACCATCGATTCTGAACTGTATTGGGAACAACTGATAAGATTAAAGCAAAAAGTTGAGAGAAAGCGGCCGGAATTAATCAACAGAAGGGGTGTGTTTTTTCACCATGATAACGCTAGACCTCACACATCTTTTGCCACTCAGCAAAAACTACGAGTTTGGCTGGGAGGTGTTAATGCATCCGCCGTATAGTCCTGACCTTGCACCTTCAGATTTTCACCTGTTTCGGTCTCTGCCGAATTCCTTAGGCAGTGTCAGGTTAACATCACGAGAGGACTGCCAAAACCACTTGTCACAGTTTTTTGATCAGAAGCCCCAAAATTTTTATAGCAATGGGATCACATCCCTACCTACAAGATGGCAAAAAGTTATCCAACAAAATGGCACCTACATACTTTAGTCAAATGTAAATAAACTTTATAAAAAAACCTTTTTTTATATATAAAATGCGAAGAAACTTTTTCCCCAACCTAATATATGTAATAACAAAATATTTGCTGCCAAGTCTGTTCAAGCACTTTTGTTTTTATGAATTTTGGTTTAGTAGCCCTTGAGAATAGTAAAATATCCTATTCGTCTTACACATTAACTTTTATAAAAATCAATTCACACCTAAAGCTACTAAAAAGAACAAAGTCTTCCTAAGAAACACTATGAACTATGAAATGTAGTAATTACAAAAAAAACAGCAAATTTGAAACTCACCTGTGTCCCATAATTCCTACTCTATCAGGATCAACAATGTTATTAAAGGCTTTTAGAATTAGTTCATACAACTCTTTATTTAAATAACTGCCCATTCTATAATTAGTTGACCAGGGTTCTTTAGCAGCATCCAGATAGAATCCAGCAGATACCCCAAAGTCCCAAGACTCATCATCACCTGCAATTTTGATGCCACGAGGAGAAGTGTCAGGTCCAACTACAATTATTCCATGCTCAGATGCATACCTTGAAAACAAATTATATATAAGCATATATTATGTAAGTTGAATAAAGAACTAGGTATATATTGTTACATAATGTACAAAATATATAAAGATATAATTTGTGGTTAACTGTAAAAAATACTGATAAAAGTGATAAAATAGATTAATTACATGAACTTAAAAGATTGCAAATGGCAAATCCTTATCTGCTTATTCTTGGGTATATTCGCCTTGAACTGTAATTTAAATTACATTGACCTTAGTAACATTGTCTGGTGGATTGCTTGCAAAATGTTATTTGTAGGTCAAATCCAAAAGTTTTATTCAAATTAATTTTTGTTGAAGATTATTTAAAACTCATACATACTTATAGGTATGTGTTTTACATCTTTTGTTTTACCATGGAAGAAGAATACTATAATTATCTTTTTCCATGGTTTTTCTAAGAAAATATCTATATATGTATATCTATCTATAAGTTACAAAGTGATGTCATTCTTACTGTATTTACAAATCAAATGGGCCAAAAACATAGTGCACCTAAACATTTTTAATAAATAAAGATTGGTTTAATTCTACATCTATACCAATATTATAAAGCTGAAGAGTTTGTTTGTTTGTTTAAACACTAATCTCAGGAACTACTGGTCTGATTTGAAAAATTCTTTCAGTGTTGGATAGCCCATTTATCGAGGAAGGCTATAGGCTATATATCATCATGCTAAGTCCAATAGGAGCGGAGCAGCAATGAAAATTGTTTCAATATTGGGGGCTTTGAAAACAAATTCCACGCGGACGGAGTTGCAGTTATATATATATATATAACATCCAATTAAAGTTCCAAGTATTAAAAATATAATTTTGACAAACTAATTACCTCTGGAAACCAGACTTTGTAATGAAATTTTGCTCAGTACATGTTAGTCCTGATAAATAGAAAATAACAGGTAGCTTTACATCACCACCTTCGACTTGAGGTGGTAGATATATAGAGAAATTCATTTTGCATTTTAACTCTGTAGATTCATGAGAGTAGACTTTTTGGTCACCACCAAATATTTTATTAGAAGAAACTAGTTGTAAGGTATCCATCATAAATGTCTGCAAAAGAAGAAAAGACAAATTTCATACAATGCAAGACAAAATAACTGGGTGGATAATACTTGCTTATAATCAATTCTAAAATTATTTTTAATAAAATATCATATCTATTGTACTCACTTAATTTATGAGTAATTTATTATTTTGGAACAAAATCTAGGAAGCTTCGGTGTTTTGTATGATGTCTCAGTTGGCACTGAGATATTTTTTATCAGACTGACTACCCATTGTCTAATAACTTTTGTTATGAACAAATTGTAATATGTGTAATTAATGAAATTATCCCTTACTCAGTTATATGGATGAGAGTGATCCCTAATTTTTAATGTAAAATCTGCTTGACTTTCGATTTATATCCACATAGATACAGTATTTTGTTAAAAATCAGTCCTTCATCCATTCTACAAAGCAACCACCGTCATTAATTATGGTTGTGAGGAAATTGTCACTAATGAGAACATAATTTTCAATCACACAGTGCTCACAACAACCCATGTCTAGAGGTGGGTCAAAGTGAGCATTGACCACAGAGCATTAATTCCCTCTATCAATTAACAAAGGCATGATTTTCAAAACAATCATACATCAACCAGTGACATTAGTCTATTTTATCATGATTTTTTTTTTTCTTTTTTTTAAGGCGGGGGAAATGCTATTTACGCACAATACTGGGTCCTTTGCAAGGGATTAGACCATAGTTGATCATGGAGGCTTTACCCTTTAATAAGGGGCAATCCAAACAGTAATCAACCAGCTTGTGTGGAGACTCAGAGAAGTTGCACGGGCAACAACCACTACCCACTAAAACCACCCTCTTTCCATGTGCCCCACGCTTTTTATGTAGGAAAGGCTGGGACTTAGAATGTAGTTACGCTCAGTCCGATCCAGCGCAAAAAGTGCCTGAATGTGCCCCGGGAATCAGAACACATCCCCTTCGTCAGCGGGGGTGATGAATTCTTTGCTCCCTTGATAGCTAAAGGCCCCCCGAAGCGGTATTATTCAGGGTGGGAGGTCATGCGCATACCTGCGTCTCCTGATACCAGCCAACCGCCGGTGTCCGAGTGGAGTCGCATTAGTACTCGCAATAATACTCCTCTCCCTATCTTTTTATCATTAATTACATCAACACTCCATAACCAGCTCCACTTCATTTTATGATTGTAGTGCCCATAAACAAGTGGAAGAGGAAAAATCATGATGATGAGTGTGGTATTTATGAGGCTCAAGAGGAACATAGACACAAAGATAAATTGACATACACAAGAATGTTTTATAAAACCTGCAGTGCACTTGCATAGAGTTCTTGAGAGAACTTCTTGTGTTCTCAGCTAAATGTTCCCACGGACATCATAGCAAGAACACGAGAAAGCTGTCCATTCTCATTCTCAGTCTCTCGCGTTCTCGCGAGAATGTGGAGAAGCCTTAAGGGTTCCATGACTGTTATGAAAATGGCTATGGACTCGTAAACAGGCACCCAAATGTATCTATACTTTATGGTCGTCAAGATTCAATATCAAGAAGTAGGTAACCTACCATAGTATGAAAACAGTTTCGCTGTAAATGGCGTAATATATAAAGACAACCGGTGTATACGTAGTAGCTATATATATATATATATATTTGATTTGAAGAAAATAATGGAAACCGGTTACATAGAATTCATTAAAAACAAACCCAAAAAGTATTTTATTTACAAGTTACAATACAAACCTCTTTAGACAAGATCTATTTTAGATCACAACGATCAGTAGAACCAATTATAGA
Source organism: Dendrolimus kikuchii (assembly GCA_019925095.2). Lineage (NCBI taxonomy): Eukaryota > Metazoa > Arthropoda > Insecta > Lepidoptera > Lasiocampidae > Dendrolimus > Dendrolimus kikuchii. The sequence goes on along the minus strand of CM034391.1, from coordinate 12,862,941 downwards.
ATTACAACCAACGCAATCACAAATTCACGTTCAAACGCGATCGTAAAGGTATCTGCTATCTGCAAATAATTTTTGTAAGTATCGATATACCGTGACCTTGATCACACCACACAACTACTATGGATAATACGTAAGTATCAACACCACTTCACACCAGTGACAAAAACAGAATGACATTTGACACTAGATTACCTAAATATATATATTTTTTTTTTGGTGATGGCTGCTATGCCATTTATGCATTGATTTTGCCAATGTCGAATGTATAGAAAAGCCAGGTGATTATAATAGGAATTTTGGCCGGTAAATTAAAAAGAAAAATCTGCCAATCTAATACAATACAATAAACATATGTACAACAAAACATAAGAGCAAAGGACAAACCTAAACAATAACTAACTTCAAATCGATCTAAGTATAATATCTTATCTTAATATATATAAATCTCGTGTCACAATGTTTGTCCTCAATGGACTCCTAAACTACTTGACCGATTTTAATCAAATTTGCACACCGTGTGCAGTTTGATCCGACTTGAAAGATAGGATAGCTTAAATTTGGACCCGGTAGGTGGCGCTGGAATCGGGTTCTTAATTTTATTTCTTCAGGGCAGAACAACGTCTGCCGGGACAGCTAGTATATATATATATATATATATATATATATATATATATATATATATATATATATATATATATATACATATACATATGTACATATATATATACTATACAATCCATATAAATAAATATATACAGGGCTGGGCAAAATACAGGGGTTCCATTAATTGAAATACAAATTACAAAATACTGTCTCGCATGTATTTAAAATACGAAATACAAGATACTTTTAAGTCGGGTATTTAAAATATAAAATACAAAATACAGCATTTCAACTATACGTATTTAAAATACAAAATACAAATTACAAAATAGCGTCAGGTGTTAGTTAGGTTATGTAAATAAAATACTAACAATAATCAAATAATAATTATTATTAGGTCCTTGCCTATAATATTGCCGTTTTTTCTGAAATAAGTTAACCTAATTTTATTATATCTTTTTTTATTCTAATCTCCACGGCCTTGAAGATAGGGACATTTCCATCTTGTAGGTACGCGTAGATTTTGGTGGTTCCACCCGGATCAACGGAAACAGCTCGCTTTTTTGAAAACGTTCATGAGGTGACCGACGATGAAGTTTTTGGGCAGTATCTGTTAGCAGAGGTAGTCATACCCGACAATTTTAATGCTCATCACGCTGAGTGGTTGGGTTCCCCGAGAACTGATCTGCCAGGGACTACTGCCTACGATTTTGCTCTCGCTCATGGATTGACTCGGGTGATTACGGAGTTTACCCGAATACCGGGTAGAGTGGATCATGACCCTTCTTTGCTGGATCTTCTGCTGACCACACACCCGGAGAACTACCAGATCTCCATCAGTGCTCCACTGGGAACCTCTGATCATTGTCTGGTATCTTCGGTGGTGCCCCTTTCTATTCCCGATCGGACTCGTCCCGCTGGACGACGGAAGGTGTGGCGATACAGGTCAGCAGATTGGGATGGACTCCGTGAATTCTATGCATCCTACCCATGGAGGTAGTTATGTTTCTCGTCGGAAGATTCTGATCCGAGTACAGACTCGATCGCCGATGTAGTACTGCAGGGAATAGAACGTTTAATTCCAAACTCAACTGTACCTATCGGTGGTACGAGTAATCCACCAAGGTTCGATAAGTCCAGCAGTGAGGCTGTAAAACTAAAGCAACAGGCTTATCGAGCCTGGACTGCAGAGCGGTCTCGTCAGGATCGAAGTTCCTCTGACCTGAAAAAGAGTTACAATGCCGCCCCCAGGCCCCTTAAAAAAACAGCTCACGAGAGCAAAATTCGATCACATCGGCAGAATTGGTGGAGCGCCTCTCTAGCTACTCTTCTGGGATTAGAGCTTTTTGGGCCCTCGCCAAAGCTGTTGAAGGAAACTTTAGTTGGGCGTCTCTTCTACCTCTACACACAGTGGACGACCGTCTGGTACACGCCGCCAAAGATAAAGTCAATCTTCTGGGTGAAATGTTTGCGGCCAATTCAACTCTTGAGACAGAAGAAACTCCACCTACAATCCCTGAGTGTGAGTCTAGAATGTCGTAGGTGCGCTTTACTCAAAAAGCAGTCCGATGTGTTCTCCTCTCCCTCGACGTCAAAAAGTCTTCTGGCCCTGATGGCATTCCTGCCATTGTGCTGCAGACGTGTTCAGCTGAGCTGTCCCCAGCCAGTCCTTGCCCGACTTTTCACTCTCTCTTACTACAAGGGTTGTATCCTCGCTTCATGGAAGATTGCCCATGTGCACCTTGTCCCCAAAAAAGGGAACGTAACAGACACGTGGAATAGGCCTATAGCAATAACCTTTTTGCTCTCAATGGTGATGGAGCGTATTATCAACACGCAGCTTCTGTGTTACCTCGAAGATTCCCAGCTGCTGAACGATCGGCAATACGGCTTCCGCCACGGTCGGTCAGCTCGGGATCTCTTGGTTTACCTAACCCCATTGAGAGCAAAGGGGAAGCACTGGCGTTATTCTAGAATTCTAGATATTGCTAAGGCCTTCGACCGGGTGTGACACAGGGCTCTTCTATCGGAGCGGCCATCGTATGGGATACCCGAAGGGCCTTGCGCCTGGCTATCTAGCTTTTTTGATGAGCGCAGCATTCAAGTCGTTTTCAGCGGTTGTTGCTCAAGTTTCAAGCCCATCAACGCTAGTGTGCCCCAGGGTTGTGTGCTATCGCCAACGTTGTTCATCTTACATATCAATGATATTTTGTGTATTCGCAACATTCATTTCAATGCGGATGACAGCACAGGCGATGCGTAGTACTCTGGTCGTGCAAACGTCCCTCGATCATTTGTGGAGGAAAGTTGGGTTAGACTTGTATCTGAAGTAGAGTATTCCTTAGAGAGAGTCTCTGAATGGGGGAGACAAAACCTTGTCCATTTCAACCCGAAGAAGACAGGTCTACGTATTCTCTGCCAAAAAAACTCCATTCGAGCAATCGCTTCAGTTCCAAGGAACTCCCCTTACCACCTCCAATAGTATTGGGATACTCAGTGTTGACATTGCGATCGACGTTCAGGGGCCATCTTGAAGACAAGCCAAAACTTGCCTTTAAGAAGCTGGGAATGTTAAACCGGTCCAAGCAGGACTTCACACTGCGGCAATGCTTTGTACTTTATAAAACCCAGGTGAGCCCGCATATGGAGTACTGCTCACACTTTTGGGCTGGAGCACCTGGCTAACAACTCGATCCTCTAGACTGTATTCAACGTCGAGCCGTTCGCGTTGTTGATGATCCCATACTCACAGACGGTCTAGATACGCTTGGCCTTATGAGAGACTTCGCTTCTCTCTGCGTATTCTACTGACTGTATAACGGAGAGTATTCAGAAGAACTGTATAGAATGATTTATTCGTCCTCTTTCTACCATCGAACCGCTCGCCATGTGTTGGGACTTCACCCCCACTTCCTTAAGCCGCTACGCTCATGTACGCAACGGTTCTGTAGAAACTTTTTCTTGCATACCATGGGGATTTGAAATGAGCTCCTAGCCGAGGTTTTTCCACAGCGCTACGATATGGAGTTTTTCAAAAAGGGTGTCATAAGATTTCTTCGAGGCCGGCAGCGGGTTGATGAAATCTCTGTCCATAAGCGACAGTAACCGCTTTCTATAAGGTGGGCCGTCAGCCTATCTGCTGTACTCCAGCTATAAAAAAGGTTGAAATTTCCAGAATGGAAACGGGCAAACCCAATAACAAGTGGTGCGTTCTTCGTAATGTTCGCTCATAAAGGTCGTTGTTGTTGCTTCTCGCTCTTGCCGCGTTGCTGTCACGACGGTACTCTTATTTCATAATTACTCGAATTTTCAACTCTCCGTGATGACGAAAAATATTCAAATGCGAAGAAAACATAACGCTTATCAATAAATAAATGACTAATTTTTAAAAAAGAATTTCATGTTTTCAACGTGAAATTAATTTGAAATTATATATCTTAGCCAAACAAAAATATTTATTTTAAATGGCCAGGTACTGCAGAACTTACCTAATATTTAGCTGTCACCATTTTGCTTATGAAAGCTATTGAGCGCTATTTTCTGAAGAACACACCCATCAATAAGGTAGCTAAATGTATTTTATGAAATGTATTTTGCAACCATAAGTATTTGAAATACTAATTACAAAATACCTCAGCGTCAGGTATTTGAAATACTAATTACAAATTACATTTTTAAGAAGTAATTGAAATACAAATACAAAATACGTATTTGTATTTCAATTACGTATTTCAAATACTGCCCAACCCTGTATATATATATATATATATATATATATATATATATATATATATATATATATATATATATATATATATATATATATATATATATATATATATATATATATATACTGTACAAACTATTATAAGATAATTTTATTCACAAACAAGAATTTACAAAGAATATATACAAATGATTTATGCGATAAAGTTAAAAAAACACTACTATTAACAGAACGAGGGCAAAGGAAGAATATCATAAAGGAGAGTAGAAATTTTACGGCAATGGAAAATGATATGTTCTATGGACCCTTCGCCCAGACCACACTCACATAAAGAATTATCACGAATCTTGAGTTTTGCTAAAAAAAGAGGGGAACAAACATGGCCAAGACATAAACGAATTATAATAGAAGAATTTATTTAGGGATGTTGCGGAAACGGAAAAACCAGGGGAACGAGGATAAGAGGTTGGAGATTAGCATAGTGCTTGCCAACAGTTTGACAAGATTTTAACTATAGGTCGTTCCATGATTTCATCATTTCAAGTTTAGCGAGGGCTTGAAGATCGCGCGGGAAACACTTGGAATATTTATTACAACTGGCGTAGGCAGCTTGTTTGGCACACTTGTCAGCACTTTCATTTCCACAGATGCCAGAGTGACCAGTAATCCAGGCTAGAAATACTTCCAAACCCAAAGAGTAACAATGGTAAAGAATCTGCTTAATATGCAAAGAAAGTGGGGAAATTTGATTGGAACGAAAAGGGGACTTAGAAATATCTTGTAAGCAGCTCAAAGAATCAGTGAAAATGATAGACTTACTAAGGCGATGGGATTCTATATAAAGGGCGGCTTCAAGGATGGCTATAGATTCACCGGAAAAACCAGAATTAAAGGGTGGAATTTTATAATTGAAGATAATTTTAAACTTAGGGATCCAGACTGCAGCACCAAGAGGATCGTCTTCATTCAGTCTTGAATCGTCAGTGAAGATAAGAAGCCAGTCAGGCCAATGTTCCTGAATAATTTGGTTGAAAACATGGTTAGCACCAGAAGTTTCTTTGCTTGTTCCAAAATTAAAGATGAAACAAAAGACATTCAAAACTAAATTCAAAAACGAAATTTTTAGAATTTCGGAAAAGTTTATAGGGAGGTTATTAAATTTCTTATAGGATTTAATCAAATTTGTAGGACACTTGTGACTCCAACAAGGGGAAGTAGAACTAAGCTGGAGTAAACTATCAAGAAGAACTAAAAGAGGGTGATTAGCGAGCTCAGCCACTCTGATGAAGAATCTGTCAGCCAGAAGTTGCCGACGCAGGAAGAGGGGGGATCGAAGCATTCAACCTGAAGTGCATGAGTAGGAGAAGATTTCATGGAGCCTGTAATAATGCGCAGACATTTAGCTTGAAATCTGTCAAGCTTCGATAGGGCAAGTTTGTTGCACGTTTCTAATAAAAAACAAATATAATCAAAATGGCTCCTTACAATAGCATTATAAAGGAGTTTCCGATTGAAGGGGTGGGAGCCCCATTTGACGCCAGAAAGAGCCCGAAAAATATTAATATTTTTTTCCGCCTTTGCACAAATGTAATTAAGATGATAGATGCCTGACAATTTGAAGTCCAAATACAAGACTAAGAATTTAACATTATCATGAATAGATAAATAGGAATAGATTGGTTATCAATGTGTATATCAATGACAGGAACAGAACATTTACGTGAAAAAATGACAGCGGAACTTTTCAGTGGAGAAAGGGAGAGGCCATTATCTGTGAGCCATTGATTTAAATATTATAGAGCAGAATTAAATCGGTTGCAAGCATCAGAAAAAGAAGATGAGGTGGCAAATAAAGCGATATCGTCAGCGTATTGCAAAATTTTACAAAAACCATTAACTGACGTTTCTAAATCGGCTGTGAACAAACTATACAGAATAGGGCTAAGTACTGAACCTTAAAGGTAAGCCTTTCCAGATACATCTCGGAGGAATATCACAGTTAGCAGAGCGAATTAATATGGTACGTTCCATAAACATGCTACAGATGACATTGATAATTCTTGGAGGTAAACTCAGACGAAACATTTTCGATCTAAGTAAGGAAAGATCAACACTATCATAAGCGGAACAAACGTCTAAGAATACCCCTATCACATGTTCGTTGCGAGAAAAAGTAAGATGGATTTCAGAAGTTAGTAAACTTAAAGTATCAATAGTCCCAAGACCTCTCCTAAAGCCAGATTGGCTGTTCGCAAGAAGGTCCCTACTTTCAACGATCCATTCAAGTCTATTTTTCATAAGATGTTCTATTATTTTAGCGAGGACAGATGATAAAGCAATAGGTCTATAGGAATCTGAATTAGATGGGTCTTTACCCGGTTTTAATATTGGAATGATAACCTGAGTTTTCCATGAATCTGGGTGGGTGGGTGTGTGTGTGTGTGTGTGTGTGTGTGTGTGTGTGTGTGCGTGCGTGCGTGCGTGCGTGCGTGCGTGCGTGCGTGCGTGCGTGTGCGCGTGTGTGTGTGTATGTGTACACACACACACATCCATGTATACATATGTGGCCACATCTAAAAGTTGATCAAATGATCACTTCATGATTTGACCGGCCATTTCATGATGCGGTCAGCTAAAATTGACCATATTATCTATAGTAGGGTTTCCATGATACCTGAATATGAAAGGTATATTAACAATTCCAAATAAAAAAGGAACTTATATTTATTTACTTGTAAGATAAAAAAGTTGTGATTGGTATGTATATAAGCATTGTGAACAACATGTCTAGAGGCACCGCCAAAAACGGCATCAAAAACGCGAAGCGTTGCTATATTCACTCTCGTAAAACTATCAATGTGTGCGTGTTTAAAAAATATTACGCCATTTTTTATAATTAAATATTTTTTATGTAGGTGAAAATTTTAAATGATCGTTATGATTTATTCGCTTTATGTGTTAGAATTTAATATTACTCAGAGGTTATAGTTTTATTTCCCCGCCCTATAGGAACAGCCGCACTGTTTCTAGACGTAGCAAAAGCCTTCGACAAGGTCTGGCACAACGGCTTGATTTACAAGCTGTACCAGTTCGGTATGCCAGACAGACTCGTGCTCATCTTGCGAGACTTCCTCCTAGGTCGTAGCTTCCGTTTTCGAGTGGAGGGAACGCGCTCGTCCCCTCATCCACTCACAGCCGGTGTACCACAGGGCTCGGCCCTGTCGCCACTACTCTTCACGCTGTACACCAGCGACATCCCAAAAACTCCAGATGTGGAGTTGGCCCTCTTTGCGGATGACACCGCACTCTATACATCAGATCAAAACCGACAAATGGCTTGCGTCCGGCTGCAGGCAGCTGTCACAGAGCTAGGCGAATGGTTTCACAAATGGAGGATAGAGGTAAACCCGGAGAAAAGCGCAGCAATGTTCTTTTCCCCGGGCACGCTTCGCTCCCCCAAACACGCTAGCCTTCACCTAAAAACCATTTCGCTCTACGACCAACAAATCCCCTGGGCAAAATACACCAAATATCTTGGTGTCACCCTAGATCGGAACTTGCGCTTCCACGAGCATATCACTATAGTCCGAAATAGAGCGCGATTTGTGATGGGTCGTTTAGCACCCATGATAGACAAACGAAGCAAAATGTCCCTCAGACACAAGCTTACTCTGTATAAAACATGCATCCTCCCGATCATGACATACGCGAGTGTGGTATTCGGCCATGCCAAGCCTACCCTTTTAGATAAACTGCAAATCGTGCAGAATAAATTCATGCGCAGAGCCGTCGGTGCTCCCCTCTATATGCGTAACGTCGACCTCCATCGCGATCTGGAGCTTCCCTCCATCAAAAACTACATTACGTCGCTCTCGCGTAAGTATTTCGGTCTCGCGCCGCACCATCGAAATCCGCTCGTCGTGTCCGCGTCCGATTATAAGCCTCGTCGAAAGGCTCTTGTGCGACGACCGTGTAACGTCCTGACGGACAGAGTCGACGTTATTACGAAACGGCTGGCCCGGACCAGTCCGCCCACGGTTAGAACAGTAGGCTGGCAGGCACCGACAGACAGACACAGACGGCGGCGTCTCAGACGCCGCCAATCAAGATCTCTCCACGTCTCCGCGAGGGACGCTAGGAGACATAGCTCCCACAGGATAGACTAGGCGTGTTGCTGGGAAGTTTCTTTCGCCGTTTCTTCTCTCCCAGCCATAACACGTTGCGAAACGGCAGTAAGATAGCGTAGGCCACCGCGAACCACCGATCCCGGCCCGCCGTGATCCTTCCCCTCGGGCTTTATATTACCCGTTGCCCGTTCTCAATTAGTGTTTTGTGTCGCCCTATGGTCTGGCCCCAAAGACCCCGGTAAAGTTGTAAGGTCTTCGGACCAACGACATAAAGTCAAGTCCAATAAAAAAATTAAAAAAAAAGTTTTTTTAAATAAAGTATTAGCAACAAAAGTTGTGTGTCTTGGAACGAACCATAAAAAATACATGCACAAATTAATTCATAACATATTTTATTACATGTAGTAATTTTAATTCGCAATAAAATGCCTGTATAGATATTAGTACATATTGTTACGAGTTGCAAAACTCGAATTAAAATGCCGTTGGCATTATTATAGAGTTTATTAGAACTATGTAAACACGTATAACACAGGTACAAATATAACCGAACGCAACAAGTCCAAACGTAATGCAGAATATCGTAATTCAATAATACGCGCAAAGTCCGTCACTAAATAGATCACTGAATGGATACAAGTCTCGCCTTGCTCGTGGTTCTCGCTCGACTGCCTTCCTCTCTCCATCAGGCCGTCCGTTTGTGCTCCACAAATGCAAATGCAAATGTATGTTCGCCCGGCAACGCCGCCACAGTTTCCTAGAAATAGCTTGTAACACCTGGCTAATGATGCTAATGAGCGAGTACAATAGGACAATGGCCCGTATGCCAATAAATAAGTAAACAAAAGAAGACAGTCATAAAATTATTACAATTAGTTCAAATGCAGACAGGTAATAAAATGTGCTTCGTGGAATTTGTCTTTGTCAGGGGGGCTAAGTTTTAACAATATTGAAAGTCTGTTAATTACCAATATTAATGTAATCATTCTAAAATACTATTCTTAATTGAAAAAAACATTGTATTACATAACATATTCACGAACATTATTAGACAACTAGTTATGCCCCAAAGACTATCCTGCGTTAAAAATCAGTGAAATCATTTGTAATAGTGGACTTGGAACGATTCGATGGGTTCATACTGGGTGTGTTATGTGTAATCTAAATTGATATCAGTAGTAGGAACTACGGGGTAGGTACGGAATAGTTTAGTGTGGGGACTTAAGAGCAAACAACACAAAAATATGTCTAAAAATTCTTCCCTCTATTCTTTTTTAGCGATGACTAAAATTGCTTTAGAGAAAACTAAACAGTAAAAAGTAACTTAAATTGTATAGCACCGAAAACTTACTCCTTGTTCATTTGTTGTAAATTTTCTATCCAGCAAAAACAAGGCATTGCAACAATATATAATTGGTTATTTCAACTTTGCTTGCATGATACTTCAAATATCCCGTGTGTATTATCTCGTGTTTTCTGTTTTAAAAAGTATATTATGTTTATTTCCGTTACCGCAAGTACATACATATGGCAGTAACAAAATAAGTCTGTAATGTCGAATTTCATGGTGAACGGTTCATTTCCAAAACCAATAAGAAAAAATATTATTGAAATGTATGAATCATTATTACTATTAATCTTATAATTGAATAAATACTGCTATTTAAATACACACCTTGCTTGGCACAGCTCCTTTTTTAATTCTCCTAAAACCTTTTTCCGATATATAAATTTCTTTTTCTTCGAAATGACTGGAACGCACAAGCGACCTTTGATTGGGAGTCCAGTGGTGGTCATCTTGCGATTCCCGGATTACTTTTATTCAATAATTTGCTACAATTGGATCCGCGGGAAGTCTAAAACGTAATATAAACTGTTTTAAGAAAACCGGACACACAAACATTACACGTGTGTCTGTTTTCTATAGATTTTTCAATTATTATTATTTCATATAAAAAATCGTAACAAAATTTCACCAAATTTCGGCAAATAACTCCCACTTCTCACCTGACATTATTAATCAATTCGATAACCTTTGAAACATCGAAATTAAATTTCATGTTTTTATAAAGAAATCATGAGAAAAGTGTTAAACTTACCGATGAAATGAGATATTATCCTTATCTTTTCCTCTTTTAAAATAATTGTGACACATTCTAATGACACAGGACGGCATGTTCTTTTTTTTTGCGAGAGCTCCAACCGGTAAAGAAGTCAAAATGACACTTAACACGCGTGGGAAGCTAGTGCACCAATTTTGGTGCACTTTTTTTGGGCCGTTTTTATGCAATTGATGCGTGATCTAGACGTTTATATGATCTAAAGATATGAAGCACTTTTATTTAATATTCGAGATGTAAAGTAAATTTTTGGATGGTTATAAAAAAATAACCACGAAGGCTAGGCGGGTGCTCCGGTTCGCTTCACTCCCGCCTTAGCCTTCTAACCTATACAAAAAAAGTTCGGCTCTGTTCATAAAAAATAAAAGTGCCCTATAACTATACCCCACCTAAAAATCGCTTAATGCAGTTGGCTTTCAAAAAGTAGGATCGTCAACACTTTTAAAAAATCCTCAAATCCATCTTCACACGTAATTTCTATGTAGTCATAATCAAATAATAGTCCGTGGATTTTCGTTGCGTGGTCACCCTACTTTCTTTTATTTGTTTGTCCGCCGCATGATGCATCACAAAAACAAAACGATATCAGAGCTTCTAACGGTGGATAATGCAAAACTTTATGGCGGCTACGATATTAGCTGCGAGCAAAGGCGTGCGCAGGTACAGTCAAGTTGTGATTAATTAGGGCTAATTATGTTTCTACTATTTTTACCGACTTTGAAAAAGGAGGAGGATTTTCAACCAAACTTTTTTGTCTCTAAACCGATTTTCATGATTCTTTTTGCTTTAGATTCAGTAGCATCAGGATAGTTTATATAAAACATTCATTTTTATTGGGCATTATATACGTAACTTAAAAGTGTAAACTTAATATTTTCTAGCAAAAAAATAAACCGATTTTAAGAGTATGTAAAAAGCAAAAATAAGTATTTTCTACAACTCTTGAAGTAGGTGCGTATAAAAAAACATAAAAAACGACAAAAATTTGCAATATACTAACTTTTATGTTTTACTTAGAATTGACTTCAAGATGTTGTAGAAAATAGTTATTTCTTGCTTTTTATTTACTCTTGAAGTCGGATTCTTTTTTTTCTAGAATTGTTTTATTATATCTTTTAGAGTAATTATAAAATTAAGAATTATTGTTTCGAAGGTATATATTACCTAAAGTCTATAGTTTAGTTCGTGGAAAAGTAATGTTGAGAGAGCTGACGGCTGTTTGGTAATTATTAAGCACGGGAGGGTTTAAGGAAAAATAATTGTTATTTATGATAGTAGTGCGATCAGTTGACTTTTACAAACCAGTTTGTAATAACCAACAACCACACGACTGTCTTACGTTTTTCAACACATTTACGAGAAAACAGTACAATAGGTAAAGAATCAACCATAAATACAGTCAGAAAGTCACAAATTTTTTAACGTTTTTAATATGAAAATGGCACGCATTTACAATGACGATGGGGTAGGGGAATGAAGTAGGAAGATTGGATTAGGAATGTAGCATGGAGAGTAGCAAATGGACCGTCGGAAATCTCACTCATCGTTTGAAACACAATTAGCTCAGGTTTAACCGTTTCAAGCCGATATTTTGGGAGAGCGTGGTTATCCCAGCAATCAAACCGGCCGTAAAAGCTGTAATTAAAATAATGATTCCAGAATAGCTCTGTCACGTATAAAAAGGCTGTATAATGTTTTACCTCCATCGTCGTCAGCCTACCGCACTCCACAGCTGCACATAGGACTCCCCAAGTCGGCATCACATAAAACTGTTGTATTTGCAGAGGAGCCCTTTTCTACAGCACTGTTGCTTTATTCGTCCTCGCTTGAGCAGAATTCCTTCTCAGTGATAGATTTAGACATTAATGATACATTCGTCTGTCAGCGTGTCGATAACATCATCTTTTTGTACTCCTCTATCCTTTTTACTTTCACAAACTTGCCTAGTTTTTTCTTTCCGTTCGTTTTCTTACCATGTGTAGGGAAGCTTGCTGTTTTCGGACTAGTTTTTTCTTTACATATTTTTTTATGTAACTTAATTCCAAACTTCAGACTATAACAACTATAAATTTAACTAAATATAAAAATAAAAAATTGTTAATGGAATAACAAAACAATTAACACACAACAAACTTTTGCGCTCTATTGTACTTAGATTTAGACGCACGTGTGTGTGCTGTGTACGGACGTAGCTCAATACTATTTATAGCTACGTCGTAATGGGCGTAGGACTGCCCGCGTGCGCTTGCAAGATAAGTTGGAAAAAAGCGCTTTATTCTGTCACATGATCAAAATTACAAAAAAATATCCAGCAAGTGTGTGTCGTACCACGTAAACTGAAGGATTTCGTAGAAGCAAAGATGAACCACTTCTTTTGTCGTTTGACAACGAAACCCTAAAAATCTATAAAAATCTAGTATATAATAGTGTTGGATAATCCTCAGAAAAGGAATTTATATTGTAGTGATGCTAATAAGATTTTAATCAACTACTATGACGTTGATACATAGTAACTTTGGGTTAATTAAATTTAATGTACATTAAACAACGTAAAAATTAATTAGATATATCATAAAAAGCGCAAGATTTCACGTTAGAAGTTGTTTAATAAAAATGGGAGTTGGGTTGCCCTAAAAAGCGCTATATCTAACTCCGAAAGCGCTAAAGTGGCAGCCCTGATGAGCTGAGCGCCGGGGAATTCCCGTAAACAAGCAAGCGAGAGAGCGGGCGAGGATATACCTCGTCCTCCGACGACCTCATCCCTCTAACACCTAACATCGCGTTCTGCGCATCGGAAAGTGCGATGTTCCGAGCCGCCATAAAGTATGCATCGAACTATACTTATGTCAGGATATGATCACTAATGTTTGACCACATCATAAAGTAGCTGTGCGTTGTTAGCTGTTCTTATCGTTACACGCTGATTATTTATGGATCTGGCCAAACCATATCATGATGTGGGCAGAAGATATTTTCCATTTCATGAAATGGTCGGCCACACCATAAAGTGATCAGTTCTAAGATATATACACATCTGCACGGCGATCAAACTATGATTTACAATCAGGTTCCAGGATTTAGGTACATTGTTTTTGTGTGTTCAAGTGGGGTCCCAGAATGGTTTAGATTCAAAATTTGAACCAGGTAGATGGCTCTGCAATCGGGTTATAAGATTTAGGTCCATTATTTTTGGGTGTTCAGGTGGATACCGGGATGGTTTAGATTCAAGAACTCCTAAACGGTGGGACCGATTTTAATGAAATTTTATTTTTGTTCAAGTGGATTCGAGAAAAGTTTAGATTAACATTTCGTCCCGGTAGATGGCGTTACATTCGGTTTCTTGATTATTATTTTTTAAGGCAGGACAACATCTGCCAGGTACAGCTAGTAAATTAACAATTTTATCTTTTGAATCAAAAATGTATTTTAAAATAAAACCAAATTAATATATTAATATCTGTATTATTTACCAGAAAATTATACCTATCTTACAAAAATTGAAAATAGTGCTCATTCTCAATCATAACTGCCAATATGCAACACATTACAATATAGATGGCCAAACAATGTAATCAAATAATCTGGGATATAAGATGCAGACAGCCACATCTTTCTTAATAATCAGTTTTAAATAAAATAATATCAGAGCCTGCACCATACATAGAATATTATCTCTCTAGATTAGCAGCAGGACTACATAATAAATGTTCATGTGTCAAAATGGCCACAGTAAGATAAGTTACAAAATTTGGCATAGACCTACTGCAAGGTTTCTATATCTTATTATCCATTCATTTGCTTTAGAACTGATTAAAATTTAATATTAACTCCAAACAAGTAATGTCAGCTTTGTACCAATGGCTACATAAAAGTAGGTAAGCTAAAGGAATGGATTTAGTATAGTAATGTTATAATAACCTGGCTCATGCAACAAATTAATTTTCAATAAAGAAAATTAAAACTTCATTTTATAATCACATATGAAAAATGCATCTTCCTCTAAGTTTCTAATAGCGTTTTTTTATTAGTTTTCCATGACAAATATGTGTTCCAGAACAAAGCTACAAATTGTACAAGTAATACTTGATACTGGAGTGGTACATAGTAAAAATTAGCCAACTGCACCCATGGCCAAATATAATAATTTGTCTTTAATACATCAAAATAATTCCTAGATAAGTCTGCCTTGATGTTACTCCAAGACTTTCCTTGCAAGGTCCCAACAGCTACCAATAATGTTAATAAAAATGTGGGAGCAAATATGATCTGATCAAGGAATACCTTTTTAATTGTAACCATCTTGCCTGTAGATCCTATATGCTTGTATAGCATGCCATACCAAACACGAAGTGCAGGCCCCTAGAAAATATAATCTTATAAATATAGACAACATATGTAAAATTAAATTAAATCAAATTATTTTATAATTTGACTTTTATTTCAGTCATAATGAATAATGGACTAGTGATGAGTAGTACGCGTGTGAGGCAGTACATTTATCCCATACAAAATAGATTTGTACTGATACAGCTCAAAATTTAAATTTGTACTACTTCAAAATTTTTGTCCCACTACTACTCATTCATCAAATGTAAGAACGACGGCCACAGTACAATATTGCCTCTATGGATATTCACATGACAAAGAGGGACAACACGACAAGTATAACTGCTAGTAAAATGAGATGATTGAGGATGATTACGTTCGATTCTTAATGAACATTTCCGAACTAGAAGTTTTGTACGGAACAAATGAGGGAATGACGCTCACCGCCTCATCGGCCTCATCTCTTTGAATGTACTGCTGCTGTACAAAGCATACAAATCTTCTCGCCTCGTTTGAAGTGGCACATTGTACTGGTTCAGTACAATATGTATATATGTTACTCTTACAAACTCATTTTAAAATCATCTCCTATCCAACTCTATTGTGGACCATAATATATTTGTGTAAAAAAAATACATATTAAAATAATTATAAAGGTAAAATTGAGTTTATTTCCTTATCTAAGTATAAACTAATCATCATGATATTTGGTTTACAGGTGTACATATACTGCAGATGAACTTTGTGCATAATAATGATAAATTTTAACCCTTAAAATGTAAAAATTCCCTTCGGGTATGATGATAAGAGCCAATGTGCATGAATATACCTCCAGCTGGTCAATAGTAGAAAACACCATTAAAAATAATATTATATCTGTGTACATTTGTTTATTCTATACACTTGAATCAAAAGTTACTTACACCAACAAAAAACCCTATAGATGAAAATTTAAGAGTTCTTGCAAAATCTACTTGGCTAAATAACTTTCTTTCAATGAATGACTGTGAAATTAAGTCCCCAGCTCCCATCAGAGTACCAGTTTGAATTGCTTGTACCAAGTAGGGTCTCCGCGATAGTGCTTCTTGATATAACTTAAAAATACCGCGTGCCATCTTGAGCACGTTCACTATTTTCAACCTTACTTTTTCGGTGCGAATCTAATAATATATTTCGCTTGAAAATTTGTGTACATTTTCTGAAACATTCGTTTTATTTCCATTTAACTCACAAACTACTATGGATACTACGTATATTTAACTTTAACAAATTAATCCAAAAAGAGAATTTATTTTGACTTGATATTTTTTTTCTCTTGATTTCGCTAGGCTAGGCACGGTTTGTGCATTCAGCCAGAGTCACGTGGTAAATGTTTATTTGACTATCATAAAACGACGGAAACAAATCACGGAAAAATACAATATTATATTGAAAATTTTGAAAACATGTATCAGAATAATTAGTAAATATATACAGACAACTAAAATTAAAGCAGTATTTGATTATTTACAATAAATGAATTGAATATACTATATACATCAAATTTACAATCCATAAGTAATAGAGAAATACAAGTTGGAAGAGGAATGGAAAGGGAAATTAAAGAGTCGTAAAGAGAAGTGTGATCGTACATAGGACACGAAAGGAAAACATGGTTCATATCACAGTAACTCTTACTGCATTCATAGGCAGGACTCGAGACAATTCCAAGCCTATGTAAATGAATCGGAACACAGAGATGTCCAAGGCGCATGCGAATCAAAATGGAAGTAGCATCTTTACCAAATGAGAGTTTGGCAAACCACGGCATCCTGGGAATGGCAGATTGCAAACCATACAGGAAGCGACCCTTGATCCGACCACTCTCACTCCAGCACATATTCAATGAATCATGGAGGAATGTATTAGGCAAAGAAGCAAGATCATGGCCAACATTCCTATAAGGATAAACATCCCCGCTCACAGTAGCATCGCTTGCCAAACCATCAGCTCTGACATTTCCACTAATACCACAGTGACTAGTATTAAATTTATTTTTATTATAATATTTATATTATTTTATTATTAAACGTAATTAAAGTTTTATAATTGCTTATAGAAAAGGTTTGTCATCTCTGATCGAACGACGGAAGGGTCAATAGACTATATTGCTAGACGTTCCGATTCCAGGTATATCATGGAATAAGAATACTGCCGTCGACGTCTAGAAGTCTGTCCGTTAGCCCGCATGTGCTATTAACACGTTGTCCTGGTTTCGATTTTCAGCTAAATATTTAAATCTCAATTTGTAGATACGGTGTAACATTTACAGCAATTATTACCATCCTACTGCCGCCCATTACTAGACATAGGTATTCATTTTTATGTTTGCATGCAGGTAAATGGGCAGATATACCACCTGAGTATAAGTGGCTACCACTGCTCATGGACATCCACAGCAGCAAGAGAGCCGATATTCTCCAAGTATTCCAGCAAAAGGATACTAAATAATTATTTAATTGGCAATGTAACAGCTTTCTCTTACATACATACATACATACATAATTTCACGCCAGTTCCCTTGCGGGGTAGGCACGAACAACAGAGCGCCATTTAGGCTTATTCTTACACACCTCACTTGCTTCTTTGACATTCATAACTCTTGTCATGCACGCTCGTCTGTTCTTAAGGCTCCTAACATCACCTTCTGCTAGTACACGATCAATTTGATCATGGAAAGTGTGTCGTGGCCTTCTACGACTTCTGCATCCATCCACTTTTGCATTGTATATCTGTTTATTCATTCTTTCATCATGCATTCTTTCTACATGTCCGAACCACCGGAGCATTCCTTTCCTTACCTTCACCCCGACACTCTCTTTCAGACCAACTGTCAAATATAATATAAAAATATAGGTTAGCTTTGATTGAAAATTTAGCCAAGGCCTGTAAGGAACTTAAACAATCGTTTTTAAACTGCCAATATTAAATATTCTTAATTACTACCAGTAAAGAATATGAATATAGTTTTGTTTAATACTCAATAATAATACGTGTTGGCAGTAATGAGGTTCTTGGAGGCTCAAAAGAGGAAGAACCTAGGCACTATACGCCATAAAAATAATTTAACGTCTTTGATAGATAATCTGTAAATAGCTTGAGTTTTTGGCGGGAACCAAAAGGGGACGTTGTGCTGTGCAGTTTTATTTTCTAAAAATGTGTAAAATTACTTTAAAATGAACAATAGTTGTAGGATATTGATAGTTTTTGAGTAGTAATTATGTGTTTTGTGAGAAATGTGAACTGTAAAGTCAAATGTGGCCTTTTGAGTTGTCACAAGAACTCCGTTAAATGGCCCTAGCTGATTACCTACAGTTCAGCTGTACTACACATAGGCTTAAGAAAATGAAGAATCTATATTATAAACTAAGATCTGACCTAAAGGCCTAGCTGCCAAGCCATAAACTTAAATAATAATAATAATAGCTTGAGTTTTTGGCGGGAACCAAAAGGAGACGTTGTGCTGAGCAGTTTTATTTTCTAAAAATGTGTAAAATTACTTTAAAATGAACAATAATTGTAGGATATTGATAGTTTTTAAGTAGTAATTATGTGTTTTTGTGAGAAATGTGAACTGTATAGTCAAATGTGGCCTAACTCCGTTAAATGGTGTTGATTGTAGCCTACAATACAACTGCGCCTGGCTTAAGGGCCTAGTTGCCAAGCCATAAACTTAAAAAAAAATCATTTCCAAATTCCATCCATTTCTTGTCAAATAATCCCGTAATCCATTGAAGATTTTCTTTCTTAGTTTGTATCTTTGGTTTTATCAGTATTGTAATTCCAAAGTGATCTTTAATATACATATTTCGTAACCATGGATAAAAGAAAACTTTCAACTGCAGGAGACAGTCTTTATCAGATACTGCAGGTGCCTAAAACTGCCACTGCAGACGATGTCAAGAAAAGTTACAGAAAATTAGCGTTAAAATATCATCCTGATAAAAATCCAAATAATCCAGAAGCAGCAGAAAAATTTAAAGAAGTGAACCGAGCCCATACAATCCTCAGCGATGCCACAAAAAGAAACATTTACGACAATTACGGATCTCTAGGACTTTACATCGCTGAACAATTCGGCGAAGAAAACGTTAACGCCTATTTCGTAGTTACGAGCACTTGGTGCAAAGCATTATTTATTGTTTGCGGTATTCTAACTGGATGCTACTTTTGCTGTTGTCTATGTTGCTGCTGCAATTGCTGCTGCGGTAAATGCAAGCCGCGTCCTCCAGAAGAATCCGGTGACTATCACACGTTGGAGCGTGATGATTCAGATGGAGTGCAACCCCAGCCGGTCACGGCGCAGCCAGGTGGGGAGGGCCGTCCCAAAGGCGAGCAGGCGCCACCCATCGCCATGCCAGCACCGCCACCCGCCGGTGCCTCCGAGAACACAGGTCTCAATACAGGTGGGGTCAATTACGGAATTTCCCATTAACATGAATAAAAAAATCATCTTAAACCCCTATTTAAAATTTGCCTACATTGAAGTTAATCACTAATTTCTAAATTTTATATTATCCTCGGTGTCAATATTTAAATGGTCACAAATGTGGAATATAAATATATATCGCACCACCTGAGTAGTATAAGTTTAATCAGTTATCCTTATTTAAAATATATTATGTTAAAGTGTTTTAAGGTAAGTCGTTTAGATTGACATTTATTTCAACTCCTCGTTATTTGGAATAGATCTGATCACATTTTTGCTTGAGCTGCAGTTAAATTGCTGTTAAGTGAAAGAAAAGCAGTGTAATGTTTAGTGTCAGATCCAGTTGTGACTTCCATATAAAAAACACAGAAAGGATAATACATGTTTATGTAATCATATTAAATGATTATTGGACCAACAACAAACCTGCTTTTGTTTGGTCATTTACTTTAGGTTTTATACTTTATATTTTTAATTAAGACTACACTTACACTTAAATCTTTTTATATAATACCTTATTACAATAGACAAGTGACAGGCATAAAATGCATTGTCTTACAGTGATGTAACAGTTATAAGTCTGTAGGTTATTAGGTTTTTCCTTAGTCCTAAATTGTACAAAAGTGAAATAGATTCAGTAAATCTCTAATTTTGCCAGAGAAACTACTATGAGACATTCAGTTGAAACCAGTATTAAAAGTATTAATTTCATTCTCTCTCTTGTACATTTTTTTTTGTAATAGAGAGAAAATGAATCACACAGCAATATTTTTAGATTGAAATGAGAATGAAAGAAAAATACTGATCATAAATTGAATTGCATCCAAGTTCTTTTTATTCAAATATATGCTTAAAGTTTCAATTTTAATAATTCATAATAGTTGTCTATACGAAAGTATTCATTTACTATGCTTTAAATCATTCTAATTTTTTTAAATATTGTAGTAATATAAAATAACCATGTAGGTATTATGCAAAAGAAAGATCATCTCTTCAGCTTATAAATAGAGTGTTTGTTGTATTAAAATACATATTTTTTTCATTTTAAACAATAATTTGTAGTCATTGGTAGCTTCAGTACCTCTTCTAAAATATAGGAGCATAGTATTGGTTTATTATTAATTATGATATGTTAATATTTAAGTATTACTGTGTTTACTTACATACATGACATTAGATATGGTCAAAATTTAAATCTATATTGATCTTATGTCCGGTATAGTAGTTATTAAATAACATTTTACTTATAAAAAAGGTATGACTCAGAGTGGTTACAAACACTAAATTTTATTGAGAAATGTTTTTAGGATGCTAAAATAGAAACTAATTTTGGTGGTTTTTAACTACTGTATTGTATCACCTTACCAACTTTAGGTAAATAAGAAATACTTTCATAAAATATATCAATTATGCTATTTGACGTGCACTCACATTTCTCATTTGATTCTAATTTAAGCAGGCAGTTCCTCTCCAACAATAGATGCTGACAAGTTTATTTCAACGAAAATAACAGTATTAGTAGTTTTCCAATACTTGCTGCACCATTATGAGATGTTCAAATGTAGAAGATGCAAGAATAAGAGTATTATTTTCTCTTATAATGAACAGTTTTGAGTCTAACTCTGGCTTTACAAACAATGGATATTATGAATATGAATGGATGTTATAAACCAACACAAATTATGAGTATGAAACATGGCAGTCAAGCAGAGTTGCACTCTAAAAGATTGGATAAACATCTCAGTTGTTCAGGCAAGGAGCCAGTCAATGTTGACCCAACTGTAATTTAATTCTTTAAACATCCCAGAATCACTTACCACTAGTTCAAAATAGTTAAATTAACTTAGAGGAAATTAGTCAGTCAAATTAGTATAGTTAGCATTCTTTCTAATCACCGTCATTATGACTGCACTAGTTTTTATCAAAACCTTATTTGTATTTGAATTCATTAAATAATCTATCATTTTTATTTGGTTTTATAAACATGCTGTCATGTAATACAGAATTAGTAAAATAATTATAGTATTTATGAAGTCAAATGTCATAACAGTATGAGCAAGAAATTAATATTTTTAGATAGCTGAAAAACTGCAATTACCTGTTTAAAACTTTTTTGCTGTAACTATATGTATACCTATTTTAGAGGTTTAGTGTTACTTATACATAGAATGCTATTTTATTAAAACCTATGTTTCAAATAATATGTAAAAGCTGTAATAAAATATGTCATTTTAATTATATTGATTAAATTAAAATTTAGGCAATAGTGCTAGGTCTTTACATATAAAATTGGTGTTTTGTAAGGGAGGAATATAAAGTCATTTTTTTTTTAAATATAATATATTTATTTAATCAAAGTATGTACCATTGCTATCTATGCACTTCTGCCATCTCATAAGTAGTTCATTGATCCCTTTACTAAAAAAACCATTTGGACGGGAATCAATAAAATCTTTGAAGGCGCTTTGGACTGCCCCATTGCAGTTGAATTTTTTCCCTTGCAAGAAGTTATCCGAATTTCGAAAAAAATGGTAATCTGTTGGAGCAAGGTCCGGGGAGTACGGTGGATGTCTTAGACATTCCAATTAAAGCTCCTCTAATTTGGTAGCCATCTGTTGTGCAGTGTGTAGTCTAGCGTTGTCCTGAAGCAGCAGTGGCCTAGAGCGATTGACCAGCCTCGTTTATTTAGCAGCTAGCTTTTCCATCATGGTTTGCAGTTGCTGACAATAGACATCCGCCGTAATCGTCTGGCCAGATTTAAGAAAGCAGTAGTGAACGACACCGGCACCAGTCCACCAAACGCCCACAAGTAAATTTTTTTGAGTCACGTTTCGCTTGGGGCAGTATTTGGCTGGTTCACCAGGGTTCAGCCATTGCAATGAGCGTTTCCGATTATCGTACAGGATCCACTTTTCATTCCAGGTAATGATTCGATTTAAAATCCCTTCATTATTGTGCCGGTTGAGTAATGTAACGCAGCAGTCGACGCGCGTTTGCTGGTTTGCTGCACTCAATTCATGAGGTACCCACCTTTCAAGCTTTATCACCTTCCCAATTTGCTTCAAGTGGATTAAAAGAGTTTTATCACTAACACCGCAGCCTGCAGCTATCTTGGACGTGGTTTGCGATGGATCCGCTTCCACAATAGCCTTGAATTCTGCATTATCAACTTTTGTCTCCGGCCGTCTACGGGGCTTGTTCTGCAGGTCGAAATTTCGAGAACGAAAACGTTGGAACCAAAAACGCACTGTGTTTTCTTTTGCGACACCGCCGCCATACACATCATTAATCCTTCGAGCCGTTTCGGCAGCACTGGTGACACGATGGAACTCGTACTCGTAAATAATGCGATATTTCAAGTTTTCCATTTTGTAAACTGAGTGACGCAAAGTAAAAACCAAAAGAGGAAAAAACAAATGAATTACGGTTTTCAAAACACAAAAGCATAAATAAATAGCTGTATACATTTGAAATTGGAATTCCTAACCAAAGAGGAGATATTTGAGATCAAAGTGGCCAGTACCACATAAGGCCAACTTCATATGTAAGGACCTAATCTATATTGAACCAAGTTATGAAAACACAGATTTTGCCTAATGGTTATTCTATGCACCTAAAATAGTTCTTATCAAAGTCTATTTATCAAAATTTGCTATACTTAGATTTAAGGTCTTTGTTAATAGCCCTAGATCCTGGTTAGGCTATATATTTTTACTATGTTTAAGCAACACACATTCCAATATAGATTTTATTTAGCATCACCTAGAAGAACAATGCAGGCAAGTAAAATTTTTGAAACTCTTTCTCTTAATAGGCATGAATACAAAAATATTAATATTTAAACATCCTATATCAAGTTTATTCACTTTTTATTATTATAGTACTCCTTAGTGATTTTGTATATTTTTATTGCTTACTAATGATACTGTATCTGATAAACCTAATTTATGGATGTATTTTCTTGTACCTTACTTAAGATTGCAGTAGTATTTTCTGTCTTACCATAGAGCAGTCAGTATTTTTTGTACCTTTTTAAGTTATTACTAATGTTGCCTGATTTTCTGGTGCCGTACTGATGCGTGATTACGCCATTTTCGGTATAGAATTGTTTAAAACTGCTTTGCCGGACTATAGGCTAAGGGGTGAACATTTAAATATCGAAAAGATGCTAAAAGGAAACAGTCTTTTAGTCCAAAGAAATGTAATGAGTTGAAATATGGCTCAAAAAGCGTTATATTTTTTTATTATAAAATGGAAAACATCAGCTGTAAGTTTTGTCTGAAAGATGAGAAATCTTAAAAATAAGGTCAGAAACAAAATAAGTTATTGGTTACTTCCATTTATTTAATGAATTTCAACAATTAGTAATATTAAAACACTTGCACCACATAATTAATTTAAAATAACAAAATCCATTACAATTATAAAAAATATCAACATAATAAAAAGAAATCTTAAAAGCACTCCTATCTTTTTACAATCTGGGCCCAAGAATGTATAAAAGTGTATCCGTCTCTTTTTAGGCATTGCAGTACATACATGGCTATATCCTTGTGTGGATTGTATGCACTGTCTAAGATTACCCCAATGTTATTATCTCCATTGAACATCAATTTATAGCCTGCGGTGTAAGGCAGGTCGGCAAGTAGTATTAATCCAGACCTTTCTTAAAGCAAATGAAAACTAACCTTGTCGCCACAATCATACTGAAAAAACTAAACTATTAGCACTCTGATTCCTGACAAAATGCCAATCGATAATGAGATAGCTAGGTCTTAGGTCTTCGTGTTTAGGGTTTTATAGAAGAGTCCATTAAGACCTTGTCTACAAAGTTTGGGGACCCCTTATATTAATCGAAGAGCCAATAATTTTTAGCAAATTAATTGATGTTTGGAGAATACCCATTACTATATGAAACCTTGTTCAAATCTTAAAATACCACCTCCGCCTATGAAATCCGTAAGTTATCGGGTGGTACTGCGTACCGCATCGATACCGCTCATGTTAACGGCCTGGCCACGACTATGGGTTTAGCGACGGGCGATATGACAAGAGACGCGACAGTGGTTAGCGCGTAATACGAAGAATTATGTGCTTCATACATCTTAAACACTTGTCTTTGTGGTCTGTCGTGTTGCACTTAGCTGTCGCCCGTAGCGATAAGTGGCCGGTTCCTATATCTTACTATACTACTCAATCGCTTGTCTTACTATTTCTTGAATTTTGACATTACTTGTATGGAGCTTATGTGAAATTTTAATCGATAGTAAGGCAAATGAACGATTTGTAAGATATAGGAATCGGCTGAAGGTCGTGGTCAGGCTGTAATACCTTCATAAAATAAAGAGCAACGATAAAATCCAATAAGCCCACTATCTAAGAGTCAAATCTAGATTAGAATAAAATTGATAAGTTAAGCATTAATTTTTATTTCTGACGTTTTTATCTTATTGTTATTGTTGACCAAAAAGGAACTTATGAGATAACATTAAATTGTAGATTCGTTCAATAGAATGCTAGTAAGAAATTTAGCTACTTGACATAATAAGGAATGACATGTATTAGTTGCCATCATAGTAAATATATCACAAGAGTGAATGAGATAAGAGAATAAAACAGCAGAACAGAATAAAGCGAGTGGTTTCTGAGCTGAAGCCCGTATTCTAAATATAAAAAAATCATGCACAAACTGAAATGATATAATTCCATTACAAACTAAATGTGTGTTTGAGAATTCACGAGGCGTTACAGGACGGCTTGACTTTTTATTTTTTTCTGATTGTTTATTGAAAGATACTCGACAACTATCTGCTTCAATTAGATGGCGTTTTAGACAGTAATATCACATTTAATTTTCTTATCTCTGGAGAGATGACTTTAAAAAATTAAGGTAATTTTGTAGCGTCTTATTGTAATGATGCGGGCTAATCCTGGCCGGAGAATAGCATTTTCCTGACATAGTTAACGCTTCACCGTCAGTATATGCTGACGATGAAGCAAAACAACGTAAGGAGACTTGCACATGAGAGAACTGATGTATGTAACCCTCCACTCTGTCGGGGACAAGCTTGGCGGGTACTGTCATTGCCCCTAAAATGAGGGAGCCTGAGGCCAGCATTACGAAGTTTGTTAGTCGATATTATAATAGAATTTTAAGCGAAATGTATACATTTATAGCATGTCTTGCGACATATTTTTCATTATTATACCTGCAAAATTCTATTTTAATATGATGTACTTATTATATCGACTATCAGTTTTTGATTCAGTAGGGTCTAATCTAACCAAAACTGAAAGTCTTAGCACTAAATAATAGTTTCAAATACCTTTTGCAACAACAAATATACATCGGTCCAAATGTTTCTTACGATAAAATGGTGGTAAAGGCTCGATATGTGGTTTTAATGACTACAATGCCATTTAGTTGAGGTGTATAGCCGACGAATAGTCCGAGCAATGTTACGTTTAATCAATTGGTAATTCTTAGTTCAGAAACTAGCCGCAAATAAATAGAACCAGAATACTAAGAATGGGAAACGACCAATAAAAGTAAAGTCTGAAAAGCTCTTAAATTATCTCAAATCTAATATTTGTTCATCTTTGTTTGCATCAATATAGGTTAATCATAGATCTTAAAAATACATAAATAGGATGCCACATTGTTATTTTTAAGTTTGCAAATTGAACATGTCTAAAATAATAATAAAAAGAAACAATACAAACATGACTAAATTGATCCAAATGGTATTCTTCTCTCGGTTTTGACGTTAACTCTCGTTTATATTCAGCCCCTGCCGCTGCTGCTCGCACTACTGACAATTATTGCCAAAATACTTCTGTGGCAACATTGCAACCAGTGGGTGTTTACATGCTGCTCCTATATTCACTTCGCGCTCGACTGTAAGCAATGGCAGACGTGGAATTGCAGCTGTGGCGCGTAGTAAGTTTATCTAATTATGTGAATGTTTTGAATAGTCATACAAAAAACAGAAACCGCAGGCCTTTGTTGAAAATGTTATGGCCGGTTCCTATATCTTACTATTCATTCACTTGCCTTACTATCGGTTGAATTTTGACATTACTAGTATGATCAAATTTAACAGAGGCTCCATAGCTTCTGTTAAATTTTAACCTATTGTAAGGCAAATGAACGGTCGGTAAGATATAGAAACTGGCCATTAGATGATACAAATTCAACGTAATAAAACTTTGTAAGTAGCTTTTTAATTTCCTTGCATTCTGTGTCAAGTGACCATGAGGGCAGTATGTAAACACGAAACCTGTGCCTTAACGCACGAAGACCCGACAACTAAAAAAGCGTAGGGCAATGACAGTTGCAACAGCAGTGGCAGTACGAGTGTTATGTTTCTATCCATTACATTCCATATTCGGGCTGCACACCTTTCTGCTTGTTACCGTGGAAGTGTGTATAGGATTACTTATAATTACGCTTATAATATACGCAATATATTTTTAGAACAAATTCTTCAAACATTAGACAAAACTGTCTACCGTAGGACTGCATGTCAGAAGTGAAAACTTTGTATTTGTGCGTTACGGTTATGCGAATTCTGTGTTTTTTCGCCATCTCAGTGCCCAAGTGCCTAAAGAAGTTTTCACTTCAAAAAACTTGTTAAGGAATTTATTGTTGCTTAATTTAGTCTAAGAAATAAGTTTTGAATAATAAAAGTCAAAAAGCGTGAGAGGACGACCTGGGGAGCCGTTTACACGATTTGTGAGATTTCAAAGTTACGTTTTTTAATGGTCGATTGTCATTCTTTGTGCTCTTCTATACCGTAAAATATATTGACTTACGTCCTTTAATACTGGGCATTGTTATGCTGCGGCCACACCTGCGATAGTGTCAAGGGTTATTTTTATATTTATTTATTTTATATTATTATTAAACTGTGGCCAAATATTTATAGTTTAAAATAATGCCGTTAACCAGTAGCCACATAAGCATATATTATACACACGTTATCTGACAACATGTCATTAACGATTAAAAACAATATCGTAACACAAATAACGCATTATACCTACCGTCAAATCTGCGTGAAACGGCCTATATCTTTAATATTGTCGCAGGTGCGGTCGGAGCATCAATATGTTAATAATCAAACTAAAAAAATAACTGTTATTGACCATATAAACGTTCAAATTGTAATTATAATTTTTATCATTTTTAATAAACTACTAGCCTAAAACATATTAGCTAAGTGTTTACGTGTTTGTTTCTCGTCGGAAATATGTAATTAGAAAGTTATAATTGTAATAATTTAATAATTTAACCATTATGAGGATCATTTACGTATTATTATAAAACTCTTTGCATAAAGTAATGAGGATTGGTAGTATATAATAATGTTAATGTATTTTTATGAATAAATCAAGGCTTAAGATTTGTCAATGCGCCACGCGATTTAATAGTTAATGATTAACACTTTTATCTTTAAAATTGTACATTTACGAAGTTTACAATATATGTGTGATTTGATTAGAATTGTTATCTGATCGATATGTTTGTACTCACATAATTACTGTCCCGGAAGTCTTCGTGTTATTTTACTTGTATTATAATGTTATGGTACTAGTCAACGAGTATGTATAACGATCGTGTCAAGTAATAAGGATGTTAAAATGTAATTATCACACTTTCAATTGAATAAATATCTGAATAACATAAACATCTATTATTGCATTCGCCAAGACCTTTTTTATATTTTAATTTATATATGTTACTGATCGCTGGCCACAAATTACTAATCAAGGCTCACATGCGGTTGTTTTAACATTTACTTTTCTTATTTCCAGGAAGCAGTATTCCAAAATACACATGAAGTAAACTCAACTAGTCTAACATAATTTGTAAGAGAAACGAGGAATAGACTTCATGTAATCATCAGGTTTATTTACCCATGTAAGCCTAGTTTTTTTTACATGTAAAACTATAATTGATTATACTTACATAATTCTAGTGAGTTAAATATTTAATATTTTTATATTATTAATACAGTGTTTATTCCACAAAAAAATATAAATTCGTATTTGTGTTTTATTTGCTGATTTGTTTATAAGGTATATACATATAATTGTATATATTTTATTTCATACTTGCCATGCCATATCGTTTCGCTATTAATTAATATTATTTTTAAGCAGTTTATTATTGGATAATAAGATAATTGTTATGTAAAATTTCTGTACCTAAGTTGTGATAATTACAAGTTTGGAAAGTACATTATTACCACATAGTTAATTTATATATTGTTGTTACCAACAAGATATATAATGTATTGAACTGCAATTAATGTCTATATGAAAAATTAAGTACCTAATTAAATTCGGCCATGTTTTACCTCTATTGTCGTTGGTAGATTATAATAATGTATGTAAGTCTTAGATATACGGTAACCATAATAAATAGTTACCAGTATTGTTACTTAGATTGTTGCATAATATAATAGAGGTTTCTGGTATTTTTTATCGAAAAACTAGTTATCGTTCTGTGTATATGACGTGTTGTAGCTACTAAGAACAAAACGACATACACTTAAAATATTGGTAATAAGTCTGTTCTGATTAAAATACCACAAAATTACGCTGATGCAACTGTTGATATTGTATTTATTGCTTATTGTTATTCTAGCTGTCGCGTTAGGTTGTAATAAGTTATACTATTTAATTAATAAAATACTGTAAAATATTCTTCTCAGTCCATATTTTTTTTCTACAGCCACCCACATTTTCATAGTATTTAAAAAAATGTTACACTCAAATGTCGGGGTTTTATGGATATATCCAGGATTCATGTATTGTCATATTAAAAATCCATTAAATTTTAAATATTGGTAAAATAACTTTTAATCTTTGCTAACTAATGTGAATGAAGTCGAGGGCAAATACTAGTTACGTTATAAAAATGAAAACGATTTTCATAACAGTAATAATACTATTTGAGCTTTGATTTAATATGAAATAATCTCGATTTGTCTCTAATCACATTTAGAATAGAGTTAATTTTTCTAGAGTGTACCGTTCTTTATGGATACTTTGGCGGCGTAGTTACCTTTGGCGTTGTGGTTGTTAACATAATAATCATAGATGATACTTGAATGAACTCGTGTTTTTGACTTTATTCGTGTACCGATATATTTGGACAAGAAGGCTGATTCGAACTATTAGACGACCTTGGTTGTATCGATATTAATGATCACTTTCGATGTTCTTATCTATTTGACCATCTTGGCCGCTCCTTGCTACAAGACGCTGACTATATGATTAATTAAGACACTTACCTTAATCATAAAGAGACGGGAACAATAAAATATATTGAGCATTATCACCGTAAGTAATAGTGAGTCAGAATTCGCTGAAAGTCATTATATTTTGTTTTAATGACGTTTAGTTACAACCGTTCAAATCATGATAAAGTACCTAACATAATTCAAAAGAAATTATGCGTAGTGACTCGTCGCTAGAATGCGAGTGACCTAAAATGTTAAGGGTCTTTTTTTAGGGTTTCAATACGTAAAGGCCATGTAGACCACTCCGCCACTGGACTGCTATTTTATGTATTTTTGTCCATATCGCTGATACCCGCTTGACAATGAAAGTGCGACGGCGCGGTGCGGTGGAGCCTAGTCTACAAGGTAGTGACGTGTACACACGCGTTTAAGGTAAAAGGAATTCCTATGGCTTCTTGCAATGTCGGTCTGTGTGTCATACCTGATTATTTCTGGAATTACTAAAACTGTTTGACACAAATATTGAACTCTTGTATATTTACAAAAAATGTAGTGTAATGTCATATTTACGAAAGTACATTTTTTGATACTAACAAGAAAACCTTCCCCCGGAGGGGTGGTGCGAAACGGTTTTAACATTTTAAAGTTGAGCACTACCACTTTATATCAGTGACGTATCAAATGAAGGGATTTCTTTTTATTATTTAATTTGCATTATTTTCCGAATTGTTTCGAAAGTTAACCGTGTTTATAATGGGATTTATTATGTATTAAAAAAACCGATTTCAAAAACTAAAAAGTATAATATAACTTAATCAATATTTTTGACTAAGAATTTATTTAGTTTATTAAAAGACAAAAGAATATAAAATTTTCTACATCTTGAAATCGGTGCCAAATAAACCATAAACATTACAATATTTTGCAACATTTTGTTGTTATAACAATGTATATGGTAATTTTTATGGTTTGCTCGGCACCGACTTTAAGATGTAGAAAATTTAATATTATTTGTTCCTTTTTAGTGTCTAGCTATGGGTAGGCCTACGACAGGTGCCGCGCGCCTTAAAAAATATAGGTCCCAAGAAACGGGAACGGAAAATTTCATAAAAAAATGATCAGAAAATGCAAACTACTGGGCCAAACTATGTTAAATTTTTAAGGGACCAAATGGCAACTATTTCACATCAAACTAAAGAAGAATCACGTAAATCGGATCATAAATCTCAGAGTAATCGGTGTACACACATAAAAAAAAATACCAATCAAATTGAGAACCTCCTTTTTGAAGTCGGTTAAAAACCACACCAATTTTCGTAACTTTTATTTAGTACAGACACAATTTAATAAATAACAAAAATTATATAAATAATTAAAATGCTAAATTAACTTTTCATCACAATCTCACTCTGATATTGTCGTGAACTCATTTACAATACAAAGTTTCCATTCATAAGAGTTAAATTATTCCAACGAACGAAGAATATGTATGGACGATCTACAACAAGTTCGATTTCAGGTGATTCGTCCCATTCAATACCTGTAAAAATGTATTTACTCATAAGTATCTATTATAGTGGCAAATTGTAATTAAGTAAATATATACTATCTTTTGTAAGTTAAAATTCTGCATTTCAAATTGGAGGATTGAAAGTTTGACAAGAATTTATCATCGTCGTAGTGACGATGAAAAATTCTTGTCAAACTTGTAAAGGTTTCGAAGTGCCGCAATTAAAAAAAAACAGACTGCACATATGCAAAAGTGATTAGTGCTTTCTTCTCATAGTTTATTGTCGAGTTGGAAACTTGTTGGGACAGACCTATTGTATAATGTTGTTGAAGTTAAAACCTACCCTAAACCAAAATATAAATATTATTTCTTCCCTAGGTGTGACCACGACTTCGTGCGCGCGGGATTGACACTTAGCGTTATAGTTACTTCAGCCAATTAAGCTATATTACTGTTAAATGTAAATGTAAAGTAAAAATTACTGAATAAAATGTATTCAGTCATTTTTGCAAGAAAGTAACGAAAATCAACCCGTTCTTACAAACTATCGCTTATAATATTAAAATAGGATTATATAATTACTGATTTACAATCGACTATAGGACTGTCTCAGTGCTATGAACTCACTCGGGCACAATTCATAGTACGCTGTCAACTATTCGCAGGTCTTATCTCTTGGAGATTATTTTAGGTTAGTTAGGTATATAATTATTTTATTATTGAAATGAGCATTATTTTTAACAAACCATCGTCTTTGAATGCGTTGCGTCCGGCTTCCGCCCAAAACATCAGCCTTTGCACTGCGTGTGATAAATTTAATTGGTTTCTTGTGTGCTTGCTGGTGGTGTTCAGTAAACTTGTAATACCCATCTAAAATATTTGTTAAGCTTAAGAAGTACAATCAAGGAGACTTAAATCTATATAATAATAGCATCTTAATATTCATATTATACGCATGTCTGGTTCTGCGCACAATTCTGTATGTGCAATGAAACGCTAGCTTCAATTAATTATATGAAGCGTTTTTCCGAGTTTATGATGAAGAGTACGATATACGGATTTGTGTGTGTGAGATGTCTCTAAAAAAGGTCACAAGTGAGACTTGTTTTGCTGCTATAACTTTGTGACATTGCTTCAACACCTCCGATTGACTGTACGGACTGTACATAACTCTACTTTGTGAATGAGTTGTTTGAATGCTCTGTCTTGTTTCTGCATCACACTAGGTAGTGCTTGATTGTATCCTAAAATGCAATTCATGCTAAGCTGGAGTGATAACTGTTTAAGAAAGTCACATATATTCTTGTTTATTCGGTAATTTGAATATAAACCCGGTTTTCAATCGGGCAACGACCTTATTGCGATCTAAACAACAAGGTAGATAATACTTAAGAAAAATTGTGATGTTATGACAGAGTTCGATACATGTAATATATTTTATAACGTTTATAATGTAGTGTAAGATTCATAGTTGAAATTTCTTGGACTTTATATATCTGTCTTGTATTTTATGTGGTATTTGTTGTTGAACTGTAGTATATATTTTGGAAATGGGTTTATGTATAAAAACAAAACTGCTGATGCGATAACGAATGCCATAAAAATAACAGTAATATCCCTTAAAGCAATTTAGATCAGGCGATCCGTTCTATGGACAATTTGATTCGATGATAAAAGTTAAAGTATATAACATCGATGCAGTGTTGCCAGCTTATCGGATACATTTCGGAAAATGCATTGGAGCTTTTCAATCTTCCTTCCATCATTGGACAACCAGACGCACGGGCATGCGGCACTGGTATATGGTGGACATACCACCAACACGAATAAAGCGCTTTGCGTCCATCTTCATTATGCGCACCGCATAAAATGGAACTCAGTGCCAGTCTGTTTTTCCCAAAACCTACAACCTGGATGTCGTCAAGTCCGTGAATAGGTGTCTTCTATATATGCGTGCTCCATCTTAGACCATATCTCTGCTCAAAATCGGGCGAGATAGTGATAAAATGCGAACCTATACTGAAATAAAAAATAAGAAAACAATTCACATACTTATCACTATTAATCCCTATTATTAATATTATAAATGCGAAAGTAACTCTGTCTGTCTGTCTCCGTTTTCACGGAAAACTACTGGACAGATTAGGCTGAAATTCAGTATATATATATATATATATATATATATATATATATATATATATATATATATATATATATATATGTATATATATATGTAGATATATATTTACGATGCCGAGGATGAACATAGGATAGTTTTTACCCCGAAAAATGGGATGGTTACCGGAATAAAAATTTGTTTCTCTGTTTTTTTATTAATTAATTTTCTGTGTAATTATTATTATGTTTATATTTATTGTATGTATATCTATGTATATAATTTTTATTATTCACGCTATATATATACATATATATAAATAACAGTGCAACATCCGTCCATCCTAGGGTGCAGTTGAAAACCAGCGTCAGGCACCTGTTGCCTGGCACATGCTGAACTGCACCTATTTGGTACCATTGCTAGGCTTTTTGGTATATATCACCGTACAATTCATTGCCATGTGTCTCGTTGTGTGATGATCAAATAAACGTTTTTTCTTTCTTTCTTTGTTATGCTTTTACGGAAAAAGTACTGGACCGATTTGGCTAAAATTCGGTATGTATATAATTTTAATACCAAGGGTGGACAAGGGATACCTACTTTTCATCGCGGATATTGGGATAGATTTATGTAAAGATTAACCCAGAAAGTAGGATAGGTTTTTATTTTGGTGATTTGTCATTTTCGTTAATTTGGTCGTTTTGGTCGATGTGTTCGGTGTGGTCGATTTGGTCGATTTGGCCGATTTGGTCGATGTGGTTCGTGTGGTCGACATGATTGATGTGGTCGATGTGGTCTATGTGGTCGGTGTGGTTGATGTGGTGGATTTGGTCATTTTGGTGTACATATGTAGTTTTAATACTGAAAATTGGCATAGATACTTTTTATCCGGGAGATGGGATAGTTTGCGATATAAAATGAAGTGAATCTTCCGGGCCAAATAGCACTAACATAAAAATTTAATACAATGTAACCTGTGTTGTAAACTCTAGTAAGTAATAACTAGTAATGTATATCAACCCATAAACGTCCTACGCTGGGTTCGGGCCACTCCATAACGGATCATATAGCCGGTATGCTTACGGATTTGCGAGTTCCATACATCTGTTATCGCGATTTGCAACCTGCACTGTGTTTTCCTTCACTGTTAACCTGTAGTCATTTTAATAATATTTACCCATATTAAAAATTACTTAAACGGTTTTTGCTTCTCGACCGAAATTCAAGCCCACGTCATTGGAATGAGACGCGGGTGCGGTAGACACCAAGCTACTAGGTTTTCTTAAAGGATGGATACATGAATTAATCGTAGACTAATTAAAATTTAACTAAATCTTAAAGATCTCAAAAGATCAGTGTTCAAGTAGACAGTGATCAATAAATAGATGATTAAATATAATGTTAGTAATGATTTAGATTTATCTTTTTTTTTTAAATATGGCCCTGCAAGATTTGTCGATCTAGCTAATGTAAAGTGTTTTGATTATTTAAGTTTTAAAATAATTATCAAACAATTAGGCAATAGGCCATAGCTGGTCGCATATAATAGAAGTCATAACCAAATTGTATTGATCTTTGACTGACCTCAATCGAGAGAGTTCTTGTAGCAGCTCAAAAATTTATATTTCACTAAACAGTTACGACGTTGAACACAAATGCATAAAAATAATACGACGTATCTGAATCGGTCATATTCTGAACCTATAGTTTATTTCTAAGCAATATTAGAACTAGCTTCTCCGAGAATGAATTCTATGGGAACATTTTGGATAGTAAAAAAATACTTACATCTTGCAGTTTGTTTGGCAAAAGTAATGTCATTCGTAGAGTGTATAAGGGCAATACAGCTGCGACACGCACATGGCGCATTCTCCGTATAATATCGTTAATATTGGCAGCGACGGAAAAACCAGCCAAATTCTGTAGCGATCGACTTCGTGGCACCAACAGGAGGAGACTGAGGCCCCTTGTAGCGTAAAATATTTCCACCGCCTAGAGACATAATACGCTGTCAATTAATACCAAAGAATATTTCTCGTGTTACTTTTTTTTTCTATTGCAGGAGATCAGCAGACAGGCAGACGGCCCACTTGATGGAAAGCGGTTACCATCGCCTATGGACAATTTCAACACCAAGATGCTACAAATGCGCTGCTGCTCTCTTAAGGGAAACTGGAACCTGGTCACTAATGCCGGAACACAACTCAAGGTTGTTATGGCGACATACTTTAGACCAGGGGTGGTAGCCATCCAGTCGGGCAAATGCCCTACCACCTGTCAAGACTGCACTATCTGGGATAATGTTAGCGTTAGTGTCCATTACAGGCAGAGGTAGAGATGGGTTTTATGAGTAATTTGTGTTTCAGTATTGTCACTACTTGTTAATGAAATAAAATATTGAGAGATAACCTACATATAATATATACACTAATGTAGCTAGTAGTAGTAATCATTGAGGGCGTTATTTTTAATGCTATAAACAAGACGCACTTAGCAACAATTACTAATTATAACATTATCCCCGATGGAGCTCCTGCTTCAGAATAATAACAAAAGCTAATGAGGGTTGTTCTAAAATTCTAAATGATGTATAGGAACTTTGTAATGGTAATATGCGAAAACCTATACCAAAAATAATTGCTTAATCGGTACTAATGTATGAGTTTGTTTGAAATCTATGTATGTTGTACCTTTATCATAGCATTGAGAATGAACCGATAAATTTATAAATTGTAGTATTGCCCAGATGTTTTAGATAACAGGTCATACCAGAATAAATAATGAAAAGTTTATTTACAAAACTTATCCTGTCAAAATCGAACCCAAAGACTATGTTGTTGAGAACTATATAGACGGGTCACTGCACCACACAGACATCTAATAAATATACATGTACCTATGTAAAACGTGTAACCTATGCATTGCTCTTGTAAGACTTCGTCCATTAATATAATCGTGTCTGATGTGATCGATTTTTTCATAGTCGGAAAAATTATGGATGAAAATGGCCGATCTATCAATTATATAGATAATTGAAAATCGTTAAATATATGTTTTATCCAAACCAAAAATCTTTGCAACGTAAATATAATAGAATAGGTCAATATGACAGGTGTGGACACTTCACAAATTTAGGGGTAAGTACTAAATGGGCATCTGTCCTCGATGGCATAGATTGGGCGACGGCCCATGGACACATGGATTGTTGTGTAGGCTGGTAAATTGGCAATCACTCTTCTTTTAAACGTAGACATTGAGCTGAAGGTGAATTTTATATCATCATGTACCTACCTTAAGTGCTTGCAAAAAAATTAGTTTCAAATCCTAGTAGCTGTATAGAAAGTTACAAGCACTACGAATTATGACCGGTTCCTATAGCTCACTATTCATTCACTTGCCTTACCTTCGGTTAAAATCTGATATAAGTTCCATACAAGTAACATCAAAATTCAACCGATGGTAAGGCAAGTGAATTAGTAGTAAGATGTAGAAACAGGCCATAATAAAAATAGTCATAGAATAAATGACAGTTAAATTACTTGAGACGCGTTTTATCATCCTCAGACCAATAGATCAATCGCGGTCCTTTTTTTTTTTTTTTTTTATTGCAGGAGATCAGCAGACAGGCAGACGGCCGGCCCACTTGATGGAAAGCGGTTACCATCGCCTATGGACATTTGCAACACCAAAGATGCTACAAATGCGCTGCTGCTCTCTTAAGGGAAACTGAAACCTGGTCACTAATGCCGGAACACAACTCAAGGTTGCTATGGTGACATACTTTAGACCAGGGGTGGTAGCCATCCAGTCGGGCAAATGCCCGGTCCTACAGGTTTTATACGAGAGTAGGTACAGAATTATGACGTAATTATTTTGTACAAATAAAAGGAGTCGAATAGCGGATTCATTTTTGTTTAAACAGTCATTTAAATTATTTATATTATGACATTTTAAAAATAATGTTATATACCGACACAGAAATGCGCCCACCTGCAGGACGTAAACCGCAGTTTTATTGCCACCGGATTTAAGAATTCTTTTGTTTACTTTGTGTTTAGAATTTGTAGTTCAGAAAAACATGCTGTTATTTTTCTACTTCTTTTATGGCCGTTATTAGTGTCGAACTAATCCTTGCTTGCCAGGTGTGCGGATTAACACAGTGAACACGGTACTTTGTTCTATTATACAGTTTAGTATAAAACAATGCCCGAACGGAGGGGTGAGGCAGTCGAGCGACGATTACGATTCAAGCAAGACGTGTACATTCGACAAGCGATATAGTAACGGACTTTGCGCGTGTTATTGATCGTGCAGATTGTAACAAATAGTGTCTAGTTTTATTTGTACCTGTTTTATACGTGTTTGTATAGTTCTAATAAATTCTATAGTAATTCCAACGGCATTTTAATTTCGAGTCCCACACTCGTAACAATAAGATGACAAGTTGGTATTATAAAGCCTATTATTATATTTAAATACTGTTAGAGCTTATTATGACATCCAATTGTAAATGTTTACCATACACGAGTTCATGAATCTATAAGTCTAATCTAGAGAAACTACAACTTGGATACAATTTTAGATTTAAGTAGAATAGATAGCAAAAATTTACTGAAGGCGTCGCGAGAATTTGCGGGCATCGTGCCAGCCAAGCCATTCAATAAATCTTTACTGAATCCAAGTCATAAAATTTATGTACTTAAATTGCTATTTAATGATGGACACTCATTACATATCATAATTACATTTGTTAAGCTTGTTGTATATTTAATAATAACGTAATAAGTAATACATCCGTCTGCTAATATATAAATGCGAAAACTTTGTTTGTGTTTACATGAATGAAAATATTTTAACCTTCTCGTGAAAACGCAATGAAACGTAGGAAAAAAAGATTGCATCCTTAGGGCGGACATATTTGTGTTATTATTCGTTTCAAAAAATCAGTGTTGAAGGTTTATATAGGAATAAGAAATCATATTTAGGCGTTCTTTAAGAAAGTGTACAATATAAGTGCGGACAAGTATGAAGCGGGTAATTCTTAATACTTAAAGACGAAGCGTGCATCCATAATAACAAATAAATGTTGATATTTTGCTTTTTCACGGTCTCCATATCATAGCAAGCAAATAGAAAAACGACCGACTTTCGCATCACGTAAAGAAGACATGCAAAATTAGTTACGTGACCACAATATCACATATGAAGAAAAAATTACCAAAAAAAAGAATCATATAATATCATCAAAATGTCACTGCCACCTAAAAATATCACTGTGACTTAAAACTGATAGAGTAGGTACGTGTGGAATTTAATGAAGCAGCGCATCGCAAATTAAAAAGGTAACCCAGTCCGAAAGGGATATATTAAACTTAACCTAAAATGCTATCTATATAAAGTATCACGCCAAGCGACTGAAGAAAGGAAGTCAACCACGTGGATCGCTTGCGTCAAAAATATTAGAAAGAGGCAACAGGACAGGTTGGGAGAAATATACGAAAGAGAACTTATTATTTCTGTAGGTCAAAGCAGTGACAGCGACTCCACTGAATTAAAAACAGAGACTGAAAGTGATTCGCTTATGTCTGATTTAATAGACTTTAATAATTAAACTATTACATTCTGGCTTAGTTTCATTCGTTCATTAAATATTAATATATAATAATACATAATCTACGTAATAACAACGGAGTTTTTTATTTACTATTTTTTCCTTTAGTCGCCTTTTTGATACCCATGGGAAGAAACTGGTAGGTAAATTCGACCGAGTCTATTTTTTATTAGTTTTATGTAAAGTATGTACAATAAAAATAATAAATTTATTGCAACAACTATTTATGGAACCTTTTTTGTCAACCCTACTGATCATTGACGCGTGACATCATGAGGCTATCGGCAAACCTTCTGCGTACGGGTAGTAAAACAAAGTCGCTTTCAGCGTCTTCCGTGTCGTCCGTGTCTGTCACTGTCTGTATATCAGCTAACTTTTTTTTTGTTTTTTCCCAGGGGAAATCTGTTTGAGGACTAAGCCGCGACAAGGGCAGAACCTTGGGGGGATAATTCGCGACCTAGTGTGGGATTCGCCAGATCGGGGGTGGCACTAGCATGCCAAGTCAAAACTGGTGCCATGCTATTGCCACTCCCCGGTTAGGGATACCCACTAAAACCCCTGGGTGTTCCGTCCTTCGCCTTATGCCAGGGCTACGGGTATATGACCTAGCCTCTCCGCAGCCCTGGCAGGCGTGGGCTTCCCGAGGCCACTTCCACTGCCGGGGGACTACTTTTGTCCCCCAGCATCTTCGAGCTCTCAAGGCGTGGGGCGGTCTGTAACTCGCCCCACAGGACGCCCCCATCTCGACGGCATGTGCAGGTGAGTGAGAACCTCTATACCCCAAGAGGCCCCCGCGCCGCCCGCTTACGGTGGCTGAAGGTCCTGGCTGGCCCTCCGGCGCCGACGCGTCCTCCTTTGGCGGGAGCGGAGCAGTGATGTGCGTTCACGCTCCCGCTCCGCCTCCTCCTTCGCAAGCATAACGCGCTCGCAGAAGGAGGAGACGGCGTTCCATCCGGTGGTGCTCCCGACCATGGTGCGTACCACGGCCGGGAGCGAAAGGTCAGATCCGGTAACGGCGACGAGGTCTCGGCGCTGCTCTGTCCATGCTGGACACTCCTGGAGTGTATGCAGCGCCGTATCCTCGTCGCCGGTGTCACAATGATGGCACCCTGACGTCACCTCGCGGCCGAAGCGACACAGATACCTCCCGAAGGATCCATGCCCCGAGAGGACCTGCGTCAGCCTGAACGTCAGGGTGTCGTGTTTTCGTCCTAGCCAATGTTGCAGGACGGGTCTCACCGCTTCTATGGTGGCGAGACCCGCGCTGGGGTGTCGTAAGCGTTCCTCCCATACCACCATGGCGACGTCGCGAAGCTGCGACCGGCACGCCTCGGTTTCCTGAGGGGCCGGTCTCGTGCCCCTCGCCAGGGCCTCTTTGCGCCACTGGAAAAGCGACGCTAGGACCCTGGCTTCGAGGTCCCATGGTGGAGATCCGGCGAGTAGCGAGGCCGCTTCGAAGGACACCGTACGGTATCCTCGTATCGCCCTGACGGCCAGCACTCGCTGCGCCTGTCGTAGCAGGGCAGCATTCCGGGCCGCCAGGCGGTCGGACCAAACTCGGGCCCCGTAAAGGGCCATCGACCGTACGATGTCTTCAAAGAGTTTTCGGCACGGGGCTTCGGGCCCCCCGATATTGGGTAAGAGGCGCGACAGCGCTCCTGCCGCCCTCTTGAGTTTGGGGGCCAATTGCCGAAAATGTGCCGAAAAGTCCCACCGGCTGTCAAGGACCAATCCTAGGTACTTCATGGTCCCCCCAACGCCGATGCGGACGCCTCCAACTACAATAGCGGTGTCCGAAGGTGGACGATTTCGAGGACCGTGATATATCACGGCCTCGGTCTTCGGGAGCGCCACCTCCAGACCAAGTCGCCGGATCCTGCCTACAATTTGTAACACCCCAGCCGTGCCCAGGATGCACGCCTGCCTATGGGTCCTCCCGCGCGCGGCGATCAGCGTGTCGTCGGCATAACAGATGACGCTGACGCCCGGGTATATCAGCTAACTGCCCTAACCCACGCAACCGATTATTAGGCGGTTTTCACCACTAGTTACGTAATTTTTCACTCCTTCTTCTCCGTCGTCACACTCTTGGCAGAGTGGTCGTGGTCCTCATGACAGGGGTGGTGGCAAGCTTCACAATTCGTCGCCATTCCTCTCGCACTGTAGCTTTCCTCGTGCATTCGTGAAGTGGGCCATTTAGTGCGGATTTGATTTGGTCGGTCCAGCGCATTGGTGATCTACCGCGCGCCCTCGTGC
Organism: Dendrolimus kikuchii; assembly: GCA_019925095.2. NCBI lineage: Eukaryota > Metazoa > Arthropoda > Insecta > Lepidoptera > Lasiocampidae > Dendrolimus > Dendrolimus kikuchii. The sequence goes on along the minus strand of CM034391.1, from coordinate 12,821,827 downwards.
CCTCCACTTTGCCTTGGACCACGAGTCGCTCCACTGACGTGTCCTCTCGTCGTGTAATATGTCCAAAGAAAGTGAGAATACGACCTTGAACGATGGAAGAGAGACGTTGTTTTATGTCGAGTTCTTCGAGGATTGAGACGTTGGTTCGGAACTGTGTCCAGGCTAAGCGAAGCATTCGCCTCCAACACCACATTTCTAAAGCGCTTTTCACTCCAAGCTTATGTATATAAAAACCTAATTAAATTTTATGTGAGTAAAATAGACCTACTTATAATTATCAAAAAATAATAGGCCCGATTTGAGTTCTCATTACAACATATTTAAGGATTGAAACCTCCAAATTGTTAACCAAGTTAACACGTCGATTCCTGTTATCACGAAAATCGATTAAAAATTATACGACTTTGTGATCGTTTGATTTATTTTAAGTTAATTACTTTTTGTGTCACACAAATACCTCAGAAAATCGGTATGGAGTACGAAAGTTTTGTTTCAATCGTCTTTCACGTACCGCATGCATTTATCACGCACCACAATTATTGATCTTTTTACGATTTCATCCGCATAATATATATTTATTCAATCGTTTTTGCTTTCAGTACATATATGTACATTTATGTAAGTAGTATTGTTTTAATATATTTTGTTACCTGCGCTGCTGCGGTTTGGTAAACAAAATATTTAATTATGCATTGCAGATTCTAATATAAAAGGTGAATTTTAATTACACTAGGTGAAATATGTATAATATAATAATATATATGACAAGTTTTTTAAAAAGACAATTTACAAATACTTTAATTATTAAGAGTCGACGACGGTTTTGCAATATTAATGTTACATAAGTGTGTTGATAACGCGATAGGAATGTGGGGTTGTAACGGCGACCAGTCTTTCAAGTTGTAAAATAATAATAATTAGCATGATACAGGTACACATAGCAGGTATTTACGGAACGGAGAAAGAATACAACTTGCAGGCAGCCTGTCGTAAGAGGCGACAAAAAAACCCACAGCCAGGTGGTAGGATATTTGCCCGACTGGATGGCTACCACCCCTGGTCTAGAGTATGCTGCCATAACAGCCTTGAGTTGTGTTCCGGCATTAGTGACCAGGTTCCAGTCTCCCTTAAGAGAGCAGCAGCGCATTTGTAGTACCTTTGGTGCTGCAAATGGCCATAGGCGATGGTAACCGCTTTCCATCAAGTGGGCCGTCTGCCTGTTTGCTGAATTCCCGCAATAAAAAAAATATTATTCAATAAGTTTTAAAAGGAAGGAGAAATTGTTTCATATGCATTGGCCGGGAAGCGGCCACCACTCAGCTCGGTTGTAGAACTAGTTTTTATTTCAACGAAGATTTTGCTTATCGCAATAGTAAAGTGGTTCCTTAGCTGCTAGTACGGTCCGAAGGTAACACCTCTGGCGGCGCTAGAACACCAGTCAGCTCTCTTCTGTGTCTTGCAGAACAGCAGAAGATAAGGGTGAATAAGACAGCTATAATCCCTGGAGACATCCACCATGGGGATTTATTGGATTCTGAGACAGCGACGGAGGTCAGTTAACGAAGTAAGTCTCATCTGCCATCAAGGGGACGAAGTGCCAGGATTTGCTGGTACTCAATATTAGACGAATAAATATGGGAGAAGTATTTCTCCGTGAATAGCCAGGTTGCGAAAAGGGCGGATTATCTTGTCCGTTTTATTTTTAGCACTTTTACTGGGACTAGCCTAACACCAATCAGGTAAAAGAAATTGACGATTTAACGAGTCCCGTTAAAGGAAGGAATTTCGAAATTAACGTGACGTTTGTCGAATCGAAACCAAGAACAAAACAATAGATTTTTAATATTGCAGTAAGGTGCGGCAACGGCACTAAAACCCTCGATTTGGAGTTAGGATTCGAAATGAAGTAATTATAATTATGATATACAAGAATTAAATCGAGCCTTTACCACCATTTTATCGTAAGCGACATTTGGACCTAAATATATTTTTTGGTCCAATAATATTTTAAACTATTATTTTGTTTTAAGACTTCCAGGTATTGGTTCATTAGGATCTAATCTTACTAAAACTGAAAGTCTGAAATCAAAATAATAGTTTAAAATACCATTTGCAACAAAAAATATTCTAAGGTTCAAATGTCGCTTACGATAAAATGGCGGTACAGGCTCGAAAAGAAAGTTATGTAACGCGATAAAACAACGTGTGGATTGTTTGATGGACTAAGTATGGTCCATCAAGCAACCCACACGTTGTTTTATCGCGTAATAGAATGTATTAATTTATAATTAGAGATTTGAGACGATGAGGTTAGGACCCTTATGTACAAGGCGTTAGCGGTTGAGTTGATCACTGCCAAACGTTGTGTACGCAGCGTCGGAAGCAAAATAAGTTAACAGTATGCCTATTGGCGCCAATTTAAAATAACAAGTATGTGGACATTTATTACTACGTGACAAAATACATAAATAATCTAAGGTATATTGGAATAAATATGTATTTAGTTTTTTTGATTATATAGAATATATTGAATTGAGATAAATGAAATGCAACAACCGTTTGGTAGCAACAGTAAAATTAAAAATAAGACGCCTTAGAACGTAAACTGTTTTTGAGACTTCGTCATAGATTATTATTACATAAGAGAATCGATAAAAATTTCATGTTAGTTCGTTATTTAGAGGAAAATAATAATTAAAATATGTTTTATTATAACATTATATAATGCACCAGTAAAAATATGATGTATTTTATCAACCAAATAAATTAGCTCCTTCAGTTTTGTTGATTTAGTTTAAAGTTATATTCCATTGACATTCTTAAATGACAAATCGGACTTTTTATTTTGTGATTACTACAATAAGATTTGCCCGCGGCGCAGCCGCAGAGAAAACTATAGTAAATGATAAACAGGATATCTATCCTATTTATGTATCTACATAAACATGATCTTACTTATCATGGGGGCGGTTTAGTATATCAGGTTTCTATCACAGATTTTCGTGTTAGCCGGACTGTCACTGTAGTTTTAACCATGATCAGGTTTACATTGCTATTAGTGCTTTTTTTATTAGGTGCGATAATTGTAGGGGCAGATGAGTGTCCTCCGGAGCGTGAACAAACGCCCCACGATGAAGCCAGGCTACATACAGATCTTTTCTGCGCATACCATTCCGAAATTCGACCGGTCCAAGATCCTAAAACACCCGTTACAGTCAAAGTGCGATTTGCGATCAAATACATAAGCTTTGACGCCTTGGAGGAATCTTTCACGGTACACAGCTGGGTAGCTCTGGCGTGGAAAGATGCTTTTTTGTCCTGGACCCCATCCGATTATGGAAATATTTTGGAAACTCAAGTGGAAAGTCATGAGGTCTGGTCACCCCGAATGGCTTTGTTTAATGCTGATGCGAGTCTGTACCAGTCTGATCAAATTTATACAACCTGCTTATTATCTAAAGACGGCAACGTCACTTGTGTACCTCATCTCGCGCATACCGGAATGTGTCGCACTTCACTCAAACGCTGGCCATACGACGTACAGAATTGCACGTTATTCTTTGGTTCATGGATGCACACAGGAGAACAAGTTAATTTCACACTGTTTGATACAACCCCAATCATCCTCGATGATTTCCAAGATGGACCTGGCTGGAAGCTATTGAAAGTGATACCTGAACGCATGCCCGGAAAATATAAGTGCTGTCCAAACACAACGTATCCTATGCTAAAATATACTTTTGTCATGAAAAGAGAAGCGGCAGGCCTAGCGGCGATAATCGTAGTACCTTCAGTTGTCATTGTGTTGCTTACCTTATCTTCTATGCTGATGGATATTAAAGACATGACAAGGCTGTTATTGATATGCTTTAGTTTGTATGGCCACTTCATGTTTCTAACCGAAATCGGATACAGTCTACCAAAGCAGAGTTCGGATACGCCCATCATTCTGCTGTTTCTTCGTGATTCGATGATAGTGACACTAACTGGAATATTGGAAACTTTGGTCCTAATGTACTTGAGACGGCGCGTGTTACCACCCCCAACGTGGATAGTATCTTTTAACAGAATAATAAGTGGGGGACCTGGGAAGTACGTTATATTCACGGAATTTGATCCTAGTAACGATGCGGATGTAAGAGTACTGGCTGAAGAAGGTACACCTAATATTGAAGAGAAAGAATCTCGAGTGGCCAGTGATTGGATTCAATTCGCAAGCTTTCTTAACAGTGCCCTCTTTATAGTAATGGCTTTAGTCTACTTGATTCTCGTCTCTACTTACATTCCCTATGATGATTAGGTGCGATAGGTCAGAATTCTATAAGCAATGTGCTAGTAGTTCAGTTTTTATATTTTTTTAATTCTTACCTGAGCATTCCATTCAGTTATGTCAGCGTATCGCATCATATCGTTGATCCTTATCATGCGTATCATGCGCTGGGGGGCGTCATCGGCATCGCGGAATAGCCTAGAGCCGTTGAGCACCGTGGGGGCGGATCTCCAGCGTGCACGCATGTACAGCGTGGTTAACATAACTGCTTCCACTCCATTTGAAACATCGTCTTCCTCAAAAGTATCACGAATTGCACCTCTGGAATCCTTTTCGACCTAAAGTACGTTACAACTGTCATTAACATAAATATGTTTTTGGTTTCTGGTTTCTTTTTATTTTGATGTAATTTGTTATAATAAGTATATGTAAGACATAAGTTAATTATACCTGTATGATAATTGTAGTATTATATGTATTTGCTAGACACGGTATTCCCGCTGAACTGGTCACAGATAATGGACCAGCCTTTGCATCAATGGAATTTCGGCGATTTTGTAATGATTGGAGTTTCAAGCACATTACGAGCTCACCTAATTATCCACAATCAAATGGACTCAGTGAACGAGCAGTTTGTACCGTAAAAAACGTAATAAAAAATCGCTCTGTTCGGGAACAGACTTTTATATCGGTTTAATGAATCTAAGATCAATGCCTCGCGATGGAATTTCATCACCATCACAGCTTTTGATGGGTCGTCGTCTCAATACTCGCCTTCCAGTTCACAGTGACAGACTCCTGCCTGAACGTGACAATAAACGATATTTTTGTAACATAAATAGCAATCACAAGCCAAGCAAAAAATATTACGATCAGCATGCACATAATCTTCCTGCGATAAATGCCGGCGAGCGTGTTATCGTCACAGACGGTGGTACACGGCGCCAAATGCGCGTGGAAGCATCCGCGCCGCAACCGCGGTCTTATTTCCTTAGAGATGACTCGGGTAGGATATACAGGCGCAATAGGCGTCATTTGATCAAAATTCCGGGCAGTCAGCAGGATGATTCACCTCTTTCTTTTCCACTCAGAAGAAAGCCGGCCGATACAGAACCCAGATCCAATAACTTGGACAATCGTTCGCCCGCTCAAAAAAGACATGCAGCGATGAGGGCTCGAGACAAACTTGCATTATTTTTCGATAAATAATACATAGCTTTCACTTAATGTTGTAATAATCAGGTAACTAATTAGATTATTCATAAAAGTTTTTATAGTATATATAAATATATGTTAATATATTTTTAAGGGGGAAGATGTAGTATATATATGGTGTGTGCATTAGTCTATTAAAATATATATATGTGGGTAGTTCATAAAATTATATAATAAAACAGTTCGCAAGCAACCACTGAGTGTTTATAACAATAATTATCAAGTACATAGTGTGCGGCAAATAATTTAGACCTGCATAGAACTTTAAGAGTCAATGTGGTATTTTAAGTTAAAACAAGAAATCCCCTTCTTGATACGACTATAAATAACACATTTTACTGTGAAACTATTATTTCAATTTGCCTAACATTATAATCGCTACAATTTGTATACTTTCCATCAATTATAATTAAGAAAATTAAACTTTAAGGTTTCTTTGTCAATAAATAATGAAATAAATAAATTAATGTAAAAGAAACATAAAAACAATTTTTAACAAACCTACAAAAAATCGTCCAAGTGCGTGTGAGTCTAGGTAGAGTGACGGGTTCTGTATTGGTAATGAATGCCAACTATTTGATTTTTTCCCATTGGGTGTACTATCGAAACAACTATGATTTCGATAATATGCCAAATTTCAAAAACTACTCAACAAACCTTGTTCAAACGAAACAAATTGTCGTTGAAAGTATTTTTTCATATCTACCAATTTCACAGAATGTTTCAGTTATTCAAAAGTTAAAGGAGGGTAGGATACATTTTTCATTACTTTGAAAGTGATGGTGTTGAGATGACGAGTGAATATATATATATTGACTACATATTATATACATTATAGTAATAATAATAAGTCATCTAGAAAAATCTGTACAATTTTTTAAAATCTGAATAATAATATTCCACACCACCCGACAGAAAAAAAATAACAACCCACATATAAACGTATACGGCCTTACTTATAATAATCTCGTTAAGAAACGATTAGGCATTTCTTAAGTAAGAGAATCAGAATCAAACCCTAATCAATGAACACCTTTTTTTTCACTTATAAACGTGTATTACCTGTTGTTTACCTAAAAGGGACATAGATAAACGGAATTTGAATGATTAACGTAGGTTGTACCCAAAATATTCGACTAAAGAGGAGTTTATGGGTAAGATTTTCATTAATCAGTTGCTAAGCAGTTTCTTTAAATTTAAGAAACGATTATAAGTAAGGCCCATAGTGTCCACCCCCAATTTTTATTTTTTGCCTTTTCATCGTATAGCGGAATATACATTTACAATACGTAAACATACTCTTCTGCCAAATTTCACCTAGACAGTAGTACTTTTAGAGAAAAATGACTGGCATACATACAGAGACAAATTCACGGACGGTCATGAAGATTGTATCGGGTTCTATTCTTGACAAAACGACTACGGAACCTTATTTACTTTCTATTAATAACAAACTAGATACCATTTCATTGAGAACTTTTGCAATTTGGTCGGGTCGCTCTGTTCCATTGAAATGACTGATAAGCAACCGCAGCCCTGAAGCAGCTTCTTTTATAAACTCCTGGCTCACATTGGTTCCAGGCCACAACACCAAACGATATGACCAGTAGAACTTGATGTCATTGCTTGATATCGGTAGCTCTGCTATGGTTTTGTTTAATAAACTTATTCTTTGCTAAAAATACAACTCCGGACATTTATAAAATAAACCGTTCCTGTTCCGATGAGTCTCAAATATTAAACGCTTACATTGATAAAATACAGTCGTAAATTGTTTATATTTCAAAGATGGGTCACTGCACAAAGGAAAACCTATTATTAAAAATAGCAAAAATTCCCTGATAAACAAATTTTAATGAAACTTTACATTTTTCTATAGCAGGAGTATAAATATATTGTTTGAATTGGCTAAAATATAACAAATATAAATAAGTGTAAAGTAGAAACGCCGACGCTACGGGTCGTTGGCATACATATATATGTATGTACGTCCGACGCCGCAAATTGTGGGCGGAAAGAGCGCAACCCGCAGGAGGGCAGACCGTCATTGGGCGTTAGTTACTTATATTCTCCAGGGGATTACTATCTTGTGAATAGATTTAACTCATGACATCCTTCACAAGTTTTATTTTATTAATATTACGAACTAAAGAATAAATATTCTCCAAGAAAAAGACACTTTCTAAATTAGAAATTTCGTTTTTTATTAAAGAGTAATTAAACATATTATAAAACAGTTTAATTTTATTTACTTAAACGATTTTAAGTAGTGTTAATAACTTACGCTCTTATTCATATTGAGTTAGAGTAATGTTGTAGGCTTCTTTTAGATTCTTATTAAATAAGCCTACAACATTACTCTAACTGACCCCGCGAAAAATGTACGGTTGGATCGGGGGCCCTTCCGTCCCTCTCGCCAGCGATACACATTATCCTACGACTCAGGATCGACTGGAAACCGTAGCTTTGCCCATGGAGTTTCCGAGCCAACAACATTCATTCTGTTTATTATCACTTAAAAATATTACAACTATCATAAAGAGCGTAAACAGATTTTTAAAGTCTCAACGAGGTAGGCAACGCATCGGCTCCCTTAGTGTTGCAGATGTCCATGTGCGACGGTAGTCACTTGCCATCAAGTGGACCCGTCTGCCAGTTTGTCTATAAGCAAACATAAAAAAACTTAATATGAACAAGACCGTTATTTTTCACTTTACAACTAAGTGACACTGACAAATTTAATAGTCACTGATTATGGGTTAATGAACCATTATCTAATTATAAGTACGGCAGAACGTAATTTAACTTACCGACTTAGATAAATACAGGCCAATACACTTATCAATTTCAGTTTTCGCAACGGGACTAACCTCGTCCGTCAAAGCCAATAGAATAAGTTGTAAAAATAATCCAGATTCAACAAAACTTATTCCGTTTACTCTACGATCTTGAGGACTTATTTGTAATAATTTGTTAAATGTAATCTGAAAGCATTATTTGTTATTAAATATTTCATTATAAGCTGTCCCCGCAACTGTGCTCTTATTCAATCGGTTTTCCTCGGTTATACTTACATAATTATATTTATAATTTATTTTAGTTTTCTGCGATTTTTTTAATTTATTTTTATTGCGTGAGTTCAGCAGACAGGCAGACGGACCACTTGATGGTAAGCGGTTATCATCGCCTATGGACATTTGCAACACCAAAAGTGCTACAAATGCGCTGCTGCCCTCTTAAGGGAGACTGGAACCTGGTCACTAATGCCGGAACACAACTCAAGGTTGTTATGGCGGCATACTCTAGACCAAGAGTGGTAGCCATCTAGTCGGGCAAACACCCTACCACCTAGCTGTGGGTTGTTTTTTCGGCTCTTACGTCAGGCCGCCCGGACGCAGGAAATTATATTCTTTCTCCATTCCTGCACGGATCAGAATATACAAAATAATATAAGTACAACATATCACAATTTGACGGTCCCTATGGTCTAAGCACTGATCTGCCTATTTTACTGTAATACGCAGCTAAATTCGTAAACAAAGTTTCCATAATTTTTCTGCTTTGGGTGTTTGGAATCGCCCCCTTATTTGTTCGTTTTTTTTAAAGTTATTGTTTTAATTTTGGTGAACAATAAAGTGTTTTCATTCATTCGTTCATACCCTTAACACAAGCGTAATTTGCTTAGATTGGAAATATAAAATATGTGTTCTTGTCTGGCGATTTTTATAAGAATAAAATAAAAATCAGCAACTTTGAGCCTAGACTTAACAGGGGCCATATCCTAAGACGGAACTTTTAAGGTTTATGTTAGGGCGCCTGTAAAAAATTAAAAGCTCAGCTATTTAAAAATGCTGTTACGAGTCGCGAGACTCGTATTAAAATGCCGTTAGAATTACTATAGAGTTTATTAGAACTATACAAACACGTATAACACAGGTAGAAATATAACCAAACACAACAAGTCCAAACGTAATGCAGAAGGTCGTAATTCCATAAAAACGCGCAAAGTCCGTCACTAAAAGTGTCCCGATTGTAGTACACACGTGTTGCTTCGCTCTTGGTTATCGCTCGACTCCCTCCCACCTCCGTCGGGTCATCTTTTTATACTGCGCAACTGCAATGTCCCCGTATCTAAGTCGACTTAATCCGACACACCTGGCTAATAACCGCCATAAGAGATTACAATATAACAATGGGCTATTTGCCAATAAGTAAACAGAGGAAGACGACCATAAAAGAATTTCAATGGTATTAGTTTAAATGCCGACGGGTAATAAATGTGCTTTGTTTCAGATATGCAGGTGGATTTTGTTTTTGTTGGGACCCCAGTTGTAACAATACAAAGTAAAATTAATTCTTCACACAATGAAAAGAAAATTATAAATTTTAAATGAAATTGTGTTAATTGTGAAATGTTTGCTATTTTAAGTCCATGTCGTCACATATAAAAATAAGTAGGTAACTAATTAAATCGTCAGGAAAATTTCAAGTAAGAGCTTGTAAATGTAATATAAATGACAAGAGTACTTACAAGTATTTAAGTGAGACTTCAATAAAGAGGAGAAATTACAAATAAGTACTAGATATACTTACACTGTAAAGCTTGCGGTCAAAGTTTTCATGCGCTTTGACAAAAGCGTGAAAAATTGTTCTTAAAGGGCGATAAATATCTTTGCTTTTATTGACAGTTGCACTTGTATTGGAATTTGCTTGCGATAACAACTGACCAATCTTATTTCTATAAACTTTTCTATTACCTGCTGGATTTCGAGGTATTGCCGTTATTTTTTTCGTTTGTCTGCCTTGTAAGACTTGTACCGCAGTGGAATAATTGGTACTATTGGCTATTGCTATGTCAGGCCATTTTTCGGGCAGAACGTTGTTAGATCGGCGGTAGATTTTAAAATTCGTATCAATATGTGAATCCAGTGGGTACTGCAACAGTGGTGTTTGGCCAAATCCAAAATTGATATTAGAAAAAGAATTATGCATGGGATTGCAATTTACAATTTTATTTTCGATATTACAATTTGACGTTTGAGGAATTTGCACTGGAAGCAGATTAAACTGTATAGGCATTGCGCTTTGACGAACAACGCTCATATGTCCTGTATTTTTAATACCCATTATAGGCAACTCGTATAAAAAGACATACGAGTTAATAGAATGTGATAGAAAAACTAGTAGTTTCAAAATTATTTCCATAATTATATCGCTTTTTATAACAATCAAAATAAGTCACTTAATTTACTACTGAATTACAATCACTGCACATGTAGAACAAATTATTATAAATATAATTAACCCGAGAATATGACAGTCTTAACAACAATCTGAAAATGCAGATTTCGTACTATTACGACGTTTTTATTACGATCAGTGATATTAAGAATTACACTCGTTGTGCCAAATCACTAGACCCGATCGAGAGCTCTCAAAGCACTGCGAGTAAGATCTGAATTCTGCATCTCTAATACTTCAGTTCCGCCTAATTTACTCAAATAGGCATAAACTTGACGGCTTATTAATGTAAGTAATTAATCTCGATGTATACATTCTTACATAAATGAAAACAGGTACTTAATTACAAAATACTACATGTAATGTAAGGGTTGTCAGCCATCAAACCAAAGTTGGCTATAAACGCAAAATAGCAGTGACTAAAAGTACTGAGTGCTGTATTCCGCGCATAATCATAACCCTATTGTCTTGTGATATCACTAGTCCGGTCAATCATATAGATAATAATTCGGCCAAAACTTAATGGACAAAAAGTATATTGTAACAATATGCACATCTTCAAAGTTTTCTTCAAAGAATTTGAACTCACGTCATTGAATCATGATGCATGAACCGCTAATCTACGGCACGACACCTATTTACAGGAATATACCTAATCAAAGTTATCAAAGCAATGATAGTGAAATGTAAAATAATCCAATGAATACCATATCACGCCTTGTTATCTTCTTTATATATTGCCCAAATTAGCTGTACACGAGTACGTCTCAACTTTATGATTATTATAACCAAGAATTTGTGATCCACAATAAATTCAGCATTCATATCACATAGTCTGTGCACTCCAGAAACTGTAAACAAGAAATTACTACTTTCACAAATAATAATCCACTAAATTATATAGCCTTCATATTTGTCAATGGAGTTACCATGAGGAATGCCGAAGACCGTGCGAAGTGAAGAAGGAACATAAAATATATAATAATAGAATCTGAAGTTTTTACGGTTTCACTCCATTGTGTAGGTAGCGGCAAATAAATAGAAATAGAAACACCCATACTAAATTTCATCAATATACCCCGTAATATTAAAAAAAATTGCTGTAACATACATAAGCAGATGGACGAAAGGACATGATCATTTTATAATGGGTCGCTTTTATTCCTATTGCCAAAATAACAGTGAAACTAAGAATGTAACTTAAATATAGCTTCAAATACCTATGAAACTATTGTGTAAACAACGCATTACTAACTTGGTGTAAAAATTAAAAACAGTATTGACAATATTAACTCCCTAAGAATTTCCGCGCGGCTTCTGGATGTTTTCGGTTTCGTATCCCAGTGTAAATTAATGTATTTTTCCGGCTGATAATAGTTATAATCCGAAATTGATGCCATCCCAGCACATTGTGAGCGGTCGGCGTTAGGCTACCCGCACACACACACTATTATCGGCAATTATTTATTGATTGTGAATAATATTGTTCGCTTGCGGGCAGGATTTATTGTATTACTTAGTGTACGGTATGTTTAAATTGTCCAATACTATGCAACTTAGCAATAATGTTGTGTGTGTGCGGGTAGCCTAAGAGTAGGTAATGATCACTATACGCATCGAGTTAACCGATGTGATCGGACATATCAACAATATCATGTTTTAGTCAAAAAGGGCAAAAATAGCAATATTATACAGTGAGGTGTAAATCGTAATAACTTAACTTATTTTAAATGTTATCAATAAATTTCATCTGATCAACCAATTAAAATGGTATATCCACAGTATTAAGATGCTCATGAATCGTGATTAATCACAAATATGTTTGAAGAAATATGAATCCGCATTTTGAAATACAGTTGAAACCGTTATTACATGGATTATTTATGTCTTTCAATTTGGATGAATCAACAAAATGACACGTATAATATCAATATCTGTCTAATTGTAACATCATTATTACGGGATTCTTTTTGTTAAATCATAGTTCAGTTCGTGAATATAATATCACGAATCGTTATCACAAATAATATAGACACATTAGATTTATAAATTTAATGTCCATTCTTCTTTAACGATTCATTATTTATAATGAATCGGCAAATACACATGTTCATAGGCCGTCACTGTGCATGGACCATCTTACACTTGAGATATTTTTGGTTTTAAATACCATGGCAATCCTTCAAATTTCACTTTAGGATCTAAATCATTAATTATTCAAAACTCGGTCTATCTCTAGATCTCAGCCCTTTCAATATAATGATTAATATACACAGATTCCAAATTATCGCGCATATCTGCGCCTCCGGAGACCGGGCTGACGTCAGTACCCGTGAGTCGCAAGCGCACCTCTCTCCGTTTCTCGTTCAGCGGCCTCTTTTTGAGACATTACTGCCTGCAGTCTTTTGCGCCACATTGGCGGCACTGAGGGGAAAACAGACATCCCATAATCTGATGCAGATATTTATGGAAGCAACCATGTCCGATAAGTATCTGCGTTATCCTGGAGGTCAGGATCTCGCGTTTCCGCGCAACCCATCACAGCAGGTGTGGGTGCATGGCCTCCACTGTATCAGTGCCAGCTGCAGGAGATTCTAAATGTCTTAACCAGGTTTGGATCATGGTCGCGGTTTCCCGCGTCCTGATCGCCTGTCTCAGCCTGGCAATAAACCAGGCCACGGGTGAGGGCATCCTGTCGGAAGCGTTGGACTTTAGCAAGAATTCCATTCCCTGTATCCCAATACTCCTGTCTGCGGCCTTAATCTCAAATATCAAGAACATTTTTTGCTTATATTTTTATATTTAACAGTATTTTACATTTTTTTTATTTGTTAAGTATATAAGTTTTGTTGTTAAAGTTCGAAAGTAATCGTTGTTCTCTTTCTTTCTAAAATTGCATTGGGCGGATAGGATGAAAACGAACGACGAAAGGCGTTTCAGAGTAAAGCCTCTGATCCTTCTATCTCGATCCACCTGTCTGAGTCCTCTACCACATCCCTTTTATTTCATCCTAAAGGCTGGCTTATCTTTACCCTGGTGTTGCAAACATCTGTAAGCAACGATAACCAGTTTCCATTAGCTGGGCCGTTTGCCTATTTACCAGCTTCGCAATAAAAAAGACAAGTGTCAGAATAGCTATTTAGGGATATTGTACTACTTTATCCTTGTGATAGTCGCGGTAGCGTAATGGCTAGCGCTTGCGTCTCAAACTCAAAGGGCGTGGGTTCAAATCCTGACGGACCGCATGCACCACCTAGGAAGTTTTGATGAATGAACATATGGTTACAATTACCATGTGCTAACAACAGTGAAGGAAAATATCGTGATGAAACCTGCATATCGAGTTAACTTGTGTGTCAAACCCGCCAAGTTGCCTTGGACAAGCGTGGCAGGTATACCGTCCTTTCCCCTATAATGAGGAAGCCCGAGTCCAGTAGTGGGTCGTTTATTGGCTGTTGTTAATTTATATCCTTACTAGCTGTACCCGGCAGATGTTGTCCTGCCCTTAAAAAATAAAAATCTAGAACCCGAATGCAGCGCCATATACCGGGTCTAATTGTGAATCTAAACCATACCGAGACCCATTCAAACACAATTTTTTTTACCAAAATCTGTGCAGCGGCTTAGGAGCAGTTCAAGGACATACACACGTACAGAAAAATTATGTATATAAAGATTATTATATATCGGATCCATTTTGGAATCTAAACCACCCCAAGACCCACTCAAACACACATAAATGTTGTCAAAATCCTGGAATCCGATTGCAACGCCACCTACCGGGACCCAGGGACGTGGTAACAGAAAATGGCGCTTAAGGCACGCACCAAAGGATATGATGATAATTTACAAAGGGGCGCAACTAACCTACTCTTTGTAAATTATCATCATATCCTTTTCGCTTGTTCGCGAAGCTCAGGAATCGCGAACGCGCTTGTTGGATATGAAATCACGAAGTAATATTGCAGTAGGTATAATATCGTTAATCTAAACTACCTAAACATACACTAAAAATGTCGTCAAAATCCTGGAACCCGATTGCAGCACCACCTACCTGAACCAATTGTTAATTTAAACCCTTTTGAATCCTTTGAACAAACACAAAAAATCAGAGTCCACAAAACACACTACCAGTTTCATCAGAATCTGATCAATGATTTAGGAACGCATATTGGACAAACACAAACATTTATTTTTATTTATAAGAAGATGATATGTGCCAAAATGTGCCTATTTTTTTATATTTACAAATGCCACTTTCATGATGTGCATACATATTTGTGGTTATATAAATAAAACACCAACATTGGACAATTTAGTAACATTTATTCTACACTTTTCATGAATAACATTAATTTTGATTAATAATGTAATATCTTAGTTTAATTAAACAATTATTAGCACCAAAATACGTAACAAAATATAAATTTTTAAAACATCTCAAAATTAATAATAAGTTAGAAATACATATAAACAATTTGTGATGCATTCAATTATCACTCTAGAGAGCTATTATAGGTGTTTCAAAAATTTCGGTGATGAATAGTATTACTTAAATCTTCACTTAGGTGTATTTAAAATATTACTCTGTGTTTTGCTAGCAAATCAACAGGAAAAGCATTTTAATATACTATGCTTTAGTAATCTAACTGTCACAGTCGGGACAAGCTAAAAGCACACGATATTTAAATAGTGATAATTTTATGTTTAGTGAAGATTATCTAAAGAACTTAGTTTTCAGTTTTTATACATATCAGAAAATAAAATTAACAAAAATAAATTTAATTAATCAATATAAACTATTTGAGTGAGACCGAAAAACTACGTGCCTCCAGTGATTGATTTACACTAGGGGCACTAGAGGCACTAGAGGCTAGTTAGTGCCCAGGGCGGCGAAACTTGGAGCAAAAAGTTTTTCAACTTTCTGCTATAAAATCAATGATTTAAAAAAACTGGGAAGTTATTGGTTTCATTCTAAATCTAAAAAATCAAGTTCTCATTGGATATTTAGGTTTTGGTCTAGTTACAATGCATATATAATAGGGCGATATTTTTCCACGGTGCCCCAGGGCGGCACTTAAGGTAAATCCGGCCCTGCGTGCCTCTTCAATTTATTTTTAACGAAAAAAATGCGAATAATTTACAATTCAAACAATAATGTTAATTCGTTATACTTTTATATTAGAGACGGTGCCGTTGGTTTTGTATTCATAATATACCGATACTATACGAGATTAGGGTCTTTTATGTTCACATTTCACGGGCTAACACTATGGACAAAATATTTCATACTAACATTTATAAAATCTTTTTCTAACAATATAATGCTTTAATATACTTCTGAAAAAAAAAACATAATGCTTAAAGGTAATCTACGAAAAATTTAATTTCATGCAAAACTTTTACTGTGATGAGTTACTTACATACAAAATAAAAGGTCGGAAATTACAATAAATATTAAGTTCATATGGCTTTAAAAAAATATCTAAAATACCGTATAATAGATTTCACAATTTTGTCTTAAATTAATATTTTCGAGCACATTAGAAACTCCACTCTTAAATCTGGTGACGGAATCGAAGGCTGATATACAATATTTTGGTTTAGTACACCACATATCAAATATTAGGAAAATACACCAAATCCCGAATCGTGTATACATTAGTCCAATTGGGATATTATTACTAAATCCATGCTAAATGTGAATAAGTTCGTTTGTTTCCCCTTTCATACTCTTGAATATAAATCGATTTTTATGAGCTTCGGTATAAACATAGATATTATACTATTAATGCAAAATGAATAACCTTAATAGGGCTTTCCCCTTGTCTGAAATATTAATCGAATAACTAAATATTGTATTTTAAAGGCAAAAAGCATGGGATGCTGGGAATGACGTTCATGAATTGACACCTTTTAAAACAATACTGACCGACTTGGTCGAATAATATGCTTTAAATAATAAAAAGTAAAAAACGAGACAAAAACCCGTGGCGCCAACTAGAAATGTGGGATTTTGGATATTGTTTAAGTTGCGTACGATAATTTAATGATAAAAAAATATATTTTGTTCATCTCCGGTTTAAAATATCTATGTACAAAATTTCATAAAAATGAGTTTACAACCAAGCCATAAAAAAGAGAGGAAACAAAAATCCAAACAAACCCACTAACATATTCATATACTAGCAAAGACTTAAATTATTATTAACGACCAAACCATTATTTGGCGCGGTACGCGCCGACGAACAATGTAGTCCGAGATGAATCTAGGAGCAAGTACAGGAACGGTCGGTTTGCGTAGAAGCGCAGCGTCGGCATGGCACACCTCATCATTACCACCATGCCTGTACAATACATAGTGACGTTAAAAATCGAACGTTAGATATAAGTGTTTATTTCTTTTAAAACATTTAAGTCTATAATCACCATGTCCACTACAACCCTATGAAAATAAAACATTTAAATATTTGGTTATCTACGGGTAAATGTCAAAACAAAGATTAACCCTCCTAACGCCGATCACAGATGATTAGCGTGATTGTTGTGTAATTAATGACCACAATTCGTTTCAAAATTAAATCTATAATATTGTAAAGTTGTAGTCTTTTGTTTTTTAGATTTTTTGTGTTTGTCTGTTTGTTCGGGATTCACGTAAATACTACTGAGCCGATTCTAATGCTGTTTTCACTGATCGATAGCAAATTCTCGGACTTAAAACCTACGGTACTTTATAATACCCAAGGAATTTTTCCCCGGAAGTGGTGTCAAGTTGTTAGGACACGTATAAGTAAGCTTATTCCATCCAACGTGGACAAAGTCGCGGGCAAATCCTAATGCTAAATAAATATGCATATGTCAATAAAAAATATCGTTCTGTATTGAAGATTCGTTTGTAGCGGAGGTAGCCACGTTTGATTTATAACGTCACTATATCAATCCTGTATTCGTATGGATGCATTTCTTATCATACTAATGTGCTTAACACATGGACTCAAGCAATGTCATTGCAATATTCTTCGCGTCCAACCGCGCGCGTCTAACGCCGCAACCAGGTTCACCATTAAAAATGTTACAGCTCTTTCTTTAAAAAAACCTGGTTGCGTCCAATATCGCGCGTTAGTCAATCTCCCGCCAGCAAGGAAAATTACCCAAGACCGCATCATAAAAATCTCAATGACTGTAAATTGCTGTAATGCTACTATGCGTGTACTAATATAGTTATGAACCAAAAGTATAATAGTTGAGAAGGAATTTGGACGCTGTCGTAATCTACAAAGTAGTCAATTTTCGGGTCTTTTGGCAGGGTTAAGATGCACAAGAGAGCCGACCGACGAGTACCGAAATGACTGGAAGTTACGTGTTAGCTAAAGCCCGCTCTACACTTTGGGTCAACATGCGGAACGCTAAAGGACGCTATTACCGCGTTGGCGTATGTAACACATACATTTTCATTTTTATTATTTTTATATAAAAAATAATTCAGTCGCTGTAATTTATTTATGTAACCCTTTTAGAAGCAGTCAACGCGTGGACACTGATGGCGAAGTGTTCTAAAATCATTAATTGATGTATGCACGAAAAACCGACACTGTTGGCCAGTACTGGTGGCAAACGAACAAATACGCCAAGTGGAGTCATAGACGTATTCTCAACATGGGTATAAGAAGTTGCTATACCTACGTACACGCAAATTGACTCTCTCTGTGTTGACTTGAGTTCAAGTTCTTTGGGGCTATTAAAAAGACTACAGATTGATCTGATTGTATATAAATAAAGTAGATGGTATTAATCGCATTAGTTAGTGGGTTAAAGGCGATGAAAACTGTGATTTACTACTTAATATATGAAAAAAAAATGTATAGTTTATTGAATAGAAACCATGCTTTGCTACAAATACCATCAAATAGTGCAGAGGCGTAAGAAATTCAAGACCACCCATTAATGTAAATTCTACGCTATAAAATCGTGCTGTATAAATTCTCATGCTGAATCTTGAGTATAATGCTTTGCTCAGTAATACGATGTTTGATTGATTTAATTATACTGATAGGATTGTATTAATCAGCTATATAACCTTGTACGTATTACAAAGCAAGCTAATTAACAAGAACCATGATTAAAGTTCAATCAATTCAGGATTAGAGTTAATGACTCGAAAATAAATTTGGACTGTTTTTTTATATGTTATACTAACGTTCTTGTTCATAGAGAATTAGAATAAGTTTGAAAGCTTCTTTATAGTTCTTTAAGAACAGTTCAAACTTACTCTAACTCTATATGAATAGGATCGTAATTGTGTAACTTTTACAAAATTAGGCAGAATGAGTTTTGCTAATTAACTTAAGTGTTCCAAAATCTAGCAAAGGATATTTATTATTTAATAATTGTGGTTAGCAATAATTATGTCCTTGTCTGAATTTATAACAACAAAGTGTTATCTATCTATAATGTTAAATTTAATGCATTATCATCAAGAACTCAAGACAGAATTCATCACAAATTGCAATATAAAAGTGTTAGATAATATGTAACACAATAATTATTATAAAACTTTGTTCGGTATATTATGATTCGTGTATATTTAAAACTAAGAGAGCTAAAATAATTTACAATTGATATTTTGTCTTTATTTATTACACGGTACGAAAATGGTACAAATACAATATATAGTTGAAAAGTTTTGTATAAGACGTGTATGGTACGTATGCACCACTATTCAAAGGCATATTTAAAGTATTATCTTTAATATGTCTCATAACAACAATAAATGCATAATCTATAATATTATAAAATTCTAAACATACCGTTTCTGTACATTGAAGCAATTAAAAAAAAAAACAACTGGAATAGACTATATAAACGACGGAGAACACGATAGCGATAACTTTTCTAAATACTACTCTACTTTGTGTCACGGGAATTTCAAGTCAAGCGTGGAAGAAGTCGCGGGCATATCGTAGTATAAATATATAATTATTATTGAACTTAGCCAATAATTTATATTTTGAATGCGACAGTTCGAAGAAGCAGACTTTAAATGCTATTTAACAGATTGCTTTAGTTTAATTTTCAGTTTCTTCAGTTGGTATACGGTGTGTGGCTAGAAAATAGGGTATGTTCCCAACACATATAAGAGCGAGGAAAGGGCAATTAGCCACAAATCTTTGCACTGGAGGCTCGTCTAAGACAGCACTGTAACCCATGATGCCGAATGCTGCAAAACAAATTAATAGTTCCAGTCTATTTTTTAAGTGTATCTTAAGTAGTAAGCAAAGAAAACCTTCATGCTTTCACTTCTGGGTCTGTCTGTATACATATCACAGTTTCTTATCTCAGGAACTAATATACCTAAAGATATGGAACCGGGCACATTTATAAAAATACATGTCTATTGTATAATAGGGTAGTTGTCAAATTTTCAAGTAATTTTTATTTGAAGTTACAAGAGGGAGGACCAGAAAAGTAAATATGAAATTGTTACATTTTAACAACAGACAAACTTTAAAATGGCTATCGCCATTTATGGAATTTCGATAAAAATATAAATTTGAAATACAAAAGTAAGCTGTTACAATACAATATACAAGCCTCAATAATATATCGGTAAATACAGTGAAAGCGACTGACAAGTGCCAAAGCGGACTCATAACAGATGTTATCATAAATTTAAGATTTACATTAAAAGTTGGACTGAATAAGAAATACTTGAAATGTTCGTATTGCATTTAATAGAAGCACCTTCCATGTATCCGTATGATCGCACAGTCACTGGTTTTACTTACATAAGTATATATTACATAACAACAAAAACCAAATTGTTTATTTTATAATTTAGTGTTTAAAACCCAATCATTTCAATGTAAAACTTTGATCAATGTATTTTATAATACATATATTTTTGAAATTAAGGGCTAAATTAATAGAAATATAATAATATCATTTTGACATTCATTATATTATAGTACGAAAACAGAAATGCTGCATACAATACATTTATGTCGATTAATTTTAAAGTAAAACTCCAAATTGTGCATTTGACAGGAGAGCCAATTAAATACAAAATTATAACTAAAATAAAATATTAATCAATAATGCAGCCCACAGCGCTGTCCACAAGTTAAAATCTAATATATAAAATTCTCGTGTCACAGTTTTCGTTGCCATACTCCTCCGAAACGGCTTGACCGATTTTGATGAAATTTTTTGTGCTTATCCGGTATCTATGAGAATCGGCCAACATCTATTTTTCATCCCCCTAAATGTTAGGGGTAGTCCACCCCTAAATTTTCACCCCTTTACGATCAACCCCTATTTTTTATTTGTTAATTATAAACTTTAATTTTTTGGCAAGATTTTTAATCTTATTTTGTCATGACTTAGAATAAAAAAAATATATATTACTCTTTTAGATTCACAATTAGAACCGGTAGGTGGCGCTGCGATCGGGTTCTGGAATCCTCCTAAGCACCTGGAGCGGTTTTGGTGATTTTGTTTTTGTGTGTTTGAGTGGGTACCCGGATGGTTTAGATTTGCAATTGGAATCGGTAGGTGGCTCTGGGATCGGGTTCTAGAATTTTATTTTTTAAAGGCAGGACAACGTCTGCCGGGGCCGCTAGTATAAATATATTATTAAAGGGATTTTGGTAATCGCTAGGCTTAATATTAAATATTTACTTATTTATACAAGGAAGGAAAAGAAAGTTAGTAAAAGAAGAAGAGCAAGGTGAGAATAGAAATGGAATGGAATTACTGTTGTGTTAGTGTTTTGTGAACCAGGAATTTGAATTTAGAAGGTGAGTTGGCAAATATGTCTATGTGTTCAAAGAGTTTATTATGGGTGTCGACCATACGTGTGAGAGGAGAACGAAAGGCAGAGTTTGTGCGGCAGGCACTTACAGCAAACAGTCGTACCTCTCTCCTGTGGACAGTTCTTGGAACAAGCATAGCACAGACTGTTACTTAGCTCTATACAGTCAAAAACATTATTTACGATATTGTACAATGTGACAGCTTCTAGGTATTTGCGTCTACTCTTTAGTGTTAGTAAGTTATATTTGCTTAGCAATTTTTCATAGGTCAAATATTTTCCGAAGCATCTAAAATGCATGGCTCGCAGGAATCTTTGCTGGACTTTCTCAATTGCGTCTATATATTTGGAGTAAAATGGGTTCCAGATAGTTACAGCGTATTCTAATTGTGAGCGAACTAGTGTTTTATATAGTTCGATAAGTATGGAAAACGGTAAACATAAACGCTCTTAATATTAATTGAAAGTTTTAGAGTATTTTTAAGCTGCTTCAGTTGGAAGACGGTGAGCCGCCAGGAAAAAGGGTGTGCCCCCAACATGAATAACAGCAAGGAAAGGCCGATCAGCCACAAATCTCGGCACAGGAGGCTCGTTTATGAACGCAGAACAAAATGCGATGCCCATAGCTGAAATACAAATAAATCCAGTGCATAAATATAATAATAATATATCTATATCAAATATGTATTCCCACATAAGTTTAAATACAATATCCTAAATAAAATATAAATTTTCCTAATCTAATCAAGTGTAACAAATGACAGTATATGAGTCAGACTCGCACATGGAAGGTTTTTGTATAAAAGTATATGCTGCTATTAAAAGTAACAATAAAAGATGTGTTTTTGCCATCTTTATAAATAATATTTTTTATAAGTAAGTAAATAATTTTGTTTTGTATAAATTTGAAAATGCTGATTAGGTAATTATCAGCAAACTCCAGCACCCGCCGGCCACTATTACGGTATGTCCCCGCTAACACTTTTGCTCGTCGAAGCACTATCGTTAAGTACGTGATTTTATATTCTTATTAATAAAGACAATAATAAAAATAATAATTCTTGTATAAATATGAATTAATCAGATATATAAATTACACATCTATGCACGTTTATAATTAGAGCGGAACAAAATTAATGAATACGGGTTCCTCAAGAATTGTAAATAAATATAATAAATACCTATTGTTATAAAACTTAATGTTCGTGCCTACCCCGCAAGGGAACTGGCGTGAAGTTATGTATGTATGTATGTATAAAACTTAATAATGTAATTTACAAAATTTAACCCTATACATAGAAGCAGGCCTTTTTTTGTCACTTCTTTCTTGGGGGCAAGCTAATTCTCGAAAATTGTAAGGCCATATTTATTTTGTTTTTTCAGTTTTTATGGCAATTTACCGATATTTTAGAAATGTCCTTTAAGGGCGCTGCGTGCCCCCGCGTGCCCCCACAAAAAAAGCCCCGCATAGAAGTAAAGACGAGAATTCCATAAGTGTGTAAATCATGGTACCACTAGCTAGAAGAGTATGTCCCATTATAAAAATATATTGTACAGACACCAGAGTGAGTCAAAAGGATTCCTTTGTAACGTTTAATATAGAAATTATAAAACTAGTCGTAATTTTATTAGTACTTAACAATTAATTAACCTTTTATGACTTTGCATTAACCCTTAAGACAATTATCGATATCCAAAAAGCCGCAAGACTAACACTATCACTATCTCGTAATATACCAAGAAAATATACCCATTTCATACAAATCATACAACTCCTATATAAACAGAGTGAGACAACAACACATTTAACGATCACGTGCACAAACGCGCTCTGCACTCTCATCGCGGACACATATGTGCTAATAGTGAGCTAAAGGGTTAATAAATACCAATATATAATTATTAATTACATGTTACAATCGTAATTAGTTTTAAATATACGAGAATTAAAGGTGAACTTTATTAAGCGAAGTCCTTTTTTTAAATTCAGGGATAGTCAATACAATTATATGAAAGACATAACACTATGTGAACATTATAAACGCATTTCATACGAGATAATCGAAAGTCAATGGTCGATTTTTTATCGATTGTGATTTGTCACACCACAAATTAAAAAAGAACTATATTGCTGTCAGCAACGAATTTCCTTACGTTAATGCGAAAATTGATTGAAAAATTTAATATAAAATAGTAATCTATATAAAAAAAACATGTGAACATGTGCATGTGAGCGGGGACTGCGCCCGAATGCGGCGGAATAAGGCCGGCCACAAGACCTATTTTAAAACACCATATGTTACACTGATGGATATTGTTTTATTGAAGTGAAACTTCTATATAGACGGGGTCTTAAGATTTTTCTGTCACGAAAAAGTGTCACGGCCGCGTGTTCTAATACTTATATTTTTTAACTCGTGATATCTTTCGAATGGAATGTCCGAATTGAATAATTCAAAAAGTTATGTAAAAGTATTGAAGCAGTCTTGAATATAAAGTAATTTATTTTGATAAGGATGAATACCAAGACACAAATAAAAAGCCTTTTCTACCAGCGGCATTTTAATTAAATTTTTAAAATAAAAGAACACTTATTGTGGCATAACTATAATAGTCAGACATATGCTGTCGCGACACTTTTTGTAAATAATGATGTGTACTACAAAGTCGTAATACATTACTTTATTCTATCATCAATAGTTTCGCGGACACGTAGAAAAACTTCAAGTGACAAAATGAATCGTAACAAAATTTTAACTTGAAGTTTTTCCGGGCAGGTTTTCAAATTGGACAAGTACATTAACAATCTGCCCGTAAAACTTCAAGTTAAAATTTTATTGCGATTCATTTTGTCACTTGTTAATTGAAGTTTTTCCACTTGTCCGTTGCGAATCGTTTTTCCACTTATACGTTGCCATTCGTTTTTCCACTTGCCCGTTGCCATTCGTTTTTCCACTCATCCGTTGCCATTCGTTTTTCAACTTGCCCGTTGCGATTTTTTATTTTATATCTTATTTTATTGCATTAAAGTTCGAAATTGTATGAGAAAAATTATGTTAAAGTTCACCTGGAGGGGGCATAAGGCTTTTTCCTTACATGACGATCGCTGCGAGTTCACTCTGTAAGCTGCAAAGAGCGTCGGTCCAAAACTACATTACTATTTATATTTGAAATCACAGCTCTTGATGAATTAAACGAGTAGATTTTGTTGGGACGTAGAGCGCTGTGAATACTATGTGTTTATCCACCATCACACAGAACAGTGCCGGTCGGTTGACGACAAAGTTGCGCGTCTTCGGTGCTAGCGAACGACGTTTTCGCACTATGACGCCTGCGTACACATGAAACGCCACAAATACGAACAATATACAAACCATCACAGAACACAATGTTACACTTTTTTAAATGCAAAACTGTAATGTTATGTCTTTCCACAACCATGAGATGAATAAATCCGAAGCGTGAAAACATAGTTATTTATGTAAGAGCATAGAAGATGAATACCAATAAAAACTGTAACTGTAGTGTGTTACAGTGTACTGTGTTACTACTACTACTACTACTACTACTACTACTACTACTACTACTACTACTACTACTAAACTGTGTTAGAGGGAGGAACAATTATTTTTTCTCCTATGTTTTGATAGTAAACACCATTAAACTTTTAATCAACATTATTTTATTGAAAAATATTTTTTCTAATCAAATCGTAAAAATTTCAGTACTTATGAACTTTTTCTTCAATTCGAATTTTGACCGATGAAGTCAAAAAAGATTTAGTTTCAAATAATACAATGTTGGTCAAAAGTCTAATGGTGTGTTTCTATACAAACTGTTGTTCTATGCAAAATGTTTTTCACTGACCGACAGCATAAGCAAAAAGAGCACCATTTAAGCCAGCACAATGTACATGAAAGTAGCGTTTCTAAGCCGAGATGCGCATTCGATAACTCAGTAGCCGAGGTTATGTTCTGACAATAATTAGGTAGGTGATATAATATTACAATAAATTCTCAAAAGAATGTTTATATAAAAAAGCATGTATTTGAATATCTTACTATTATGTTAATTTGAAAATATGATAAAAAATGACTAATTAATTACGGTTTAAATAATAATAAATACTCTATTTGATTTGTTAGTTATAACTTCATAATTTGGTACGTTTGAACAAAATCTAGGACACTGCAACGTTTTCTAAGTTTCTTAGTTCATTTAACTCTCAACTACACTACTGAAAGACTGGTCCTATATGTATATCCGTTTTCTGATTATGTTAAAGTAAAACCATTAGGAATTGTAAAATTGTCCATATAAAAGAAATTTTATAATTCGAAATGCGCATATTTAAATGACTTGACAGAAGCAACTTGAACACATTATTTGAAATTATAAGTATAGAAAACTATAATTTGAATTATGTGTTTCGTACTAAAACTCAACATAGGGTTGTGATTAACGTTAATAATGCTTTGAGAAGGACTTTTTTTTGTATGCAAGTAGGTTTTCATGTCTTTCACCTGTTTCCAAACAATACAATTATATTATTATAAATTCTGAAAGGGCTCGGTAGGGATCACCTAGTATAAAGTGACATAAAATCTGAGCTACCGTGACTTCAACCTGCTACTTATCAAAATGTATACAAGTTAAAGCATAAATCGACGGTTAACTACCAAGACCTTTTTTTAATCAACTTTTTTTATTGATTCTCCACATAAACCTTACACAAGAAATAACTCTTGTACATAGATGTCTCCTTTTATAATTCAAACCAGGAGAACTTTATTTTTGTTCCGTCCATATTTGCACTTCGGAAATAAAAGGCTTTTTTATGGCTACTATAACATTTTGATATGAAACTACATGAGCTAGGTGTTGGTAGTTAAACGTCGAAACAGCGTTTAGCCGGCTGTAAATAAATGAAATACAACGCACCTGTGGCTGCGGCGGCCTCCGCTCCTTCTTCGTTTACTTCTATAAATGCCTTTTGGACGGCCTTTGATACGTACAGCCTCTCTGGATTATTCAAGATCTTCGTGAGACCGGAATTGTTTAGGCTAAATATTGCATTAATGCCAAGCTGAAATTAAAAAACAATAAAAACGGACTAAAATTTACAATCATTAATTATAATTTAATGGACACATATACATACTAGTAATAAATATTTTATAGAATAATGTAATACTTATTTGTTGTTTTATATTGTTATGAGATCGGTGTTAGCCGAAATATAAATTTGTTTTGTTTGAGACCAACTTTAAAACTATATACAACAACAAATATATATTAATTTTTCTACAAAATATTATTTTTTTGTCATTTTAAGTGTATTAAATAATATCAATTAATGGGTATATATACTTAAGGATGTTTTGGTAATGAGGACACAGTGACTAGTTGAAACTATACATGAAAGACAGAAAATTTTAAAAAATATATGAATAGGTACCTTATTTCTACAGTAAGGCAACTCTAATATTGATATAATACTTATAAAAGCTCAATCTACACTTTCGTAATGCCTGTCATTGGTCCCACTGTCCTAAGAAAATAAATATACTCATGGCGGCGTATGTTTTTTTTTTTAAAGCACCTTAAAGTGATAACACATAGGTTTATCTATTGCAAAAAATATGCTACTAGTACTACAAATAAGTACAGGAAAAAATATAACTAACACAAATGCTCACCTTTGGCAAGACATTAGTCAAATCAATTTCAGTTTCGATCTTAAACTTGGGAACGGAGACGTGTACTTTGGTGGAAAACATATTGCTCAAATCACCCATCAAGTCGTGACCAGCGGCCAACTTGCCTAGCACTCCGTTAAGGCCATCGATTTCACTTGGCAAAACTATCACCATACTAGCTTCTTCGCCTTCGTATGCCATCTCTAATAACTGCAATATCAAATACATACATATCATTACTCTTGGATATTAGTTATTGTAGTTTGCTCTTTGTTTTTGCTGTTATTATTCCTCGGTTTTTCTTCCGAAGTAACGGGTAATGAGGTAATATCCTGAAACTGTTACGCAGGTGTCAATATAAGTACACAAAGCACATTTCAATAGATATAAAATACATAACAGTCAACTGTCTATAATTTGACACTGGTTCTTTGAAAAATACTCAATAAATTAAATAAAATCAATATTCATTGGTTCTGAAGTTGAAAGAATAGTATCTTGCCCGCCAATATGCATTAATTTAAAGTCCGCTTTTGAAAACGTTTTGAGTTGTGAACAAATTATGAAAACTTTTGATTAAGCAAGGAGAAGACTTCTGGGTCCAATAACTAGATGAAGTAATCTCATAGGAAAGGGATCTCAATTTGGATAATAATGGATAGTTACCAAATTACCTAAGAGAAACTGCCTTCTAAGATGCAGAGGGGGATCAACACATTCCACTTGCATTCTATTAATTGGACTAATTTTCATTGCTCCAAAGATATTTCTTAAACTTTGGATTGAATTTTGTCTAATTTATTTAAAGCAGCAGTACTACAAGGTTCTAACAAGAAGGAACCATAAACAATTACACTTCTTAGTGTTCTATATAATCTATAGTTATTTTTTTATATAAAATAGCCATGGATTATATAGAACACTAAAAAGTAATTTAGTAAAAAATATCATATAGGCTGGATAGTACACACATAATAGATAGTAACAGAACACTAACAACAAGGTCAGTTTACACACATGCGGCTGCAATATCGTGTTCACAGTTTACGTTATCAGTTTCTAATAGGTTTATATTTATACCTGCGCGTTTAGAGCATCGCTTACGCCATATCTGTATGTGTCTTCTCTATACATCATGGGAACTTCCACAGTTTCCTCTGCGGTTATGAAGAATGGTTGCGGACGAGTGACATGAGGGTCGAACTGCTTCTGCCATGTACCCTAGAGTGGTATAGATACAATTACTCAAATAAATAGTCAAGAAACCTTTGACAAATTAATTAGCGGAGGAAATGTTAATGTACCTCTACATATAATTATAGTTAGTTGTAAATTGGTAACAAAGCGACATTAACGCACAAGAGAAAAATTATACGTTTAAAATAGATCGTACAATCAATTAAATTTAAATTAATAATTAGATAACATCATCCTCACAACATGTAATTAACAATTGCAGTAGGCAAAAAGAGACCGACTCCAAAATGTACCTAACGTGATTGTTTGCAGGTGTATCCATCTATTTTTAAAATGTACTAAACAAGTTTTATACCGTCAGCAATATTATACTGAATAAACAGGAAAATATGTTAAAAATGAAGATTTCTAAGAAGTCTGCGTAAGATGTTATATATAGCCTCTCCAAATTATCTTCAAACACTTGTTTGTCACTTCAAACAGTGTTTTATGAAAAAAGCACCTACCGCTAGACCTGTTGCTACTTAAAAGCGTTCATAGCGATGACGCGGAAAATAAGTATCTACCTAGTGTCCGATGATAAAGAGAAAATTGTTGTTACTGCTCTACACTTATCAAATATTACTAATAAACGAGGTTTGAGCGAAAATATAATTGAACGCATCATTGGCAGAATTCTAAGTATTTTGAATCATAAATCATGACTCGGTCAATGCTTCAGAATCATGTATAGTCCCAAAAAAACGCGAATTGAAATAATATGACATAGTTATTATCATGGAAGAAGAATACTTAGGAATGACAATCGCCAAGTAAAATGCACTCCAATCACAGGTGTATTGGTAGCATCCGTTCTTATTTTTATAGTAAACTTCAATTAAAATGTTTAATCAACGTTTTATTATATATCTACTTGTTACTTTCATTCCTTATTTTAAAAAATATGTTTTAAATGTAAATGTATAATATAATAAATCTGCTACGGGTATCGATTTTGTGTAACAAAAAAATTAAAAAAACTTGGCTAATTCAGAGCAGAAGATTTCAAATATGCAACTATTAGAATTTTCTCTATGTATTATGGTGCAACTGCATCTGGAATAAAGTTAAAAGTATAGATAGGCTATTTCACGCAGATGGGCGATGGGTGTAATGCGCAATTTGAGATGCGACATGGTTAATGACGATAAATACTAACAGATAACGTATGTATGTATATATATATATACACTAATGCGGCTATGCGTTAACGAAGTTATATTTTAACATGTTAAATAAGCTTTCGGCCACAGCCTAAATCTCTAACACTAACGCAGATGAAGCCCCAGCATTATCAGAATATCATGTAGAAACTACTGAACTATTTAAATTAAACTCGACACAGAGCTAATTTATATCTCGGGTCAACACTTACGATGATTTTTATCCCAATAAAGGACGTCGTCTTTGTGAGTTAAACGAATAGCTATATTCGAAGAATATAGCCATTCGTTAATAATCGATAAAGAAGGTGGCGCTACGGTCACGTTTTTTTTTGCTGCCACTGTTCCAATTCACTATCACGCACGTCGCCATAACAACGCAAACAAAGTTTCACTAGCACTACTAGTCAGTTACAAATTATAAGTCTTAATTAACTCTTTTTCAATTTTATGAAATTTATGTAACAACTTCATGATTTTAGAATTAAACTCACCTTAAAATATAAAGCGTTGACCAAAACAAGACGGGTGTCAGAATCAACGCTATCAGAAGAAAGAAGATCCTTGATACGATGGTTAGTCTTGTCTTCGACCTGAAACCAGGCCCAGTTTTGTTTGAAAAAATTTAAAATCACTTTTCATTTCTTATATTCTAAAAGCACACTTGGAGTTGCCTAATCACAGGGATGAAAACAGTACTTTTCGTCCCTGGGAAATGATTTTCCCAGCTGTCAAAAAATTTAAATAACTATACGAACCATAGATAATACATGCGACATTTTCCAATCCCAATTTTTTTTTACAGCCACTGTTAAATCGCAACATATAGGTATTGTAACAAAAAATATTAACAAATTGATAACATCATTTTATACTTACAAATTACTTTTCACCAAATTATTATTTAATTTACAAAAATTTGAGCTAAATATTTACTATCATCAGATACAAAAAAATACTGGCTGGTAAAATGTCACAGAAAAAAACCTTCACGTTTCATATGTGAGTTTACTCATAATAATTGAGCTTGGACATTGTGTGTGGATTATCATTCATTGGGCAAACAAAGAGGAGCATAAAAAACACAGGTAAAAGTACACATTGCTGACATGAAACACATAAGGTCTACAAAGTCTACGATCAGTGAACACACGCTGGACAAACCCAACCACTACATCAGACTCGATAAACGACAAATCCTCGCGAAAGAGAATCGTTTCATATCTAGAATTATGCGTGAGGATATTCAAATGAATAAAAACCCCCAAATTTCAATAGAAAAGATGGTTGGCAAGTACCACCTATTTGGGATCCGATCATCAAAACTATTAAGACTCAAAGCCAGCAAAAACCAATTGCCTGACTTCAAGACACTGAGCTCTTTCTGCGTGCACCGGAACACAAAACCAACTTGATTGATAATTTAATTTTATTTTTCCTCCCACACATTTTAATATTATATAAAATTATTAGAGCTAGGCATGTTTGCTGAAAAGTTTCTTGCGCCGCTTTTTCTCTTCAAGCCACATGTTGCGAAGCGGTGGTAAATTAGATTAGGCTTCCATAGAGTAAATAATAACCATAAACAAAATTAAAACTAATAAATAACTAAAATTAACAAATTGGCGGTAGCGTAAATAAAACTTTAACAATACTCATTGACACTTGACATCTTTGTCTTCCGTGATTACGGCTACTGAAAAGTGGCCGAAACGTCGTAATAATAAAAATCAAATAAAATCGCGTTTAAAACCGTTAAAACGTGGTTTTATTACGAGTCATTTTTTATATGAAGTCTTTATTGCTTCAGAATTACATGTTATTTTTTTATTTAATTCCTTTATTTTACTGATTTTAATTAATAAAAAGTGTTAAAAATGCACGGGATATTAAAAATCTCAAAATGCAATGCTATTGATCAAATGGAAACATGACGTAATTTTTTGACATTTTCAGATTGACAACATAGGGCGCATTCCACTTGTAGCTCACAGCGCTTAAAAACTCGAGTGGAACGGATTATAGAATGAATGTTGATGTCCTTAACAACGAAATACACAAATGTCACTGGGTGCTGTATGGTTGATTTGAAAATTGCGCCTTTGTCAATGTATCGATAGAGATAATTAAAGCTCTATGGTCAACGCCCACTTCGACCCACCTCTTGACATGGGTCGTTGTGAGCGCTGCGTGATCGAGAAAAAGTAAGAGACGTCATTAGTGACGTTTTCACGGTGACCGACCGTGGTCGGTATGTGGAGCAGCTGAAGGAGCATTTTGAGTGTAGTGAGTCACAGCAGAAACGCACCGTGAAAATGAAATACAATGTCATCAAAAGCCCATGAAAATAATAGCGTTTAAATAGCTCAAATTTATTTTAGATTATAAATATATTTTTTTAATTAATGTAGACATTTCCAACAGTATTTCTATTTTTTACCATGATAAAACGATGTAAATAATTATTTAAAAATATAATAAAAAAACATGCATATCCCTATTAAATAGCATTAGTTATATTATATTTTACCTATAATCCTTTACAACAATAACAAAAATAGTGAGTGTAGGTCACTGTCTTCTAAGGATAAGATGTCTAGGAGGCTCGCTACGTTACTTCACTGGATTTATTTGTAATCAATGAATACACATTACATGTCCGTTGAAAAATGTCCCATTTCAAAGTCATTTCATATTCATTTGATGTACATTTTGAGGGAGTAAATTAATAAGTATATAACTTTATTGTTATAGACCCAACGTGATTAAAGTTAAACCTACCCATTTATTAATGAGATTACAAGCAGTCACACCGTCATCAAAATTGACTTTCTCTATTCCAGCGTCGAACACTTTGACAGCATCTTGTTCCAACTCAGTACAGATTTCATAAGGACCCTCCTTCAAAAAGATCTTATTGGCCACATTCAGTGTTACACCTTTGATCGACTTTAGTTTCTCTGATAGTGAAGAGAAAGATGAACGAATCTAAAATAAAATAATAATTTAAAAATATTTTGTATTATGAGATAATACAAAATACCTAGTCTTGACATAAATATTGTAACAAAGAAATTTTTTTGTCTATTGCAAATAACTTTTATAAGTTTTATAGTGTGTTAGTTTAATACATAAATATAAAACAATTTAAAATATAAAAAGCTTATTCGAAGTGGTCTCCATTGACTGCAATACAGTCCTTTAAACGTTGAGGCCAGTTATCAATAGAAGCTCTTTCCATGGGAAAATTCTTCACTGCCAATCGTATGGATTGTTTTAGGGACTCCAAATTATCATAGCGTTTAGAGCAAGCCGTACTCTCTAAAACTGACCATAAATCATAATCCAGCGGATTAAGATCGGGACTAGACGACGGCCAGTCTTCAGCTCTGATGAAGTCCGAAACGTTCGTTTCCAACCAAGACTGCGTGGACCGAGCTTTATGACCCGGCGCCGAGTCTTGCTGGAAGGAGCATTCTTGGTTATTTAACATGGTGTTGTTAAGGGGCTTCACTACCTTCTCAAGAATGGTATCTTGATACACTTGTGCCGATGTTTTGATACCTTTTCTACAAAAATATGGCTCAGTCACTCCTTCATAGCTAAACCCCACTAAACCATCACTGAAGACGGATAATGCCCACGTTGCACTCTGTCGACTAATTTAGAAGCTTCCTTAGAGCTTTGAGCATAAATATGGTCATTTTGTTTGTTAAAATGTTGCTCAATTGTAAAAATTTTCTCATCAGTAAACAAAATTTTTCTGTGACCTCCCTTTGCGTACCGCTTCAATAGTTGTTTTACCACCCTATTCTTTTTTAAATTATGAGTTAAGAAATGACCAGTGCGTCTCTTATAGGCTGCAAGTCCTAAGTCATCTTTTAAAATACACGACATTCCATTCGCGACACTCCATTTTAATATCGCAAAATGTTGTACAATGTATTGGCGCCAAAATGAGAAAACACAATTAACAATCATATAAAAATGACAGATTCCAAATTCAAATGTAATATTTTGTTTCTTTTTAATAGTAACAATATTTATGGCCAGACTAAGTACAACAATAAACTTTTGTATCTTACATTCAAAAGCCCCTTTTCCTCATGTTGTTTAAGTTTTGTGCCCTATTGAAGGTTGAAACTATTGTTCGTCACACATAGGCCACGCGATGGCTTAGCACACATCAAATCTGTACCAATCTACGGAATTAAAATCCGGTGCGGAAATCCATGGCACTCGTGCTTCTATGGAAGTCCATAGGTTACAACAGCTTTTTCGCAAAAAATCAGTCCGAATTTAAATTAAAATGCCACCAATGAATTGCGGTTTGCGTTTTTCGTGCGGTGCGGCCAAATCATATAAGAAATAATGCGTCGCACCACATGCAGTTTGTCGTTACGAATACATGCCAAGAGCCGCCGCTTAGGTTGCATCGCATGACCGCCAGCAACCAAAAACCACAGAAAAACCGCTAACATTCGCCACTCGTGCGATACAATACCTATCTCTGGTTGAAAATTATATGTTATATACATTATAATTTTGTATATAACTAGAGGCCAGTAAATAGCTCTATTTTATTTACATAAAAACTTAATTAGGTTTTATATAACGCGAGCGAAGCCGCGATCAAAAGTTAGTATATATACTTTCCTTGAGAAATTTCTAACTGATGGTGAAAACAGGTTAAAAATCTGTTGCGTGGATTAGGAGTTAGCTGATATTCAGTTAGACGCAGAAAGCGACTTTGTTTTATACAAAGTAAAGATTGTCTATAGCAACTAGTATCCGCCACTAATTTTGTTGATAAATAACTAAAATCGTTTGTTTTAACTTAAAAAAAATACTACCCAAAAATGTCTGTCAAGTGCTCAAGCTATTAATTAATCACTTCCAACTAATCCCAGTATAGGTGTCAATAGCGTTTTGTAGCTATGCGCGTAGCCCATGCGTAACAATATTTAACATAGATATAAAGAAAAATCTCATTTTACAAAACAAACCTAATATTGACAAAATATCTGCAACCTTAACCATGTACTTACCGCATCATCACTAGGTACTTCAAGAGCAATGAGGAGTTCAGAGTGTGAGGGATCCTCTGTGCCCAGAGTTAGCAATGACAGCAATATTTCAGCAGACAGAGGTGATGAAACTACACTCTTATCTTTTTCGAGTTCCTAGAAATAATTAATTCAGCATAAGCATCCCGTTGAAACTTGCATCAATTAAAATAAAATGTACAATGTTTGTTAAAATATAAATATTGTACATCTAATTTGGTTTCCTTTTAATTTTTTTTTTTTTTTTTTTTAATTTATTTCTTCAAACAAAAACATACATTTTTACATATCTACATCTTAAAACCCGGAAGGGTTTGACGAAGATGCATAAAGTCTGCGCTTTATGTAAAATTAACAAATATGAGGTAGTTTGAATTTTTACATCTACCCTTTCTCCATTTCTAGTACCAAGTGAGCAAACATTAACACATGACCTTGTACTTTATTTTTGTTATGTGTATACAGGGTGAGTATGTAGTGTGTTATATATTTTGTTTTTTTGTGAGTAAATTAATTTAGGTAAGTGATACAGATATACGCACATCTACTTATATATACTTAGATGTGTGTTATAATTTTATATGTATACTGGAATTAATATTGGTAAAAAAAATTATATTTGTCTATGTTTATTTTAAATAATAGTTTCTCCTATGGATTTAATTATAGTTTTCATGTTATTGAAATTTATTTTATTTCTTGTTTCAAACGGTATCTGATTTTTTAGTCTTGGCACTAAATAATCTGTTGTTCTTGTTCCATAAAAATTTGTGGCGGTATTAGTTATTAATTTTTTATGTTTGACGTGTCGCGTAAATTTACCGTGAGCTATTTCGTTTTCGTAAGAAAAATAGTTTTCGAAAAATCGAATGTAGTCTTAACTTCTTCAGTTTTAATTAAGTGAACTGTTCTGAGAACTAATGTCATAATCTTAAGGAAATTACTAACTATTCTTAAACAAACTGATGACTCTTTTTACGCGCCTGCCAAGGGAGGATTGTGTTTTTGTGCATATCTTGTATGTTCGTAAATTACTTTACTACCTCGTATCTTCCAAATAGTTTGAGAAATTTTGACAGTTAAGGTATCGGTATATTCGTCTTAAAAACTCACGTGTCCTTAGACGGGTGTTTGAAAAAAAAACAAAATGGCGGATTTTAGGCGCGAAATAGTAATACGTTAATAAAAAAAATTACCTAACCTATCAAGTAGGGTATCAAAATAAAGGAAATTAAAAGAAGATTTCAAAAATATACATAAGTTATATGTTTAAATTTAATTAGGAATAATAAATTGGTTTAAAAAGTTTTTGATAGCGTACAAATGGGCCATGTAGGCGTCAGACCTCCTGCTGTCATAATAACATGTAAAATAGTTATAAATATTCCTAGCCCAATCATATTTAAAACAAAACAAAGAAATTGTTTTGTTTTATCTTTAAAATATGAGATTAAAAGGGGTGGTAAAATTTGCATAGGAAAATATCTGTTCTGGGTTTGTCTTCTTTATATATGGTCTCTCTTTGGTCGTTTGTTTATTTAGTTCTGAATTCTATCCTCGTTCATTTGTTAATTCTTGTAAATTTTTAGTGGTTAGTTAAATTTTCTTGTTTTAGCTGTATGTAAGGCTGTATATATTTGATATTAGTGTAAAAGCTTGTAGCATTATAAATAAATAAAAGCGTTAAGTATATGTTCCGCAATAACTTTTTGTTTCGGAACGGATTTTGACTATTCTTTTTGTATTGGATTCAGTATAATTTCAAAGTGATCCCATATAAATTTCATTGCTATTTGACCTTGGACTCAGAAGATTGTGTAGCGATTGAGGTTCCGTTAGATTCAATATAGCATACTAATAGACAACTATAGACTACAGTTTTTGCTGCTAAGAGTGTGCCGGGACACTAAAAGTCTAAAATAAAATAAATAATTTAAAAAATCAAAAACCCAACCGCAAAAGAGACCATTTAAAAGTATGTATTACACTAAAAAGACCGAAACAAAATTGAACTCAGGCTTTTAGCTCATAATATAGTCTGTTAAACCGAAGTAGAGTTTATTAGTTTTAAAGTAATTGGGTCCCGCCTGCTACTAAAATTAATGCGGATTAAGTTTAGTAGCAGTCGGGATCCAATTGCAATTTATAAACCGTAAGAAAATTAATGGGTTCCGCTCGTACTAAACTCAATGTGGGTATTTAACCTAGGCTTTCTGCTCATAATATAGTCTATTAAACCGAAGTAGAGTTTAATATTATTTATAGTTAATTTAAATTTGTTTTTTTTATACAAGATTCACAAAAGGGATATGGATGTAATTCAAATAAGAGTCAATTTTTATATGACATCTTTGTTGCTGTAGATGTAGATGTCAAACGTTATTTTTATTTAATTTACAGATTTAAATCAATAAAAAGTGTTAAAAATGCGCAGGATATTTAAAAACGCAACGCTTTTGATCAAATGGAAACGTGACGTAATTCTTCATTTTGACTGTTTCAGATTTTCGATAAAAGGCGCGTTCCTCTTGTAGCTCACAAAGCTCAAAAACTCAAATGGAACGGATTATGGAATTTTGATGTCATTAACCCTTAACAACGAAATACACATATGTTATGGTTGCTCTATAGTTGATTTGAACATTGTGCTCTTTGATCAATATATCGATAGATATAATTAATACTTTGTGGTCAACGCTCGCTTAGACACCCATCTATTGATATGGATCGTTGTGTGCGCTGCGTGATCGAAAATAATGACTACATTCATAATATTTTCGCGGCGATCATAACGATCGTGGTTGGTATGTGGAACAGTTGAGGGAGTATTTTGAGCGTTGTGAGCCATAAGACAAACGCGCCTTGAGAATGAACTACGACGTAATCCAAAGCTCACGAAAATTATTGCGCTTAAATAGCTCAAATTTATTCGATATTTTAAATATTTTCTAAAATTTATTTCGACATTTCCAACAGCATTTCTATTTTTTACTATAATAAAACTATGTAAATAATGATTTAAAAATATAATGTAAAGGCATGCATATTCCCTATTATACTCGTATGTTTTTTGACATCTATGATTTGACAAAGAAGAACATTATAATCAACATCCAGACCGTTGACAAACCATTTGAAATTTTTTATTTAACTTTAGATGCATATTTATAAATATTTTGATTATCAAAATATACCTGTGTAATCAATTGATTTACAATGATTACACTAAACTGTGTAATCATTTTAACATGTTTAAAAGATTACTCCATTAAAATTTATCAATTGAATTACATTATATTATCAATTCCATGAAATAAAAATATCATTCCCATTTATGTACATGTACATCATAGTATTA
The DNA here is from genome assembly GCA_019925095.2 of Dendrolimus kikuchii. Lineage (NCBI taxonomy): Eukaryota > Metazoa > Arthropoda > Insecta > Lepidoptera > Lasiocampidae > Dendrolimus > Dendrolimus kikuchii. The sequence goes on along the minus strand of CM034391.1, from coordinate 12,783,769 downwards.
TGTACATGTATGTGCTAAATAATGCTTTTTAGATTAAAGGCCAGACTGATTTTTTTATAAAGTTCCAATGGCTAAAATCTGACTAGTAGCATCAGATTAACATTTTTTTTATTAGGGAACACAAATCTCTTGTTTAAAGAGGTTACAACACAGGTTACATTGTATTAAATTTTTATGTTACTGCTATTTGCCCCGGAAGATTCACTTCATTTTATATCACAAACTATCCCATCTCTCCCGGATGAAAAGTATCTATGCCAATTTTGGGTATTAAAACTGCATATGTACACTAAAATGACCAAATCAACCACACCAACCGTATCAACCACATTGACCAAATCGACTACATCGACCACCCCGACAATCTTGGAGATTAGCCTGGAACTGTTAACTAATATAACTTTTGTCTTTTGAGGATTTTTTAGATAAGACTATAAGATTTACTCCATTCAACTATTTTTTTAAAGTCTCGGTTAGTAGTTGCAATTGCTTTATGCAGAACATCTATATTAGCCTGGGTGCAGATTTGTAGGTCATCTGCAAAGAGGTGGTATGAGAAGAAAGGTTATTGGATATTGAATTAATGAAAATAGCAAATAAAAGAGGGGATAAAATGCCCCCTGAGGGACACCAGCAGGCAAGTCAGAGTAAACATCATCAATATGAATGAGCTGCCGATGTCCAAACAGGTAACTCCAAAACCAGCCAATAGACATTGGAGATATCTTAAGAAAGCATAAAGTCCGACAAAGAAAAAGAGAATCGACATTATTAAAGGCCTGCTAAAGTTAGCAGACTGTTTCCCATACTGTAACGAATATCATCAGTGATCTTTACCAAGGCAGAAGTAGTACCAGGTCGAAAACCGGATTGGAGATGGTTGATAAGGGAGTTTGTATTAAGAAAGATGCTGAACTGCTGATAAATAAGAATGTTCGAACACCTTGGAAAAGAAAAGAAGAATGGAAACAGGACAATATTCGAAAAACAGGACAGAATACACTTTTTTTTGGTAATCGAATCACTTGTGCATGTTTCCTGGTGTCAGAAAATGTACTAGAAGAGGTTATAGAATAATTGAAAACATGAGTGATCACTGGAATGATAATGTCTAATATGGGAACTATCATATTGCGACTGATGCTGTCACAATCCACAGCCTTGGAAATGATGGAAAGAATACTCTTCCTAACATAGCAATCAGATAATTAACTAAAAGCAAATAAAGAATAAACAGGAGTTGACAAATTTAAAAGACAGGAAGATAAAAAGTGCTAATTTAACAGTTCAATATTTAAGTCTATATATTAGTTTAAGCAATGAAGACAAAAAACGGCCTTGAATGATTTTTGATTTTTAACAATAAAATTCGATTTTTTTAAATTGTCCCCTTTCCCCCCCTCCATATCTCCTTGAGTATTGATTCCAGTGAAAAGTCTATATAATCTTTATTGTAGAAAATTTTATGTAGATTAATTTAATCATAGGATACTTTTTGCTGTAGATTCTAGTTTTAGAGTTATTAAAGAAAAACTGAAAAAAGGGACCTTTACGGGCATCAAAACTCCTTTGTGTAGTTTTCACTGTTTCACATAGCTATACAGTTTAGGATTTGGCCCTGAAGGCCCACTTGAAGAATTCACCTATATACATGCATCAAAATGGTTAGACTGTAAAATCTTTTTTCTATACTAATATTATAAACAGGAAACATATGTATTTTTGTATTGAATAAATTCAAAAACTACAGGACCAATTTTAAAAATTCTTTCACCGTTAGAATGCTACATTATCCCAGATTAATATAGGCTACATTTATTACTAGAAACAATTAGGGATCCTACTGAAACTTCCATAATGTAACACAAGGTGTAAAAAATTTAGTGTTTGAGTGGGACCTGGGATGGTTTAGATTCAGAATTAGGCACTGAAATTGGGTTCTAAATGTTTATTTTTCAGAGCAAGACAATATCTTCCGGAACTGCTAGTATACAATAAACAGATAGTATTTATCAAATACAAAAAATAGATGTTTTTGAACTTAAAGAGTAATTTCTTATTATGCAGTTTTATTTATGAAATAGGTATGACTTTTGACGTTTATATAAACCACTATACACAGAAAACAGGATTATTTTCTAATTTCAAAAATTTTGAGGGATTTGGACACAAATTCATGGAACTGAAAGCTGTATGGAAATTCCTCATTAATAAATGTGAAAGAGACTAGTATTTTCAGATATGCATTACCAATTTTTTGAGACTTATGATGGCTAAATTGCCTCTAATATTTGGAATGTATGTTATTAAATAGGGTGAAGTTCTCTGCACCTAGATTTTCCAGTTAAAATTGGAGAAGAAGAGTAGAGAGTATTACTTACTGTACTTGCTTTTAAAACAATATTTCAAATGCTTAAAAAATAATTTAATCATAAAAAGTATTAATCTTATATAAATAAGTAAAAACAGGGGTGGGGTATATTTATATGGCACATTTATTTATTATAAACAAATCTGAACTTTTTAAATATAGGTTAGAAGGCTAAGGTGGGTGCGAAATGAAGCAGAGCTGCCGCCTTAACCTTCAGGGTAATTTTTTTTTTATAACCACCCAAAGTTAATTTTATATCTCAATAATAAATGTACAAATAAATGTACCATATAACTATACCACACCCAAAAAACAGAAATAACTGCATTTTACAAATTAAAGCACAGGTATCTAAAAATAAATTGACTCACGTTACAAAACTTTGCTGAGAACTTGGCAATTGCAGAAGACAGTCCTGGTGCTTCCATGGTGGCGCAAAAACAGTTGTTTTGTAATATATATAGAAGAAGAACAACTGTAAAGATTTACTAAATGAATATACTGGCTTTTCCTTCGAAAATCATAAAACAGGTCTATGTTACTGATACCCAACAAGACTAGCTTCAATATAGTGTATTTATTATCTTTATCTATGAAGATACTTTAAAATTTGTAGTGTGATGACATCATCAGCCGGCGTCGTACACAATACAGATAGCAGATACCAATACGTACACGGTACATATGTATAACATACTTATGATTCACAAGTCGCTGGTGGGGATTACTGGGGATATCTCAAGGTTATGTTGTGTTTCATACAGGTAATTTATTTTTTCTTTCCCACAACAACAAAGTAAGCTATTATCTATAAAAATCTAAGTAAAATTAAAATATTACGGTATTTTTATAATATCCCAGGTGACTTACATAGAACTACGGCAATTCGCATCGATAAATTTTTATCACAAAAACTTCAAATCACAAATCAAATTCAAATACCAATCAGCACTGAGGTTTTTATGATTAAATTTTAAAATTCACTGTTATCTTATCACAGTAATAGGAAAACGTACGTGTACGCAATTATTATAAAAATACTAAGTAAAAAGTAAAGCGTAGTCTATTTTATAGAATTTAATGTAAACCTAACTATAGGCATAGGTTATTATACACAAACTACTATGGATACTACTACCTGTATATATAAAGTACTCTGTGGATACTATGTATATTATACATGGACCTCTATAATAGGGACGCGACATATTGTTCTATACGTACAATTGCTTATGCAAATAGCATCCATTTTGAAGGCACACACATAAACATATATCTATCTCGTTCTTACTCAGCACTGTAACTCGCAGGAAAACAATATAACAGTATTTCAGTGCGTACATAAAGTGGAACATGAATATACGTAAATACCTAATGAGGCCGAAAATCCGCCATGTTTAGTGCACCAAATGTCATTATCAGTCAGTGCACCCGGTACTTGTCTTGTCAAAAAGTCGTGGTATAAATGAAAATAACTAATTATCTTTCAATATTTTGCTTGTGATTTAAAATAATTAAAGCCAAATATAAATAATTACGTCGCAGATATGTCCGTGTGCAGTGTAATAGGGTGCGGCATAAGAAAAACACCAAATCAGTCATCTTTAACCATACACAGGTACGCTGTAAATAACATTAAAAATATTGCTTATTGTTAATGTTTCCGGGAAAATAAAGGAAGATTTTCATTATAATTAGCAAGGTTCTTATGTGCAGTTATAGGTCATGAATGGATTTAACTTATTTAACTATATTTTTACGCTTAAATAATGTTAATTTATTAGCTGGGGTTGTACATTATTTATCGACTTTGATATCGATATAATATGATTGCTTATATAAAATTCCTTATTTTATCATGCTACCCCGCTTAAAACATACAAAAATAATAATTAAAAAATATTTTATAGGATCCCAAGAAATGAGCGTATAAAGAAAAAGTGGCTGGAAGCCATTGGAATGGAAAATATAAAGCCAAATGCAAAATATATTTATATTTGCTCGCTACATTTTGATGATAAATGTTTCAACAAAACTCTGGATGTGACTCGACTACGAGATGATGCCGTGCCCTTCAAATTTGTAAGAGTAAGTTAATACTGTATATACTTTTATAGTTAGTATTGATATACTTTTTTTAAATTATATACATATTTTAATACATACATATTATTTTATAATAAAACGTGCTATATAAGGATCAAAATTAATATACAAGTTTTGTATGGTGGGACGATGATCAGCAGGATAGTCGTTGGACTGTCGGCTTGTTATATAATTCCTGCTCCGTCTTCGCAGTCGAAGGCCTTAATATGTCTTCTCGTGCCTCTCACACTCATGGAGACTGCTCGTATAATTGAAATTTGTACTTTCACTTTTAGCCTTTGATATACTTGTTGCTGCTACCTTATTACTGATATTCTAGTTACTAGTTGTAGTCTATGTCATTCTCATTCTATATAACTATTTTAGAAAAACTTATGGGTTTTGTGGCTGTGATTCCATCCAAGAAATGTATTTGCCCAATTTGAATGATAATGTCATAATTTAAGCAAATTTTATGAAAAAAATACTGTGGACACAATTATTCTAAACTAATATTTCAATATTTTGCAGCGACATGCCAGCCAACATAAAACTGGCATATTAAAAGAAAATCAGTTGGAAACAATTCCTGTTTTGGCCGGTCCTGACACCTCTACCTTGGTAAATGCTGCACATTTAAGGATTCTGCTGTTCTTTAGCTTCAAGAGAAGATGTTAGATTTTGTATATACAGACTCTTTATAGTGAAGCTATTGAACCTACTTAGATAAAAGTAATATGCTTTGACATCGTTAGAGGAATAAACCAAAACTGATGGTGTCACTTCTTTGAATTTTGTATTCCATGTAAAACATCTAAGGTACAAATAAAACTCATATTATAAACTTATGCCTTTATTAGTTTTACTTTAATAAAAACTATTGTAAATTCGTTAAATTTTTAATAATTAAGTGATTTTAGAGCGTAAGTCATAAGGAATGACGTTTTTTATTAAATAAATGTTCTGAAGGTGTTTTGTTTTTTTTTATCACGCGGCCCTTAATAAGTTTAAAATTTGAATCACTCTCACTTATGGTGCAGCGCACCTATCTTGAGGTGCGTTGCGGTAATGTGTTACGGACTTTAGAGTCAGCAACACAATTAAAATAGATTGTAATAGAGAGGTAAGTAGTTTAGACTACTTACCTCTCTATTAAAATCTAATTAATCTGTTTTGGATATCAAAATAAGAGTACGTGTTTTTCATAGGAAAAACACGTACTCTTATTTTGATATCCAAAACAGCATAGCTGGCTAGCATGCTAACGTTTTATCGCCGACATAAAGCTTCATCCCTTTCCATATACGCAAGTGCGAGCGAGACGGCAACATATGAAACGACGATAAAATTTAGCATGCTAGAGATGGGCAGATGGCACTGTACTACGCCATATGTTTATGTTTTGTGGTCACTGTGTTGTCAAACGACAACTTTATCAAATCAGTGTAGCAACTTTTAAAAATCGTCATATCGTTTACTTGATAAATTTGAAACACGAACTTGTCTTAGATTTCACACATCTAAATCAAAGTATCTTTGCACATAACAATATACTTACTTCCTATTAAAGTATAAATTCTACAAATAAATAATACTCAATAATGTTGAAAATAAAATGAGCCAAGGACGTTTATCGATAAAACCTAATAACATTAAAATCTTCTGGACAGCACTAAAACCGCCATGTTTAGTGGCCAAATGACGTCACAGTGGCACCCATTTTTTATTGACGTTTCATTTCCATAGGTTTCCTACTTCAGTGATATTATACATAAGTTTTTATTTTTATCCGCCAAACATTGAGTCATATGTACTTGTAGGTACGTATAGTACATTAATTAAACTTCAATGCCGCCAAACAATACCTTTAGCCAGGGTTGCCATTACCAACGTGCACAGAGGCCAACATATTAAAAGTTTAAAGCATGAGAAATAATTCAAGCACTCGGCCAGAAAAAGTCTACAATAATAATAGTTACTCATGAACTACCGGCCTATGTATAATATACTGTGGCAAATTAATTTAGAAAATAATAGGGGTGCCACTTTCGCAGATTTGTCTAATCTCTAGCAACTCCAATTTTTATGCAGCGGGCCACACCTGCGATAGCGACAAAGATATTGATTGTGGCTCAATTAGATCACAAATAACGCATTACATCTATCGCCACATCTGCGTGAAACGGCCTAAATTTATACCGTTAACCCAGAGGTCAAACATCGTGCAAGGATCAGATTGCTTCATTTACGACATGCGTACATTTTTCAACATAACCTATGACGTTTATTTTAATAGCCCCTATTATCCCTATTAATATTATAAATGCGAAAGTAACTCTGTCTGTCTGTCTGTTCCGTTTTCACGGAAAAATTACTGGACCGATTTGGCTGAAACTCAGTATATATTTTTTTTTCGATGCAGAGGATGAACATAGGATACTTTTGATAAAAATGGAATAGTCTCCGGGATAAAAATATATTTGTCTATTAGTTTGTTATGCTTTCACGGAAAACTATTTGACCGATTTGGCTGAAATTTAGTATACATATAATTTTAATACGGAGGCTAGACTAAGATACTTTTAATCCCGCATAATGGGATAGATTTTGGGATAGATTTATGTAAAGGTTATCCCAGATAGTAGGATAGATTTTGTTTATTTTTGTGATTTGTCAATTTGGTTATTCTGGTCATTTTATTCAGTTTGGTCACTTTCGTAATTTCCTTATTTTCGTCACTTTCGTCATTTTCGACATTTAAGTCATTCTTCTCATGTAGTTTTCATTGACGGGGTGTTACAACTCCTTTCTAAGAAATACTTCTTAGATGTCTTCTGTATGCGAACGTCATATAAAATTCTTATGGGAGTTTTTGGCGGGAACTGAAAGGAGATGTTGTGCTGTGCAGTTTTATTTTCTAAAAATGTGTAAAATTACTCTAAAATGAACAATAGTTGTAGGATATTGAGTTTTTGAGTAGTAATTATGTGTTTTGTGAGAAATGTGAACTGTATAGTCAAATGTGGCCTTTTGAGTTGTCACAAGAACTCCGTTGAATGTCACTAGCTGATTACCTACAATTCAGCTGTGCTACACATAGGCTTAAGAAAATGAAGAAACTATATTATAAACTAAGATCTGGCTTAAAGGCCTAGCTGCCAAGCCATAAAACTAAATAAATAATAATAAAATTCTTATGTGTACAGTTGTCATTTTTAATAATCAATCTTATGTCTTAATAAAATGTAGTTTTATTAAATTGGCGACGAGATAAAAGAAATAATTATGAACGATGAACAGTTTGCTTAGTTTTTGAATAACCAACAAATTCAACAAGAGCAAATTCTACAAATATTGAAATTGTTTATCCCAACGATTTCGTCAAACTCAACTACACAGAGCGTGACGAGCGACTCTCCTACAACACATGCAACGGTCAAGATGGTCATCATAAAGAACTTCAATATGGACAGGTATAATCATGATACATATAGAATCGATGATTTTTTAGAATTTTTCGAAACAAAATGCAAAATCATCAACATAAGTAACAATGATTTGCAGAAAGATCTTCTTTTGAATCTTCTGACACCCAGAATTTTCCATGAATTGAAAATAACTCTCGACACCTCAATTTGAAACAAGCACATACAGGGACATTCATCACAAACTTTTGGACCTTTAGTGCATTAAAAAGAAGAAATACCGAGCACTAACCGAATTCTGGAATTGTACTCGAGAGAAAAATCAAACGATGGAACACTACGCGAACAGACTGAAAAGTCTCAGTAGAAATTGCGGTTATATGGGAGAACTGCTGGAACGACAACTACGCGACCGTTTTGCTACGGGCTCGAATTATCAAGATTTAGAAACGGATCTTAAGCAAAAATGACCTGATTTACTTCATACCGTAGATGGAAAAATAACAGAAGTGACCTTTACTGAAATTTTTACAATTTCTCAATCGCGAGAGCAAGCTGAGCATGACATACCAAGTACAAGCATCCACAGTGTAAAAAGAAACAAAACAAAGAGATCGCAACATAGAACACCACGAATATTACATTCGAAAAATTGCTTACGTTGCGGGAAAGACCGCCACAACCTTTCAGAATGTCCAGCCAATATACACACATGCAAATAATGCAATACACAGGGTCACTTTAAAAGTTGTTGCATCAAGTCAGGACGGGCATACCAGTCTCCGAAAAAAGGAAGAAAACTAATACAAAAATGAAAGGAAACTCGTGAATATTCGGAATCTTCATATTTTTCGGATGATAATAATAATAGCGACGAAGATGTCGTTTACAATATTATCGGAGCACAAAAAGGGATTGCAAACAGATTAACATACGCATCAACGGAGTGAGTTGTACAATGGATTGGGACCCCGGCTCCAACTACTCCATCATCAACTCCCACCTACGGAAGAAAATAGGATCTCCGACACTCCATACCGGACCCAAACTCAAAGCCTATGGTAATAATCGACTGCACACAAAAGGCATTACAGACGTAACAGTCGAAGTCAATGGGAAAGAGAATATTACCCGTTATTGTCATGAGAAACGCAAATCCAATGCTTTTGGCCTACAGTGAAGCGAGACGTTTGGAATGGAATTCCCAAAACCTGTATACTCTATCAAATCTACAGTTCCGTTAACACTTAAACATGTATAAGATAAACATTTGCAAATTTTTGATGGAAAACTAGGCAAAGTCAAGAATTACTAGTTAATATCCATGTCGAAGCAGGAGCAGAGCCTGTCCACCTTCCGCCGCGCCCTATTAAATTTAGTATGAGAAAAAACACAGAACAGGAACTAGAACGCTTACTCACCGAAGGCATAATAGAAAAGATAGATCCCAATATCACTCCCGTCGAATGGGCTACACCGACAGTCAATATCTTAAAACCTACAGGAGAAATCAGAATCTGTGGCCACTTCAGCACGACTCTTAATCCAGTTCTGATTAAACATTTACATCCAGTTTCAGTATTCGACCATTTTCGCCAAATTCTAGAAACGGTAAGATATTTACAAAAATAGATCTTAAGGACGCATATTTACAATTTGAAATAGCTCCTGAGTCAAAAAATACTTGACACTGTCGACACATAAAGGGTACTATCGATATAATAGAACGCCTTTCGGTATATCGACGGCACCATCAATCTTGCAACATTTCCTTGACTAATTACTTGGGAATATTCCTAATGTGGCCATATATTTCGATGACATTACAGTAACGGGAACCAATTTAACTGAGCACCTGCAGACACTGTCTGTGGTATTCGAACACCTTCAAAATGCAGGTCTCATAGTAAATTTAAAAATATGCATCTACTTACAGAAGCAAATCGAATATCTGGGTCATACAATAGACCAACACGGAGTACGACCAACACAAAGCAAAATTAATACCATCGTCAAGGCTACACCACCGACTAACGGAAAAGAACTTCGATCTTTTTTGGATTTAATCAATTTTTACGAGCGTTTCATTCCCCATCTTCATGGAATTTGCGCCAATCTTCATGAACTGACGAGTGGAAAACATAAATGGCGATGGACTGATAACGAGAATGCTAGTTTTAAAGCTACGAAAGAATGCATTGTGACTTCACAGCTATTAATTGCATTTGATGAAAAACGCCCTCTCTTCTTAGCATGTGACGCATCTGAAAAAGGATTAGGCGCAGTCTTATTTCATAAATATAAAAATATGGACCAACCTATCGCATTTGCTTCCAGAATATTACGCCCTGCCGAAATGAAATATACCGTCATCGATCGTGAGGCTTTAGCGATCATATTTGGAATAAAAAAAATGATCTATATTTAAGGGGAACCAAATTCACATTAGTCACAGATCACAAACCACTTATCCATATTCTGGGAGCTCAACGCAACTTACCAAAACTAGTTAATAATAGACTAGTAAGATGGGCTTTAGTGATAGGCAGCTATCAGTATGATATATGTTATAGAACGGGTGAAAACAACACCATAACTGACTGCCTCTCCAGATTACCCAACCCTGAAACTGAACCATCAGAGACTGAAAGTATTGTACATAGAATACACCTGCGTCTTTTGGGAACGAGAATGGTAGATCTACACCTATCAGAAGAGTTATTAGCTAAAGCAACATCTAACGACCTTATTCTTACGGATATCTGTCGTAGTTTAAAGACTGGTTGGCGGCAATTAGATTATAATACAGAAACTAAACAGTTCTACAGAAAACGATCTGAACTGTCCATTGAAAATAAAATCCTCATGTGGCAAGGACGCATAGTTAATACCTACAATGCTTCTCCCAGACGTTCTTGCCTACCTCCACCGCGGACACCCAGGTATTTCTGCTATGAAAGCACTCTCTCGATATTATGTTTGGTGGCCCTCCCTTGACGAGGATATAGACATATTTGTCAAAAGATGTAATAGATGCCAAGAAAATCGACCCTGTAATCCTGAACTACCAGTTTTTTCCTAATTACCAGAAGAAGTATAGGAAAGGATACATATAGATCTCACAGGACCATTTGTAGGTACCTATTGGCTTGTTTTGTGTGATGCTTTGTCAAAATGGGTGGAAATCCGACCGATAAAAACATTACCACTAGAGCACTTTGTTATATTCTCAATGAAATATTCTGTACGTTTGGCCTCCCACGAATGCTTGTTTCAGACAACGGACCTCAATTCAGATCTTTTGAGTTCAAAGAATATTGCACGAAACAGGGAATATTACATGTGACATCCAGCCCATATCATCCACGCACGGATGGCCTTACGGTACGCTTGGTGAAGACCTTTAAGTCTCGAATGTCTAACAATGAGGGTGGTAACCTGGAACTACGTTTGTTGGAATTCTTATTTTCCTATACACACCACATACTACCACTGGCAAATCTCCAGCGGAAATGATGTTTGGCCGACAATTGCATTGCCTACTTTCCAACATTCGCCCTAATAAAAGGAAACACCAACATTATCAACAGGTAAAAGAGAATGTCAGAACCACATCACCAAACTATCATCCTGGTGAGAATGTTTTCATAAAAACACGAGACGAGAAAAAGTGGCAGCCTGCAACCATAGTATCTCGGAAGCACAGATATTCTTACCTCGTCTCTACTCCTAGGTGAGATGAAAAGTGAAGACATGCTGATCAGGCCTAGAATACCACCAGAACCTATAATAGAAACAGAGTTTGATATGCCTACTACTAAAACCCCGTCTCCACCAACATCGTACTTATAGATATGTAGATCTTAAAAAGATATACGGTCTTATTCATATGGAATTAGAATAAGTTTCTAAGTTTTTTAAGGTTCTTAAAGAACCCTACAAACTTACTTTAACTTACTTTTAGTATTAAATAAAAAAATATCATACTAGTGCGATTACTGTAAGGTAAAAATTTTAAAGTTCAAAGCCTCGGGTTTTCGCCATTGAAACCTTTTTAAGCGTTTACTTTATGAAAGCGTTGAATAACCTGGGGTCAGGAGGTTAATATTTCCTGTTCTTAATGCAGTGTAGTGACTCCTTGACCACATGACGAGATAAAATACTATTAATTTCGCAGTCAATACTACAGGAATGGTACTGAAAATAATAAGGCTGCTTTTTGAACTATTCAAGCCATTACCGCCTTGTTAGGTATGGTAAGTGACATTTGTAAGTAAACAGGTCTTTTATTGGAAACGAGATTTTAACCATGATTATGTTTTAGGTCTTAGGCCTTAAATTTTTATTGGACTATTCCCTAGTGACTTAAAATTTTTAATCTTAAATTCAAATAATATTTTAAAATATTATTTGATAGCGTCCGGGCCGAGCGCATAGGGGACTACGGGACTAAGGGACGTAAGTCAATTGACTTCATTAAAAAGTCATTAAAGAACATCGTCATGGTTTTTCGAAATCTGACTTACGACACCTAATACGACTATGGGCGCCTCTTATAGCTCACAACCCCAAAATGCTCCTTCGACCGTTCCACACAGCGACCACGGTCGCTATGGTCACTTTGAAAACGACACTAATGACGTCATAATTTTCGCTCATCATCATTCGACTTCAAAATGTGTAGAAAGAAGTCAGTTAAATATTTGTTTTTTACTTTGAAGTCGGTTTTGTTTCTGTTAAAAAGTTTTTTTTTAAACTTTCAGTTACGCAAGCACTTGAATAGCTTTTGAAATAATATATTAAGCGCCTGTAGAACTTGTAACACTAGCAACCGTATACAAGGTTACTATCTCACTTGTCTGCGATAAACAGAACTTTTTGAATCATTACAACCTCATTTCATTACTTCATAATATTATTATAAATCACACATGTCACTCGCCTTATATACGTCAACATAAATACTACTAATAAATAATATATATATACTTTTAAATTTAATATATCAACAAAACATCACTCTTCGCTGTGGACGCTCGTCAACAAAGGTTGTTCTCGATTTCTCTGAGATCCACTTATCAGATCCTGGCTTGGTGACCGTGGGACCACCTCGAGTATACACCCGAGGTAGTCCCTTTACTCATAGGAATAAATAAAAAAAATTGAAAATTGGTCCCCAAATGACGGAGAAAGCAGCGCGTTACATGCATAAAAATCAAATAAGAGCCTGTAGAAAATGTAATACAGGCACGCGTATGGAGGCATTTTTTTTCGAAGAATGTAGGCACTCGGCGTTCTTTAAAAAGGGTTACTCTCGATTTCCCTGTGATCCATTCATCAGGTACTGATTTGGTAACTATGGGATCACCTTGGGAGTGTACACTTACGAACAAAGAAAAAAATTTAAAGTTGGTTCACAATTGACGGAGATATCGTGTAACAAAGAAGTCGGTTAATAATTTTCGAAGGGATCCTACCAAATTCCCTGGGATCCACTCATCACCTTGTCATGATGGGTATGGGACCAACTGCAATTCGGAAAAAAGAAAAAATTGAAAATCACTTCATAATTAACGGAGAAATCGAATAACGAACATACAAAAAAAAACAACAATATACAGATGAATTGAGAACCTACCCTTTTGAAGGTGGTTAAAAAGTTCACACGACATTCAGGGGTCCCTTCATTTGCATTACGACTATTGTTCCCGCCAAAATTTATCGCTGTTCTTAGATAGCAACTAATAGCTACGTAACGGACATTTCCTAACACGCTTATTAAATACTAGCTGACCCGTGTCCACTTCGCTGTGTGTCGAACAAAATATTAAGTATTAATCACAATTAAATATAGCCTATGTCACTCATCAATAATGTAGCTTTCTACTGTTGAAAAAGTTTTCAAAATCGGTTCAATAATTTAAGAGATTACTTCCTACAAACAAACTGCCGAACTTTACCTCTTTATAATATTAGTATAGATTTTATACAAAATCAGGTATTGTACAGCAAAAGATGCTGCAATCAATCCGGAAGCTATATTTGGCGTGAATTAAACTAAAACTAAGTAAATGTCCAACAAAACGAACATTTTAGTTAATATTCTAACAGCTATTCCCAGAATATAAAGAATTTTATGACTGCAAGGTTTTAATTCAAATTCGTACTGGCGGTCTACTTCTTACCGTTGACAGAACTTACTGAAGAATTTATAGGAAATAAATATAATACTTGTCACTTTTGTCACATACTTAAAATCAGCCAAATTATTTATCCATGCTTTCTTCTATACAGTAATTTTAATACAAAAATATAACTACACTCATCTCATACTTTGTAAAAATATTCAAAAAATAATATAAAAATAAAATACTTAATGAAAATGCTAGGAAAAAACGTGAAGCTACTTTGGAACAGTATCTGGAGAAGAGAACATTATCGATTTTATAGCCTGTGCTGCCCGCCGCGGGTGCCTCCAGGGCAATGTGGATGTCCATCGCAAGTGCCTGGTGGGGGCCGGCGGATAGTTCCACCTGCAGACTGCCGCCCCGGTCCAATCGCTCCGAACCCATGTGTACCTCGGTTTCACCATGGCAAGGATACATGGAAAAAGTACAGAAATATCACATTTTTCGTCTGCTTCCCTTTGATAATAATACAAGCTTTCCACGCTTTGGGGCATGAAATTCCGCATAAGGGTCCTTGTCGTGGTTACGAGTACATGCGTATAAGGACGAAAAAGTACCCATGGGGATCTGGTAATGAGACATTCTTTCACAACGAGCATATAAACCATTTGCCAGGTGAATGTGAGTCTCCATCATTAGACTGCGACTAAATAAGCACATGACGTATCCGTTTGAATATAAATAGACCATAATCGATGAAAATAAATACCAATGTAAAAAAAGCAATAAAGAAAATTGGCATAATTTATTTGTGTTTTTATGTCTCGTTACTTGCATTAGGTATCGAATTTCAGCTAAATTGGTCCAGTAGGTTTCCTGTTAAAACGTAACAGACAGTTACTTTGGCATTTATTAGGGATTGTTTGTGACACTGAAAATAATAAATATTCCGGCCTTTACAAATAATGTCACTCTATAAGCTTCCCGCTCCATTCTTAATGGAACATTGAACACATGGCAAACCCGTTAAAGTTGTCCAAAGTACATTAGCGGCTTTTACACAATGGTAGATTTGATGTGTAAATTTCTTTTCAATTTTTTATTTTGCCATCAGCTACGTGGCATATGTAACAATATGAAAATTAGAACACTAAAACTGTAATCGGTGCATGCCCTGCGGATAAAATTCTAACCCACTTTATTGAAATGAGACGTGAATATCTAGGTACTAAGCTGTGACAACTCGACGCATGTCCATGACTACATTAGTGGTGAAGTAATATATTATTTGCAGTTCATTTCTATACATTCTTCATTTTTAGTCTCTATTAGTAATTGATTATTCAGAATACAATAGCAGTGGCAAAAGATCTTAAGCGAGTTTTCAGCTAATGTTCTGACCACTTTGTACGGTGCTCTGACATGATAAGGAGTAAGGATGATGCGCACGCAGCGGTTGAAGAGGCTAGAAGCGCGACGGCGCCGTAGGGCGGGCGGGACGGTTGGAGATGTGCGATCAATAAGGGCGCTGACGTCAAGAGCGGGTTGCGCGCCATTGGCTCGCCCGGCATTACTAAGTAAACCTCCGTGCAGAGTGGCGCGTAGAGCGCCGCGCCGCGGGCACAGCACCGCAGCACGCGGCGGGCCCGCGCACCGCTCGCGGCCTGCCGCCGCCCGCCATGGCCGACATGCCGGACCTGTCGCACCTCACGCCCGAGGAGCGCGCCATCATCGAAGGCGTCATGATGCGCCAGCGACAAGAGGAACAGCGTGAACACGAAATCATGAGGTGTGCCCTATCGTGGACTCCGCGTCCCACCTCCCCTTCATATATCGCCATAACTGTCTTGCACGCATCAAAATTATTTGTGAAATGTTATTTTGTCGCGGTTTTCTAATTTTTACAGAAAGACTGCAACGTGTTCTCCAATAATTTTCTCAATATAGTATTTTAATTTTATAGGTTTTCTTTATATCCAATTTCTGTTATTCGAAACATGAATAGTCTGTCAATGTCTGATGTATTGATCTGGATAAAGTATTTAAGGTACTACACCTACATTTTCGTTCAATTGACGCAGCTCTGTTTGCTCTCTGAGTAGCTGAAAATGTTAAATATGGCATTACATATTTAATTATGTATCATAGGACAGTTAATGCGACTACGTGCATAATGCGATATTTAATTAAATTAATAGTTCTGCATTTGAATCGCAAACAGGATTGTGCATTACGTGTCTACTTATAAAATAAATTAAATTTGTTCAAAATCTGTTGAACAGATAATTACTCTACCTACTAGTCTCCTAGTTATATTGTAAACGAATTGGTGACAATGGCAAATATTTTCAGTGGTTAATTTATTGTAACAAGAACAGCTTAATATTTCTGAACTCTGTAGTATGCGCACTACAACGGAAAGCAGAGATAACGATTAATTGATTGGCCCAATTTTTTAACCTACGAAGCCTACTATTAAAGAAGCATCTTGCTAGGCGTCCCCTAAAAGGTTGTCTAGTAGTCTAGTTAGCGGACGATTATTATTCAACCGGGATAGCGGACCAATAGATACTTCGCTTAAACAACTAGATCTGCGGTCGTTTAATGTTCCTATAACCAGTACATACTTAGAAAATCACAAAAATAGATTTTCGTTGCTGAGAATTTATGCACATCAAAAACACCAATCAGTTTGCTCGGGTGTACAATAGATCGTATATTGAACACTCTTTTTTTCTTGTGTTAAAGAATCATGTAACTTTTATAAGGTAAAACTACATAATTATGTAGATTAACTTTCTACGCGTTGTGACCTTATAAGTAATATACGAGGTATGTGATAGCACTTAGTACATAACAATAGTATTGTTAACCCCTCTAAAACAATAGTTTTATGTTTGTTTCTATGCTTAAGCCGATCTATCAATTTCGATAAGACAACCAAAAATGATCCACGTATACATAAAATTGAGCCATTCAATGTCATGTCCTTACAGTTCTACGGCTTTCAACCAAATCGAATCAATTTGGTTGATCTGTCTAATGTCAACATTATAGTATTCAGTCTGTTGACAGTACATAATATTCTGAAATTTTGTTCAACAATATCTGTCTGAGCTTCTGACAAAAGTAAATAAATGAATACAGACGTAAACAAGATGAGGTAGCCGTATTGGAGCAGACCATACGGACCAGGAATGAGATGCAACGTGCTGCTGGCATCGAGCTCGCAGCAACATGCCATATCTGTCTCAAGACAAAGTTCGCCGATGGCGTGGGCCACTCCTGCCACTATTGCAGAGTAAGATGTTGTGCCAGATGTGGTGGGAAAGTTACTCTACGTTCAAATAAGGTTAATAAAATTTTATCTTTATTCAATAACAAAGCAAAACAAATAACTATTAAGTACTTACACCCAATCATTCTAGGTTATATGGGTGTGTATACTTTGCCGCAAAAAACAAGAACTACTCTCAAAGACTGGACAGTGGATTCACAAAAGTGCTGGACAAGATTCTATGTTGTGGCGTATGGAGTCAGATATGCGAGGTCTGCCGCCTCAACAAGATTCGTCACTCGACAAAAGGCCAAAGTTAGAACGAGCGCACAGTGCCGCTGAAAAGGAAAATCATCCACTTCAAAGGTCAGGGAGTGCCTTGCGGCGTCAGTACAGCCAACAGGATTCTCGGTGTTATGGGGAGTTAGAGGGTTTGGCTCGGACCCATCCCCACCTGGTGCACCCCAGACAAAAAGCTGCATACGGCGTGGCGGAACCGGGAGCACCACTCCCGGCTGCTCAACTAATGCCGATGCCGCACGCGACAACCGTCCACCCCCCAATGCCTCCACGCTCCTCGTCTTCGGACGACGAAGTGCCAGAATGTGTTTCTGATGAGAATGACGAGTACCGTGATCGTGGTAAGTATGAACGCTTTGTTGATTCGTCATCACCCGACCTATCCTAACGTGGCATATAAAGAATCCTTTCCATCAAAGCCAAACTTTTATTATCACTCCCTTACATAAATTGTCCTTTAAACCGTACTTACCTATATTTCAGACGTTTCCCAATATTTTGCATACAGTTTAGTCGTATATTTTATCACAGTCACCTGTTGCATAACGCAATGATAAAGTTAAGGTGTTCCGTGCGAGGTATCAACTAATTTTAAGTAGTTATTGGAGGTATACTATTGATATCTTAGGTCAACTAATTTAATAAATTATTATCTTTCACAGAAAAGGATATAAATGAGCACCTAAACTTATCTATAATGTATCTGTTCATCATGTCTTTTCACTTAGATTTGCCCTTATCTACTCAACTTGTGTATGGTTAATACAATTAGCGTGTTATAGGAATATTCTTTCAGTAATTTTAACTTTATCAACGAACAACAGTTGATCATAAATCAATTATAATCTACTTTTAGTTGAAATACATAATGTAAATGTATCCGTGTGCATTGATGCGTACGGCGCTCGGCGTGTACGCGCCCGGCACCGAGCTGCGGAGTGGACGGTGGCCTGGCCCTCACCACCCAAACCCTGTTCACAGGTTCACATAGAGATAGGAGCAGCTCCGAGAGCTCCAGAAGTCAGCAACAAGCGATGTTAAACGAGAAAATGAATAAGTTTTTATCGGTGAGAGGCCTGATTTACCGGGACTCTGTCTCTGCGTTGTAATCATATCGCTGTAATTATTTTAGATGTTTCAGTTTCATTACTCTTCTCGCAATTACTTCTTCCTTTGGTCGATCAACTGTGATGGCTGTTTGATTAAATGACGATAAGTCATTCGTCATACTCATAATAAAGTACATTTACCTCAATATTACAGTAGTTTAAATTAATCAAATTGAAATAGCTTTATTACTATGTTGCTTATAATAGAAATCATGAGCGTGAGCGTAAAAGTACTTTCTTCTTTCTTTTGCTTAAACCAAAAATTTGTAGAGAGACCACGATACTTAGACATATTTACAAATAAATTCTCTGCCAACTTTTACTTTTAAAATATTTCAAAATAATGTAAGGATCCAAATTAAACGTTTATTATTAATAGGTCATAATGTAAAGGAACCTACTTAATAACAAACTATACTTACACGATTCTTTAAATAAATCGCGTTTTTTATTTGAACACATTAGTTTTATTTAGTCTCTATTCAGATTTATGGTTTAAGGAAAAATCGCATGCTTGGGCGAAAAGAAGTGTTAACCCTTATTATAAGTACCTACTGTTACATAATTCACAAAAATAGATTTTGTAAAAGTGTAATTTCCTTTTATCGTTGTTGTTTTACTGTTTTCTAAACTAATTTTACACACATTCTTTCCGCTTGTGCGTGTTCACTGCTTTGGGTTATTTTTCCGAAATGTGACAATACTGTTTGAAAGCATTTAAATGTGTCTGTTGGTACATAAATACGAAGTCACGGTTGGATAGTGAGTGATAGCAAGAGAAACCTCTGGTTATTTAACGGCTGCCGGTTCCGGGCGCGTACGGGCGAGTATGTTATATTAAAGATCATTAGAACTGGGGAACCACGTCGCGTATCTTTTGAAAACGCTCGCTATTCTATTGATTCGATATCGTTCTTAGGACAGCTAGAGGCGAGTGCATCTCTGCGGCACCCGCACCTGCGCAGCACCACCGTAGCGGCCAACAATTATTACAATTTGACAAACCACTCGCCGAGCGGGTACGAGGGTGAGCCGCAGTGCCCGTTCGAGGGTGCGGTGGCGGCGCCGACGCCCATCGGCACGCGCAGCTTTGACTCCGTCACTGACTGCGGGTGGCGGGTGCGCGATGACAGTGAGGGCGCATACTTGCGCCCTTATGCGCCGGACGAGGGCCCGCGCCCAGACCGGACTGTGTATAAGAGTGCCTACTTGTGGGAAGACTCCTCAGACAATAGACGGTTTACCGAAAGGAGAAAAAAGACAGTTCGATTCGATGGGCACGAAGGCGCAGCCACGTTCCCGCGGGGTGGTCGCGACGCATCCGCCGCGCCCCACGACTGGGCCTCGCTCCGCTGGGAGTCTGAGCGCCAGACCAGCCAGGACTCCGCCACCAAAGACTCGGGCATCGATACCTCTAGCACCTTCACGTCGAGTGAAGACTCGAACAGAGGCGATTGCCCCAAGGTACAACTCGTATTCACTTGCGTCCGATATTAGTTTTGTCATATTCTAACTCGATTATAACTATTACAGTTAAAATATTAACTGTTGTTAATGTACAAACTAAATATGAAACTTTGAAATACATATAAAACTGGTTCTTTATTTTTAATACTGAAACCAAAGGCGCACTTCCAAAACAACTGTGATAAAAGCGCCTGTCAATGCCTATTGTAATTACATCAAACATCATTTAGCCTAAATGTAATTATTTGAGTTTATATGTACATACGTATGAGTATACATTTTATGTTTGGCTGTAGCATGATTGCATTTGCGAGCATGCACCGGTACATGACGTGATTGTGCACCTACGTGTTCTCATTGTAAGAAATAAACATTTAATTCAAGTAAGGAGGAATCTAGTTTTCTGTACTTTTAAGGTTCTGATAGATCAAGGTAAAAAGAAACCCTTATTGTTTCATACCTGTCTGACTGTCACAGTCACAGCTGATTGCCTCAGGAACTAGGTAGAAGGAAAATAAAATTGTTTTCTAGTTTTCCATATCAATACGTTTAACGTATTGGGAAAAAACTAACATGTGTTCGGCGAGTATATAAACCGACTTCCAGCAACTAACTACAAATTGTGCATGTGTTTCTTAAGAAATATTTTTACTTTCGTATTCAGTGTTATATATTTATCTAAATTATATTGAATTTAAATTAGTAGCCTATTGTATTCCGAAGTGTCTAGTCGTCCAGTAACCGGATGACTAGATAATCTTATAAGAAACTTGCTTAGTCATCGGGTTACCGGACGACTCGCAAGATTTATTGTATTTTATAGAAAAATGTTCTTACTGAGACCTTGACTTGCACAAACCTACCTAATTATCCTATAACCACGTCATCGTCACAAGATATTAGCGTTTGGACTTATTTAAATGAACAAGAACATTAGATTTACTCCTGAAACTAAAACCATTTTATATTTCCAAGGAAGCTCATGATATTTCAGGAAATCACAATGTCTAACAATGCTCTTCCAAAACTTATGTTACTTTATGGAACAGTTTCCGCTGAGCTGGCAAGTATCCACCGATGGGACTCGCATGCTCGGGCACATGGTGCTACGCAAGAGTGTGATAGAAGGTAGTTCACATTCCTCGGCTGCCATACTGGGCTTGAAAGTCGTGGGAGGAAAGTTGTTACCAGACGGTACTAGAGGCGCTGTGGTCGAAAAAGTGAAAAAGGGCTCAATAGCCGATCTGGAAGGACAGCTTAGAATCGGTGCGTTAAATTATTTCCTCATGATAAATTTGAATATCCCTTTGAATTACGCGTGGGCCCATAAACCTGTTGATAGCAGAATTCCAAAGAAACAATTGAATTTGGTCTAGCTGCAGTAATGTCAATATAAAACTAGATTCCGAAAATAGCATTTAAATATCAAATGTTTATTGTACACAATTAAGCCTTTGGAAAAGTACTTTATCTTTCTAGCTTAATATTAGTAAAACTAGATCAGGCATAAAGCAAGTTCCTCGCAAAATATATCATGCAAGTAGAAAATACCGATAGGCCATATATTAAACGCTATTGGAAGTTAAATCTTTTCTAATTTTAAACTTTCGCAACTTGTTATTCTGTATCATGTGTTACCATGTGCATATATGGGTTTATTTTTATTTTTTTATTGCAAGAGTTCAGCAGACAAGCAGGTGGACCTAATGGAAAGCAGTTACCGTCGCCTATGAACATTTGTAACACCAAAGGTGCTGCTACCAATGTGCTGCCGCGCTCTAAAGGGAGACTAGAACCTGACCACTAATACCAGAACTCAAGGTTGTTATGGCAGCATATTTTAGACAATATATATATGTACAATATAAGACAGTACAGTATACCAATTCACAATTATTGTTCACATTAGGTGATGAAGTGTTACAATGGAATGGAATTCCGTTACAAGGCCGTACTGCGGAAGAAGTGGCAGCTGTTGTGGCTGATAGCAAGCATGATTCTCACGTTGAATTAGTTGTCTCACGGCCATTACCGTCTACTCGTCCACCTGCGCAACCGTGGAGGACCCATAAAGGTTTGTGCATACATTAATTTATTCCTGCATAAATAACAGGGCGAAAACTCTATGCAACAATTAAATCGAGAGTACAACTAAGTACTCGGCTCATTTCGTACTCCCCTCTCCAGCGGACGAGCCTAGCTCTCGCGGCGATTGAGCTATGGGCTCCCAAAAGTGGTGCACCTCTCCATCGGACTAACCAACAAAGACGCAACATAGTTGGTTATCTTCTTCATAAGCTACTGCCAACGTATTAAAGAAATAATAAAATTTCGAGAACATTCAAATACAAACAAGTAGCTAAAACACTAGTCTTGCCAAAATAAATCATTAAAATATATTTACAATTATTATTTTATTTATTTAAATATAGAGACAATTACATACATACATACATAACTTCACGCCAGTTCCCTTGCGGGGTAGGCACGAACAACAGAGTGCCATTTAGGCTTATTCTTACACACCTCACTTGCCTCTTTGACAATCATAACTCTTGTCATGCAAGCTCGTCTGTTCTTAAGGCTCCTGACATCACCTTCTGCTAGTACACGATCAATTTGATCATGGAAGGTGTGTCGTGGCCTTCCACGACTTCTGCATCCATCCACTTTTGCATTGTATATCTGTTTAGTCATTCTTTCATCATGCATTCTTTCCACATGCCCGAACCACCGGAGCATTCCTTTCCTTACCTTCACCCCGACACTCTCTTTCAGACCAACTCTCTTTCTTACTTCGGTATTACGAACGTGGTCCGCGAGCGTCACTCCGCAGATTTTGCGCAGTGCTCGCATCTCGACCGCGTTTACTCTACTTTCATGCTCTTTCTTCCATACCCAACTCTCGCTTCCATACGCGAGCGTAGGTACCAGCACCGCGTTGTGTACGGCGAGCTGGGCCTTCTGGCTGAGGTTCTTAGCGCCTAGAAGTTTACCTAACGCTCCATTTAAACTATTCCCCAAATTCACTCTTCTTTCTATATCAGCGGTGTACCTTCCATCCCTGCTAAAAGCACATCCAAGATATACAAACTCATTCACTTGCTCCAGCATAACATTATCGACCATTATCCTTGCATTCGTTCTGGTTTCTTCTCTTTCAAACACCATAACCTTTGTTTTCTTCGCATTCAAATGAAAGCCTCTCGCCTGACAGTCATCTTTCATCATTGTGACTAGTGTTTGCAGTTCTGATGGCGATTCGGCTAAAAGCACGGCATCATCCGCATAAAGCAAGGTGCTTACAACTAGATCACTCATCCGTACCCCAACATCCATCAATCTTATTCTCTGGAGACAATCGTCCAGATATAGGATGAACAGCAAAGCCGACAGCACGCAGCCCTGGCGGACGCCAATATTGACGTCAAACCAGGGCGACAGGCTGCCTTCCACTCGCACGCATGCCATACAGCCCTCGTAAGTGGACTGCACAGCACGCATCAATTGGCCATTAATCCCATATCCGGGCAATATGTCCCAGAGGTCCTTCCGCACAACCCTGTCAAATGCTTTCTCTAGATCCACAAAACCGCAGAAAACCTTCCGGCCCATAGCCAGCTGCTTCTCTACGATATTGCGGAGAGAGAAAACTTGATCCATACATCCCCTTCCATTTCTGAAACCACCTTGTGCATCCCACAGTAATCCATCGGATACAACTCTCATTAGATCTAAATATATTTAATAGAGTTCAGAAATCTTCATTAGTAATTACAACGAATAGCGATTTAGCCCTCTGCGTGAGTGCCAACATCAAAGGACTGTTGTGTTTATAGTTACTAGCGGCCCGCCCTGGTTTCGCACGGGTATCTAAAAGAAATTTTTTGTTGAAAGCGAATTCAAAATATTTTAAAGCTAAAATTATTCGATTCCGCAAACGACCGTTGCGTAGGGAGCCGACTGCGCGAGTGCACAAACTACTATGATGGATACTACGTATCGCCAGTGAGCCGCAGCCGCGCGGCACTTCAT
Organism: Dendrolimus kikuchii; assembly: GCA_019925095.2. Classification (NCBI taxonomy): domain Eukaryota; kingdom Metazoa; phylum Arthropoda; class Insecta; order Lepidoptera; family Lasiocampidae; genus Dendrolimus; species Dendrolimus kikuchii. The sequence continues at coordinate 12,759,572 of CM034391.1, read as the reverse complement.
TTCTTGATTTGACTCCCGAACGTCCCGTACCCCAGTGTCGCCTACATCATATATAAGGTGCTGCCTAGCTACCCGAACAGGGTGAGCGGTGACCACGCAACTTTTTTCTAATACTGACATTTTTAAACTTGTGATATCTTTCGAATGGAAAGTCTGAATTGAATAATTCAAAAAGTTATATAAAAGTATTGAAGCAGTCTTGAATATGAAGTAATTTATATTAATAACGATGAATACCAAGATACAAATAAATAGCCTTTTCTAGCGGTGGCATTTCAATTAAAAGTTTAAAATAAAAGAACGCTTATTGGGGCACAACTAGTTAGACATGTTGTCGCGACACTTTTTGTAAATGATGATGTGTTTTGCAAAGTCGTAGTACATTATTTTATTCTATCATCAATAGTTTTCGCAGCGCACGCGATATAAAGAATATTTTAGGTAATTTTTTTACACCTCTTTCCCTAATTTTTTGAAAATATAATATAGTTATATAGCCGGGGATAGTGGAGCTTGCCAACAGTGAAATCATTTTTCAAATCGGTTCAGTAGTTTCGGAGCCTATTCAATGCAAACAAACAATCAAATCTTTCCTCTATAATATTAAGATATATTACGTTCTGCACTTGCACTTCTACAATATTTTGTAGAAGTAGTTTTCTACAAAACTTCACTCGTTTTTTCTCCTCGATATCGAAAATACCGATTATACCAAATTGTTTATTAATCTTTTATCAATTTACATAAGTCTGTTCGGTATTGTTAGACAAATAAAAAATCATAATAATGAAATTCCTTGATACCTTATTTAATTAAGTCTATGGATAGGGAAATATTTGATTCCAAAATTTTAGGAAAGATTTCTTCCTTTCTTCCTTTTCTACTTTTGAATTGAGGTAGTATGTTTTGAAAAATTCTAAGTGTAATTAACAATTAATTAATTTAAAAAAATTGTTTGAACCTCTTTTGTTGAATAATTTTTGATATACGAGATATATTTGAGTCAAGGTTGAACCTCCAGAGCACGGATTGCCTGAAACCACATTTATTTTAAAGTCCTACTTCTTCTTAAGACATTGTTTAAATCAAGGGCCTTGTTGATAACAATAATAATAATCAGTGATTTTGTACCCATAAATGGGTGATTTACTACGACTAGTTTAAAAAAATGTGGTTGCGGACTATGATGTGCTCAGGAGAATCGCCGCTTAAATGATTTTTTAGGTGTTTGTAGTCAAATGACATACCTAAACAGTTGACGAACGTCGCCTCTACAGAACTCATCGAGTATCGTTTTACACACATTTGGTCTATTTTCATAATATTTGACAGAAGTATACACGGAAGTAATAGGCGGTTGTGAGAAACCCAGCGTACTGGTGACCTCTCCGGGTTCTCCAGATGTACATGCGCGACGCCGATCTGGCCGACACAGTCACCATAATATCAACGTTGCTGGACGAATACAGGTTTGTATATAATAAAATTATCGTGATTCTTTTTTCATAATTTCACTAAACTTACTAACACATACCAATATGTATATTTATGTAGAACAGGGATCTATCTGTTTTTTTAGCTAAAAGTGTACTTTGATATCACCGCTCTTCAACTGCTAGTAACAGTTGTCTCGGCCAGCAATTTAAGTCCGAGACTAGACGGTTCAACCAGATGTCCATATGCAAAGATATTTCTACTCCCTGATAAAAGTGAAAAGAGCAAACGAAGAACAAAGACTTTAGCAAATACATTAGAGCCTAGATGGAATCAAACATTCGTTTACTGTGGAGTACGTATAACAGATATCAAGAAAAGAACATTAGAGGTAATTAGAATGTAGATTATAATAATATGTAGATATTTCTATGGGAATGTAAATGACAAAATCTACATAGGTGCATATAACATTAATGTATTTAACACTAAAATGAAAGGAGTCGTACTATATACCTAGTCTTGCCATAAATATTGTAACAAAGATTTTTTTTCTATTGCAAATAACATTTATAAGTTTTACAGTGTGTTAGTTTAATACATAAATAAAAAACAATTTAAAATATAAAAAGCTTATTCGAAGTGATCTCCATTGGCTGCAATACAGTCCTTTAACAGTTGAGGCCAGTTATCAATAGAAGCACGCACTCTTTCCATGGGAAAATTCTTCACGGCCAATCGTATGGACTGTTTTAGGGACTCCAAATGTTTTGATACCTTTTTCACAAAAATATGGCTCAGTCACTCCTTCATAGCTAACACCCCACCAAACCATCACTGAAGACGGATATTGCCCACGTTGCACTCTGTCGACTAATTGAGAAGCTTCCTTAGAGCTTTGAGCATAAATACGGTCATTTTCTTTGTTAAAATGTTGCTCAATTGTAAAAAATTTCTCATCCGTAAACAAAAATTTTCTGTGACCTCCCTTTGCGTACCGCTTCAGTAGTTGTTTCGATTTTACCACCCTATTATTTTTTTAAATGATGAGTTAAGAAATGACCAGTGCGTCTCTTATAGGCTGCAAGTCCTAAGTTATGTTTTAAAATACGCGACATGGTTCTAGGTGATATCTTCATCTCCCGTGATAAAATCTTTTGCTTTCCGACAGGATTTCTTCGAATTCTTTCCCTTACTGTTTTGGTCACCTTTTTCGTACGAACACTACGTGGACGGCCAGATCGTTTTCTGTCACAAACATAGGAGGTCTCATTGTACTTATTAATAGCCCGGTACACAAACATTTGACAAATACCAAGCGTATGGAGAGTTTTAAAAATTGCATTTGGCTCCATACCTACTTTGTGTAATGCAATCACAGCGATTCGGTTCTCTTGATCGCCCTACTCCATCTTAATATCGCAAAATGTTGTACAATGTATTGGCGCCAAAATGAGAAAACACAATGAACAATCATATAAAAATGACAGACTCCAAATTCAAATGTGATATTTTGTTTCTTTTTAATTGTAATCGTATTTATGGCCAGAATAAGTATATTACGTATATCACCATCGCCTTTGTTCAATCCAATTTATTTTTGGGATTGCCTGGAAGAAATCGATTTTTAGCGATAAAACCGAGCTTTATACACTATTAGATTTAAGTAGGTAGTTAATCAGTAAGTTATACATCTATCTATCTATCTAATTTGTTTTTAAGCATGAGGTCCGAAATAGTTTTATTACTTAATGCAAGTATTTGTAAATTTTGTAAAATCTGTGATGTGACAGAGCACGTATGTCAGAATAGAGGAGTATGGAAGAAAAAGACATATTTTACAGACCCTAAATAATTGGGAATTTGGTCACGAAAATCAACGTTGCAAAGAACAACGAAACAGAATGGTCAGATAGCGTTTGTCAAATATAAACACGCAAATCGTGAAAACTACAATGTTACAGAAGGTGAAAGAAAAGAGAGAGATGAGATTTTGTAAAAATATTAGCATTTAATTGAACTGGTGGTCGCCCAGTGGTTGAAATTCGACCATAATTAATTTAAATCATAAGTTTGAACATTATTAAGGTTTCGTTGTCAATATAATCACAGATTTCGCCAAGGCTACATTGTTAATTTGACTTTAACGATAAACAGAAGAGTATATATGCGTGTGTGTGTCAAATACGTGGTAGTGTGTGTAATGTTTTTTTTTTATTGATTTAATGTATTTTTATGCATAATTTTTTTTAAATATTAGCATTGTGCACTCCTTCCCTTTTTTTTAAATTTATTTGCCAAGATAACAAAATGATTGCAACTTGTTTAATTATACATTGCATAGAAAACCTCTGGGGTTTATATTAGTGCTATGGGTATCTACGTCCGTAGCATTTAACATTATGTTTGGTTTAAAAAATGCATTTTAAGTTTATTTTTAATATTTATTGATGTAATGCTTTCCCTAAACTCAACAAATAAATCTTTTAATAAGCGCGGAACTAAATATGCAGTTGTGCGCTTGCCGTACATGTTGTTTGCCCATGAGTGTTTTACTAGTGGTTGTAGGTCTTTGTTAAAAAATTGCTCTTTGAGCATCATTTTCTTAAACTGGTTTTCTACGGGTAAAACTTTACAGTGTTTAAAGAGATTTAAAACTATAAGTGTGCGTCATGCTCCTCCATCCGTGCAGTTTTCTTAAAAAAGAGGTACAAAGTTTTTGCTTCACGTATTAATATAATGATTTTAAGATCAATAACCACTCAATCTCTTGTTCTTTTTCATTTTTAGGGCAAACTAGATTTATCTATTCTGATTGTCAATTACACTTTAATTCCGTTAATATTCAAGTAAGTTCAAATTTCAGGTGACAGTATGGGATTTGAATCGTTACGGACCAAACGATTTTCTTGGGGAAGTATTGTTGGATCTTGACAATATTATGATGAATCATGAGCCAAATTGGTACATACTGAAACCACATGACGATTCTGCGGGATTTCATGTAAGTTTATAATCATTTTCATTAACAATGATCAATTTTTCAGTCTAAAAATGAATAATATTTTAAATCGTATATGATTTGATCTGGATACAAAAATCAGCATGGAATTAGTCTATCAGCTGAAAGGACTCATCTCATTTTTGTTTTTACGTCTTATGTCCGGTTTCTATATTGCAAAAACGAGTATTTTTTCTTACCGACGCAACGGTTAGAATATTAACGCCTGGTAACTTTACTCATGTTTTTATACTGAACTGTTCGTAGCTGGTTACATATGAAACTACCAAATACCGATGACAGGGATGTTCTAACCGGTCGGTAGACTTTTTGTTTGGAAACGACAAATGAAATGTTTCTATATTATATCCACTGGTTATAATATAGAAACACAACAATTAAACAATAAATTATGACACCACACAAAGTCACAAACACATAACTAACAATAAAACTTATACACATACTCAAACCAACGCGCACTACCATCGCATTGCATTACACGCACACTTCACAAACAAACCAAGACACACAAAGAGCCTAAAAATTAATAACCCAGACACAAAAGAAAAAACCAACACACATGGCACTAGATAGGACTATATATAAGTATAGATATAATGCCAACACTTGAGGGGCCAGCCCGCGACCGGGCCGGCCATCGTCCGTCCGGGCTAGAGGTGAATGCGTGAGCGAGCCCACAGCCCGGACATGGGACGCAACGAGGGTCAGCCAGGGGTTTTAGTGGGTATCCCCAACCGCGGTGTGGCAATAACATTCCTGCGGGAGTGCTAGTGCCACCCCGACGGGGCGAATCCCACACGCCCCACCGCGCTTCCCCCGCGGCGGTTTAAAAAAATGCCAACACTGCACATGCACTTCCTCACAACACCAGCATGTAACAGATACACTCTACATTAGTATAAGTTTAGTATTAAAAATAGGATAAATTAATATAATAAGTTAATCTTAAGGTACACCATAACATATAAATCACTAAATTAATGTCACACGATAACAAAAATGAACAATAATCGTGTATGAACTCTAAAATTTTTCATAGAAATTAAGTAGTAAAAAAGGGTACGGAACTCGAGTGCGTAGATATGTTAATATAATAATAAAAAATATATATATATATATATATATATATATATATATATATATGTATATATATATATACATATATAAACACTACTATTCGTAGGAATTTTATTATCGCCCGATTCGGGCCGATTGGCGGTTCATTTGTCATTATTAATACGTGATTTTAAACGAAATTAAACTCAAGTTTTGTACTTCTTCTTTTGGTTTGGATCTAATTCTTATTTATGTGTTTCAAATTTGCTATTTCTGTCTTTAACCGTTCTAATTCCAATTCCAGTATTGCTTCACTATACATCCCTATTAATATTATAATTTCGAAAGTAACTTTGTCTGTCTGCCTGTTACGCTTTCACGGAAAAACTACTGAACCGATTTGGCTAAAACTCAGTATATATATATATATATATATAGTTTTTTTGATGCCGAGGATGAAAGTAGGATACTTTTTATCCCGAAAAATGGGATAGTTTCCGGGATAAAAATACATTTTTCTTCCGAAAAATGTTTAGAAACCTGTAATACTTTTACGGAGAATCTATTGGACCGATTTGGCTGAAACTCGGTATATATGTAAGTTCAATATCTAGGACGGACTTAGGATACTTTTCATCCCGGAAGAGATAGAGTTTGGGATAGATTTATGGAAGGGTTTACACCGAAACTAGGATAGGTTTTGTGTTTTGTGATGTCATTTTCGTAATTTTGGTCCTTTTAGTTATTTTGGTAATTTTCGTCACTCGTCATTTTCATCATTTTCGTCAGTTTAGTCAGTTTGATTATTTTCATTATTTTCATCATTTTCGTAATTTTTGTCGTCAAATATTTAAAACAAAGTTCTCAGTTGTTGCCACCAAAGATAAAACTTACCTATATGGTAAGGCAGGCCACCTTGCTAATAATCAGGTTAAAGGTTCGAAAGTCACTAGACTACAGTTTTTTGTTATGCTTGGTCTCCACCTGCGATAACATTGTAGTTATTGATTGTGACCTAATGCGTCGTAAATATAGCGTTAAAATAACAGTGAATGAATATAACATTATTGACAGTTAACGTATTTACGTAAGTTATCTTTCAATATTTAACGTCATTAACAATAAATAACAGTGTCGCTTCAAATAACACATTAAATCCATCGCTACATCTGTGTGAAATGGTCAATAACTATAACATTATCCCAAATGAACAAAAAGATCCCTAAAACAATTGAATGAAAACAAAAAATCGGACAAGGTTCCCACAAAGTTTTCGTCATTTGACTTTGGAACCATAAAAGCCATAGTATTTACCCTTATTTAAAAAAATTGCGAGCGGAAACCACAAATCACTAAAACTAGCGACAAATTGCTGAAGTGACAACACTGTTCCTTTTGTCTGTTATTTACATTATTGCGTTTTGTTCATGTAATATTCATATAAAATGGCTCTGTAATTGTAAGTATTTTTAAAGCAAATTAATTGAAAGCTTGATTTTTAATGACAATCGTATATAAAAAAAGATTTCTTCTTTTGAAAATATTTTTGTAGTATTTTGTAGTTATACCTCAACTCAATGAATTATGTTGCGTGTATTACTACTAAAACTATGTTCCGTTAGCAAAACGTTTGGGAGGGAATTAGTAACTGAAAACCGACAGTATTACCAAATGTCAATGAGCTTGTATGAGCTGTCGTATAGCCCTCTTAACCATCGGTTATTGGTTGCTTCAAAATCAACCAGTTACTATTACAGACAATCGTCGGTAAAATATAGGAACCGGGCATTAATCTACTCATATTATACACATATATATTATTTAATCCAGTTTAGAAAATAGCTTACGAATATATTGAACACCTTTCATAGAGATATCGTGAAGAAGAGGCTGACGGTGACCATTTATCGCCACCATCGACATCAACTTCCCGACTTTCTGACTCTGATACTCCGAGTGAATGCGACTTACGGCGACACCACTCACTATCAAGTCTTGCTTCTAGTTCCAGCCCGCCACCACCACATGAGGTAATTTCTCAATTTTACAATTATTCAAAAATAGGACATCGGCTAAGATCAAAGGATCATAATAGTCTATTCTTCATAGCGAATGGACACAGAGGGATATCGCAACAGCCGGCGCGACATATCTCCCGCAGGTCGTGTGCGCACCGCTGGAATGGCACGGGATCGCGTAAGTTACCCTTCATTTATGTGATCACTCACTAGTGATGATATTTATAATAATAGTGATGGATATTATATGTTGTGATGATCAGAGTGGCGGGTACGGTGTGGCGCGATCGCAGTCAGCGGCGGGCGTGGCACGGCGCAGCAAATCGCCGCGGCGCTCGCTGTCCCCGCCGGCGGACCGCGACGCGTGGCGCTACACAGGTGCCGCCTCCGGCCCTCGGCGCCCTGCTCTATTTACACACTGATCCGATCACCCCCTTGGACATTTGATCGAACCAGTTTGGTGTACCGTACCGAATTCCGTTTGGTCCGTGAACGTCCAAAACAACAGCGGGCTCCGACCCCGCACGGAACACTATCGTCAAGATACGCACGTTTTCTTGCCGCGTCCGTTTATCACCACTTGTTACGACTGCCTCGCTGTATTCCATTATTGTGCGCACCTTCCGCCGCCTTGTCCTGTTTTTCCTCTATAAGCACGCTATCCTGTTATGTATTGTAAAGTAGCTTCGTTACCCTTCGACATCATACTATTTATTATGTAGTGGTGGTGTAACCTTTAATCTCATTGTGAGTGCTGCGCTCTATTTCTGCGTCCATTATGATTTGTTTTTCGAAGCATGACATTAACATTTGATTGTGATTCAAACACTTGTATCAAGCCTGTCTTTTTAATCTATTTTATGTAAAAATCACTTTAATGTTAGTGTCTTGAATGTCTTAACTTCATTTTATAGACAGTACTTATTCATTACTTCAGTGCGGTCCGTTTCCATCAGAAAGCAGGATATCGTGGTATATTACAGTGAACGAGGAGCGGGGCGAGGACTCGTCGCGACTGCCGACACACGCATACGCGCCCCGGTTCCAGTCTCGCTCGGCCACCGCCACTCCGACCACTAGTCCGAAGAAAAGACAGTTGCCACAGATACCACCACACCAGGTAATCCATATTTGAACTGAATAACTTACTTCAACACTACAAGCATTTTTTATGACTGAAAACTGTTTTGTCGTCAATAGAGTGGACAAAGAGCAGTCCGAGCACAGGTGTCGGCGGATCTTGAGGAACGTAAGTGGATCGCCCCGCACCACATTGGCGCCACACTCACGTACCGCAGCACGCCACAAGGTCAATACACGAATATCCTTTCCACAGATCAACAAACCACTATTGATCCTCACGTACCTTTTTTGAAATCATACTTAGTGATATGACTTTTCCATGCATCTATTTACCAAAACTTAAAAAATCACAAGTGCACAAACCAGTGTAAATAAAGATCTGTTCATGATATAAGTAAGGAAGCGTAGCTGATAAACCCGTGTCATCAGTAGATCTATTTTGTGATGTCGCAGGGTGGGAGCGTCATTACGCCGGCTTGTCGGATTCGGAGTTAGCAGCACGCAGCGGCGGCGGGTGGGCGCCGCGACGGCGGCTCTCGCCGGACGCTGCCGCAGCGGACTCGGACCTAGAGTCCGTAGCATCTGTCACGTCAAGCGCCTTTAGCACACAATCGGAAAGACCGCGTCCAACTCGTATGCTTAGGTATTTTCAAAGTCAACCTTTGCTTAAATCCCTAATGCTGTCCTAGTCACTAAGGGGCCATCCACAAATTACGTCACACGAATTTCATGATTTTTGACCCCTCCCCCGTCTTTGTCACAGCTGGTCACATTCGGGAGACTCCTGCCTCCCTAGTGTGACATCACATGTTTTGCAATTTTACATTAAGAAATTATTAAATTAAAACAACAGTTCTCTGATTAGTTTTATTTCTATTTAAATTATTTTTTACATACATACATAGATACGTACATAGCTTCACGCCAGTTCCCTTGCGGGGTAGGCACGAACAACAGAGCGCCATTTAGGCTTATTCTTACACACCTCACTTGCTTCTTTCACATTCATAACTCTTGTCATGCACGCTCGTCTGTTATTAAGACTCCTGACATCACCTTCTGCTAGTTCACGATCAATTTGATCATGGAAGGTGTGTCGTTATTAATTATTTTTTAATATTTTAAAAAGAAATATTAGAATTAAAAATATTAGATTTTTAAATATGACGAAATTTAGTACCCCTCCAACCCCTGGTCACACAATGTCACACCTCGTCGACCTCCTCCCCCCTTAACGTGTGACGTAATTTATGGATGACCTAATGAATCATATTATTCTAGACACTAAAACCTTTTAATAAATTAACACCACTTTACAGCCGGAGAAGAATTCTCCAGCCCCACAGTACATCCTCCTCATGTGATAGCGCTACCCCAATACCCAACCCTGACAACCGTTACGACAGAGTTATCCGACGTGTTTTGCCCCATGTGCACGTGCCGGCGGCCGCCGAGTACGCGGTTCGGCGTCGTATACACTCCCGTTGCGATTCGAATGTGTCTGTCGTGTGTACGCTGCACCGCGGGCGGCCCACGCGCCGGGCCCGACGAATATTCGCGCGCAGTCGCTCCGTCGGCTCGTGCACTAGAGAATGCCTCCCCACCAACGCTTACCAACGAAGCACTAGTTGTCCCGATTATCCTGTCTACTCAACAAGAACATACAAAATTACAGAAAATACAAAAGATTATATATTTGAACTGATGCTGCCACAACCAAAAACGCTTAATAATTCACTGTCAGTTTTATCTGTAAACGACGAAAATAACCTCCTACCGCGATCTTATTTTCAGTTTCGATCCCCATATTATCAAATAATTCCTTATCATAATGATTGTAAATTTACGGAATTGCAATTAAATGATGAACATAAGCAATTAGAAAACACTACTAACATAAAGCGGAGAAGATTGCCTAACATAGATAATTTATGTCATCTAAATCAAAGGTCTCTTCCACCCATTCCGCTTCCAGAAAAAAACTTACGTACCACTATTACCACTGACGACAGTCTCGAACCTAACAGAATTGACAAACATGATATAAATACTTTTGACGAAAACATATCAAAGAGAGTTAAAACAGTGAATATTTGGAATGATCAAAACGAATCATTTCCTTCTGAAAATCCAATTATAGCTATAGACAAAAATAAAGTTTCTGGTGAGGTTATTGATAAAAGAGACAATATAAACTTAAACACAGACTTAAAGGAGGAAGAATCATATACAAATGTAAAAACAAACCTTATCTGTAATAAAAATAGAAAGAAATTTTTATCACTAGACTTGAAATCTAGTTACGAAAATAAAAATTTGAAGAAAATTAAATCTTTAGAGTTATATAAACCCTTAGAAAAATATGAAATATTCAACAATGAAAATGAAATCACATGTGGAAACAATAATAATTCCGAAACGAAAAACAATTCCATTCGAAGACGGCACTCAGATTCTCATGTAAGATCCAACATGTCCCCTGATGGCGGTATTTCACCTGACAGTATTAAAAAACTTTTTAAAACAATGAAAATGTCGTTGAAAAGCTGTGAATTCTCATCAACTATTGTACCTCCTGATTTAAATGAAACAGATAAAATAAACAATATCACCAGAAAACACGGTAATGTAGTCAGCATCAATGAAATTCCAACATACCAAGAATATAGCTCCCCCAAGTCCATTTCTTCACAATCAAGTTTCATTGTATCTATTAAAAAACCTTTACCATCTATTATCAAAAAAGCTCGCCCTCGATCATATTCTCTAGCGTCAACAGATCATTTAGGTAAAGTTTTTAGTACTCTTGCTAAATATCAATCTATTGCTCTTTCTCCCTCGAACCTCGGCTCACCTGGTCGTGCGCTCGCTCCTGTCGCCTCACATCTGCAACTCGGTGACCCTCATCATGATGACCACTCGAATAAACGTGCAACGACAACGGAACAATCTCCTGTGAAAATATCACCCGTGGGAAATACATCTGAGCCTACTAAACAAACTTGTCACGAGTGTGTAATTAAAAACAAAAATCGTCGTGTGAAAACCAATGCCAAAATACATGAAAAACGTATATTACGACGGGAATCAAAACGTAGTAATGACTATGGCGGACGAGATAATGGACGTAATAATCATCAGCAACAACCTTTGGAAAGACGAGAATCACGTCGTGGTCAATTCACACGAAGTCTTAGCAATGCTGATGTTCCTCCAGAAGAAAAAGGTAATGAGTATGTGTAAATAATACGCTTATTATTTTTATTAAGTTTAAAAAACGCAATAACATTTTAAATTTGAAAGACGGCAGCCTCAGCGACACTGCACTCGGCACTACCGAATTGGAACCTACCAATGACGATGTGCTTCTCAAAGCTGAACCAAGAGATTATTTTGGACCTGGAATGGGCAAAAAAAGTAATTCTACATCACAGCTCTCAGCAACAGGTATGGTATATGTCAGTTGTGATTCCATGCATCATCAATCATTGTTCATGTTTCACTTATATTGCAAGCCTTAAATATAACAAAATAATTCCGTGACCACATAGATGAAGAATAAATATAATGAGTGAATTTCTTAATTTCCAAAGTTTTGAACATATATTAATAAAAATTATTAACAGGACGAAAACGGAGGTTAGGTTTTGGTAAACGTGGCAAAAACTCGTTTACGGTACAACGCAGTGAGGAAGTGGTGCCTGGTGAAATGAGAGGAGGCGTCGGTGTCTCTCGAGCGTCCTCTGCCTCCAGTGAGAACGACGAAGACAGGTTCGCCACGATCTAGTCAGCGGCATTGACGCAATAGTTTCATACGGCGGGGCGGTAGATCTAACGCGATTTACATTACAGACTTTGACATGTTCAATATATATCATTTAAAGTATAGTACACAATATATTAATACTCATAAAAAGAACGTTAAAGTATAATTTTATTTAAAAATCAAATCAGAAGGTCACAAACAGCATGTTATAACAAACCAAGGGAAGAAAGAAATGAATGCGCTATGTGGCTTTTGTAAATCTGCTAATGTAGAGCTTTTAATGGTAAATGTTGAAATTCGAGCGAGCGAAACATATGACATCAGTGTTAAAGTGACAAAATAGCTTAACTCGTTGTATTTTGTTTAAATTAGCAGTAATTATCATTAACCACATTTCATGTCATTATAACCATTTCATCACTAATAGGCAATATTTGGCACTTAAAAATAATTGTTACGTTAATAGAACAGTAACAAAAATTATGCTACTGATATAATATACTCAAAACTAAAAGTGAACTAAGGAATCAAGATATTCATCAGTGTCACGTACATAATTATTGACGCAGGCGTAAAATTACATTCTGAACATCAATCTGATGAATTACATAGACGTATCGAATTATTTAACCGTATAGACGTATGTGTGGAATTGTATATCTTTCTGCAATAAATGTGTAAATACAACGCTGTGGTCTGCGGCGGGCCGACACGTACCTACACTCAACTACACTGATTCCGCCGTGGCCCGCCTCTGACCGCGCGCGTCGCGTTGTCCGCGTAGAGGGTGCGGGGGGCGCGCGGCGCAAGCGCTCCGGGCCCACGACCACCACCTTCCAGCGCTCGCACGAGGTGTGCGCCACCAGCCTCGTCTCCATATCTAGCTCGGAGGGATCCTCGTAAGTCGCTCGCTCGTACGCTCCCTTTTCTTCTGCATTGCAGTTCGCTCCACTTGGTTCTTGTACGTGCGCTGTATTGTATTGATGTTGCCCATGTCTTCTTTAATATCCCTCTCTATGTGCCTTACGTCTTGTGAAAGCATGTTGTCGAATCATATTGGTGTTTCTCACTTTACTACTCTTTTCTGTTGAGCACGCACGAGTCTTCTTTGGCATAAGCAAGGCACCTTCTCGTCTTTTTATGAAGCGGTATTAAAGTTTCTCATAAACCCTGGTTATGGTTTGTGTCGTTATTTTTATCTGTTCTTGGCTAAGTATAGGATACGTATTATTTATTAAATTGCACGATTATAATTGGACGTTAAGTGTTGCCCCAAGTTAATGATAATGTAGCACCATTTCAATAATTTACCTCACACACTCATGTATGTATGTATGTACTAAATGTATCTTTCGTATTAATATACTTGCATACACAAAAAAAGACTATGCATGTCGAAATATTTATACGCACATTTCATCATTGCATTTCTTTGTTTCAAGAGACGCTTTTTAGTTCAATATATTTTTTCTCCAGTTACACACCACAAGGATATCATTTTGTCATTAATACACAATTAATAAACCTAAATACTTTTTTAAATCTTGTTATTTCAACCTGTTACATTATACCAACTAAAATGATTATTATTATTAACTATGATATTACTTTATTTTTAATTTTAAATAACATTTAATATGAATGTTGTAACGTAGTATAATTTTAATTATGTATATCTTGGCGACTTTGTAGTACTTTTACTATTAAATTAATTAAAAAAACAACATAGAGATTTCAAGATCAAAGATAAACGCTAGATTAGATATCTGTGTACCTGTAACCTCTTCACTATTAAACGATGCATCCAAAAGACTACCGCCCTGTTTCACTATTGTATCAATGTTGTTGTTGTTGCATTTTATAATTCCTTTGTTTCTTACAGTAGTGCCGTAAACAAAATTATAAGTAGAGTCTGCGCCAAACTTTATGGCCACTCTTAAGGTAGACTGAGATTAACGACCGAGACATACGCTTTCTATGAAAAACTATCACCAGCAAAGTGCTCATCTCTGTCTAGCGCTCCAAATGTACTTCGTACAATTGCATACAAAGCGAATATGTTGTGTGTGGCGGTCCTCTGTCTCATATTGTACCTTTAGTTACCAACAGATGGCTGCGCTATGAACGCTTTTTCATATAAAACCGGGTAGTGCGCAACGTTCCGCAGCTGGAGAGGCTTTATAGTTTGGGGTAAATCTTTCCTATTACTTAATTTCCTATATTCACTATATTTTATCTAAATATATATATACGTATAGGTAGTTATTTTGTTAGCGGAAACAATTTTCATACTTATAGAAATAATATTTTAATCGATTTTATAAGATAAATTATTATTTAATATTTTATTTATAATACTCTAATTAATCTTGTATTATATCATTATTAAGTATATAGTTCACTCTTTACCGAAACATAAATCGTGAACATCAAAGTAATGAAAATTAATGTAAAAGAATTGTCGATGGATGAAAGAAATGTCTAGTTATATGAAGAGCAGTGAAGACAATGTGAGGGGTTTGATTGCAAGGTGGTCACCGGGCATGCGCGGGTCCGGCTCCGATGGCGGCGGCCTGTCCGAGTTCATCGATGGACTGGGCCCCGGCCAGCTGGTGGGGCGCCAGCTGCTGGGCGCGCCCACGCTGGGCGACGTCCAACTCTCCATGTGTCACCAGAAGGGTTTCTTGGAGGTGAACATTATAATTATTGCTTTTGGAAAAAACTGCATCGCTGCAATTCAGTTTTACAGAACTAATAATTCCTCCCAATGTACCTGCGCAGTAGAATAATTTTAGTAGCGTGGGAAAAATTTCAATTTACGTGTAATCGGAGCTAATAATGCATAGCAAGCCGCACTCTGCCATATCCACTTGCGAATAAAGTGCAATATACGAGGTCTACCTATTAAATAACGAGACTGCTTATGAAAAAAAAAATATTAACAATTATAACCTCCCCTCGCCATACCGTCCCATTCTTTTGTTCCACTGGTCAAAGCAATGCTGGAAGTCTTCTTTTGTAAGAGCCTTTAGGAGCTTCGTCGTTTTAGCTTCACCTCCTCCATCAACTCGAACCTGGTTCGTTTTAAGGCAGACTTGATCTTCGGATCTTTGAAATTTATGTACATTTTCGGTATTATAACTATATTTAAACTAATTTACAGCAAAACCGATCCAGTACTCTAGTAGATGTTCCGTAAAAGCTTAACAGATAAACAGATCGAGTTACTATAGCATTTTTTTTATAGATGATGAATTTTTATATCTTATATCTAACTTGAGAAATGATTGGTCTCTCATACAAACTTTCATCCTCTATTTCAACCAATACTAGTTTTATTTATCTATATATCTATATATCCCTGCCTATCTATCTAACTACATAAATGACAAAAATGATCAAAATTACCGAATTGGCCGCAATGACTGTAATGGCCGAAATGGCCCAATTGACCGAAATAACGAAAATGGAAAATCACAAACATATCCTACTTTCTGGGATAACCTTTACATAAATCTATCACATTATCCGGGATGAAAAGCAGCCCTTGTCCACCGTCGGTATTAAAATTACATGTATACCGAATTTCAGCCAAATCGATCCAGTAGTTTTTCGGTGAAAACAGAACAAACAGACAGAAATACTTTCGCATTTATAATATTAAATAGGGATAGGGATGTTATACCTGTACACACCATGAACGCAGATACAAAATATTTTTACAGTGGAAAGGCTGGTTCATAAGATATGGGTCTTTGAAGATTTCAGAAACCGCAGGGTATGTACTACTTCGAAGGTCATTATTCAGGTTAGAACCGGTATATGAAAATAAAAAAACTACTTCATGTGACACTTCGTTTGGTGGCCTTTTAAGCCTCATAATAATCACTAAAAAATAATGAAAAATATTTTGACAAAGTTCGGCATAATTATTTTTTAATTAAATTTAATTAAAAAATGCCTTATATTGTGTTTAAATTCCATGCTAAGTTTCATAATGAAGCCAGAAGTCGTTTAGAAGTTATAAGTATTTTTATGGGAATGGGTGATGGCAGTCTCCTCATTGTGTCTAGTTAGTTAGCGCGACTTACATATATGTTAATTTAAATAATATGTAACTAAGCATATTCAGCAAACGAGAACTGCCGATCGGAATTATAAGTTGTGTAAAACTGCACGTGTTTCCTCAGGTAGTTTTTTCTCTTTCAGAGGTTTAATGTATAATCGTCTAAAATTGCATGCAACCAGGGCCAACCCTTTTGTTTGATATATGTCAAGTTCAATCTAGTCACAAATGTACCAGATATCTACTTTAAAAAATATTTGATACAATGAGTCTTGTTTTCCATTTTAAAATATTTTTCAGGTTGAAGTAATCCGCGCAAGAGGGCTACAAGCCAGACAAGGCAGCCGCACTATTCCAGCACCCTATGTAAAGGTATACCTTGTAAATGGTAAGAAATGTGAATCAAAGGCCAAGACTACTACGGCGCGACGGACACTGGACCCCCTCTACCAACAAACGCTCATCTTTAAGAACTACTACAAGGGATGCGTATTACAGGCAAGTACAGCAATGTTATCTTACAAAGCTGGTTAAAAGTATTGAACATATTGTTATATACCGACACAGAAATGCGCACACCTGCAGGTCGTAAAACGCAGTTTTATTGTCACCGGATTTAGGAATTCTTTTGTTTACTTTGTGTTTAGAATTTGTAGTTCAGAAAAAGATGCTATTGTTTTTCTACTTCTTTTATGGCCGTCATTAGTGTCGAACTAATCCTTGCTTGCCAGGTGTGCGGATAACTCGGTGAACGCGGTCCTTTGTTCTATTATACAGTTTAGTATAAAAACAATGACAGAACGGAGGGGTGAGGCAGTCGAGCGACGATTACGATACAAGCAAGACGTGTGCATTCGACAAGCGATATAGTGACGGACTTTGCGCGTGTTATTGATCGTGAAGATTGTAACAAGTAGTGTCTAGTTTTATTTGTACCTGTTTTATACGTGTTTGTATAGTCCTAATAAACTCTATAGTAATTCCAACGGCATTTTTAATTCGAGTCCCACACTTGTAATAATATTATTAAAATCAAACAAAAATTCTAAGAAGTTTCTCCACAATGCTGCGCATAAAATCGAGTTAAAAATACTGTGATTTCTTGGGACAAGCAATTTTCCATGAATAACAATTTCTAGTGTATTCCTTTTTATCGTTTCTTAATAAAATTGACTTAAATACTTTTTTGTGTTGTTATATTTTTATTGATAACTAGCGGCCCCGGCAGACGTTCTCCTGCTCTGAAAAAATAAAAATCTAGGTCCCGATCCCAGCGCCACCTAACAGTTCCATTTGTAGATTTAAACCATCCGGGGATACCCACTCAAACACATAAAAACAAAATCACCAAAATCGGTCCAGGTGCTTAGGATTCTAGAACCCGATCTCACCGCCACCTACCGGTTCTAATTGCGAATCTAAACCATCCAGGAACCCACTCAAACACAAAAGCAAAATCACCAAAATCGGTCCAGATGATTAAGGATTCTAGAACCCGATCTCAACGCCATCTACCGGTTCCAACGGGATAAAAATCCTGTGTCCGTCTCCTGCTTCTAAGCTACTTCCCCACCAATTTTCAGCCAAATCGGTACAGCCGTTCTTAAGTTATAAATAGTGTAACTAACACGAGTTTTATATATAAATTTGATAAGTTGTGAGGTCACCAAAACCAAATATCGACCTGTATGATGAATGTATTCTTATTTTTTATTGATTTGCAAAACGTGGCACACTACAAAATTAACCGCTCATTATAAGTATCTTTGCATTAGGTGACAGTATGGGGCGACTATGGGCGCATAGAAGGCAAAAAAGTGTTCATGGGCGTGGCTCAGATCATGCTCGACGACCTCAATCTCTCCAACATCGTCATCGGATGGTATAAACTTTTCGGAACGACTTCTTTGGTAAGAATAACATAATCGCTATTTACGTAACAATATTGGTTACTACTAATAAGGTTAGATATATTATTATTATTGTAATAAGATAAGAATCTTAATACAATAATAAATTATATAATATTAATCTATAATATTATAAAATTCTAGACATGCCGTGTCTGTACATTGAAGCTATTTAAAAAAAACACTGGAATAGACTATATACTAGACAGGTTGTCTGGAAGAGTTCGCTTCTTAGCGATAAGACCGCCCATTGTCCACATTTAGAATATTTTTAGGCTATAAGTTTTTCTGTTTTCTGTACTGGTGTACAACAATAAAGTGTTATTTATCTATCTAGACTGTATACTCGATGAAATTTTTCTTGATTTCTTGTCTGTTTGTTCGGCATTTTCGCTGATCGACAGCAAATTCTTAGACTTAAAATCTGCACTACTTGTTATCCCAGGAATCTCGCCGGAATTTTTTTTGGAAGCGCTTTGTTAGATCGGATGCGTAAAAATTAGCTTATTCCGACACAGTTTTCACAAAAATCATAGCTTACATTCTTTTTAAGTGTCCCGGGAATCCTGCGGGAATTCCAAGTGAAGCGTGGACGAAGTCGCGGGCATAACCTAGTATATTATATTATTTCAAATCTAGGTGATGCTGAAAACCGCCTAAAAATCCGTTGCGTGGTTAGGAGTTAGCGGATATACAGACAGACGCAAATAGCGATTTTATTTTATACTATGTAAAGATTATAACTATATAGCATAACTGAAGCCAGGAATTAAGGTAAAGTAGCACTTAGAAGTAAATAATTAATGTGATCACAACAAAAAATATTGCCTGTTTCAATAGCAATTGTAACTATCCCACAGCTCTGTACTAAATCGTTATATACAATGCGTGTTATTATTAAAAAAAGTATATAATACTCGTTAATTCCAAAGCCATGTCGAAAGAGCAAAAAAAAAACACACAGACACACAACAAACACTAGAATGATAGTAATCGGCGCGAGAAGCCGAGAAAAGAATGTAAGATTCGGTTCCACATTCTCGTTTCTCGCGATGTTCTCTCTGTGGTGTTCTATATTAATTGTGTCATGTAGGTAGTTAGAAAATAAACAGTTACATCGCTGATTCGGTCTTGTTTTATTGTTCGCCTACAATAAAACCTTTAAATATCCTACTGGCGACGAGGATTAACGCGAAATAGTGTTATATATTATAGTTTAGTTCCGTTAATTAGTTAAAACATAAATAATAACATTCCAATCGGAAAAGTTGAACAATTTGACCTTTCAAGCAAAAAGTGGGCAGCTTATGTTCGCCGGGTCGAACAGTTCATAACTTTAAACGAAATTAAACCCAGTTTACAAGTTGCTACGTTAGTTACATTGGTTGGCGAGGCCACCTATGATCTTATGTGTGATCTGTGTGCACCTAACCATCCAGAGGCGCAAAACTTTAATGAATTAGTGAAGATAGTCGGCGATCATCTCGAACCACAGCGTTCTGAAATTGCACACGACATGTTTTCCGTCAAAGAAGACAAGGATTGAATGAAAATTTAAGTGAATACTTGCAGGTTTTAAAACATTTGGCAAGTACATGTAATTTTAACTCAACATTGGAAGAAAATTTACCTGATCAATTTGTGTCTGGTTTGGCGAGCGATGACATGAGGTCTCGTTTATTTGCTGAACCGACCTTGACGTACAAGAGGGCAGTGGAGTTGGCCCTGGCATTGGAGGCCGCGGAGCGGCATGCGCAGACCAGCGGGGCATCGTGTGCGCAATACGGCGGCGCGGCCGGCGGGTCCGGCGCGTGCGAGCCTATACATCGGGTTACAGCGAGGCCGAAGAGCGCCCAAACGCCACCGCCCCGGCGTGCATCGACCTATAACAGCAGCTTATCGGCGGAGGCATCGTTTAATGCGCGATTTTTTCGTTCTTGTTGGCGTTGCGGCCGTGAACATAAGCCCGATGTTTGCCGTTTCAAAAATTACTCTTGTGACGTGTGTGGTCAAAAAGGGCATATTAAAGTTATGTGTAGGAAAAACGGTGATAAAAATAAGAAATTGCAACCGGCACGTTATCGTAAACAAAGCTATATCGAGGATAGTGATAGCAGTGATGAACATCAAAGTGAAAATATTATTTTTAACCTGAGTACATACAGTCAAAAAGGGAAACCATACTTGGTTTCAGCTATTGTTAACGATAAAAAAATTACTCTTGAGTTTGATACGGGCAGTAAACTATCTGTAATTAGTTGGAAATTTTATAAAGAACACTTTAAGAACGTGTCTTTACTTCCTAATAATTTGTCATTATACTCTTATGTAGGAACGGTAATTGAATCTGTTGGATATATATATGTAAATGTTGTTATTGGAAAACATAAGGCTCAAAATTTAAAATTGTTTGTGATTAAAAAAGGAGGACCACCTTTGCTTGGTAGGTCGTGGTTAAAAAAATTAAACATAAATAATATAAATTTAAATAATTTGTTGTATAATATCAGAGATTTAGACAACTTTGTGGAGAATCTGAAAAATTAATTTCCAACTGTATTTTCCCCTGGCTTAGGAACTTGCACTTAGAAAATTTCATTAAAATTAATAGATTCGAATCCTGTGTTTATTAAAGCCAGACCTTTTGACCTACGAACCAAAGAATGAATCTGGGTTGAATTTGGTGTCTTACATAAATTAGTCGAAGATTCATTTCCGATTAGTGCACGCGAAGTTGCGTTAAAGACCCAAACCGATGAAGTGTTAAGTAAATTTATAAATATATAATGAATGGTTGGCCCTCACTCGTGAATGATAATGAAAAGCCGTATTACAATAGGAAAGAATATCTTTCAATAGGGCAAGGATGTATTTTGTATAATCACAGGGTTATTATTCCGGTTCTTTTAAGAAAACAAGTTTTAAGGGAGCTACATGAAGGGCATTTAGGAGTAGTGAAAATGAAAAATTTATCTCGCAATTATGTATATTGGCCTAATTTAGATAATGAAATTGAAGTTTTATGTCGTGACTGCACTGCCTGTAGACAGCAAAGAGATGCTCCACCACAGTCTTTGTTACATCCTTGGGTTTTTCCTGCTCGTCCCTGGCAGCGGTTACATATTGATTTTGCAGAGTTTCAAGGGAAACATTATCTTGTTACTGTAGATGCACATAGCAAGTGGATTGAGGTTCAAAAGATTACCAATACTACAGCTAGTGCAACCATAAATAAATTACGGGAACTTTTTGCTCGGTTTGGATTGCCATCACAGGTTGTAAGCAATGGCGGTCCACCGTTTGGATCACGCGAATTTGGTGATTATATGAACAAAAATTTAATAACACACACAATTACCAGTCCTTATAGACCTGCAGGAAATGGAGCTGCTGAAAATGCGGTAAAATCGGTTAAGCGAGCTATGAAAAAATCTGTGCACGAAGGCGTTGATCTTGAAAACGCAATTGCACAGTTTTTATTTCAATACCGTAATTGTGACCATGCTACTACTGGTGTGGCACCTGCAGTGGCTATTTTAGGCAGACGTTTACGTGGAAGATTAGATATTCTCAAACCAAGTACGGAGCGTAATGTAGAAAAAATATGCGAACGTGTAGGTCGTGCATGTCCTGGTGCTGAACGTTATGTTAATGTTGGAGATCCAGTACTTGCACGAGACTATCGCGCTCGCACTGATAAGTGGGCACCGGCAAATGTAGTAGCTAGAGAGGCCCCGCTGTCTTATAGAGTTAGACTATCAGACGGGCATGAGTGGAAGCGTCATATTGATCAAATTATTCCAAATAAAACTACACGGTTGAGCGTTAGCCATTCATTGATAACGAAGCAGATAACTCTGATAAATCAAAAACAATTGAAGCACCGTCACATATTATACCAGATTCTGCTGATGAAGTTATAGAACATGACATAGATAGAGCTAATAGTCCAAAGTCAACCTCAAACGATAAAAACGTTATTGAGGATGAATTGCTGCCGAAACGTCTCAGACGTAAATGTATTTACCGTGGCAAATATGTATATTAATTTTTTAGTACCTAAGCTTTTCTTTCTTAACTAATTTCTTTGATTTCTTACGTTTTATATGTTTCTTTTTATTTCTATATCAAAATATTATTATATCTTCTAAGGACCTTATCATATTTATTTTATCTTCTTTGTAACAGAAACCCTTTCCATATTTTTTTTTAATTAATTGGTTTAAGAGTCTATCATGCCCATTTTGTGTTATCTTTATAAATTATGTTTATAATGTCAAGCAAGTAACAGTCAAGCACAGTTCTTGTGAAAATTAAATAAAATGATAAGGTCACTATTTCTTTTTGCATTTTTTGTTTTTTTTGTTTGCTGTAGTCTTAAAGGGGGAGGTGTGGTGTTCTATATTAATTGTGTCATGTAGGTAGTTAGAAAATAAACAGTTACATCGCTGATTCGGTCTTGTTTTATTGTTCGCCTACGATGAAACCTTTAAATATCCTACTCTCTCGACGTTCGCGCGTAAATGTGGAGAGCTTATAAGGTTTCATTCAGTTCATATAACTATGCCTACTGTATTACTAGAATACCATGTATGAATATCTAACAGATTTCTTTGTATTTCTTTATTTTCAGTAACCGAAGGCTACGCCATCCACAGGATGTTTGAAGAATTTATATGGTCACAACAAAAACGCAACTTGTCCAAATAAGTAAACTTAGTGATACTGCTTTAATATCATGATAAAACGCAAAAAGTTTTGACTATAGAACAATTTTCTATAAACCATGTGTTATAAATAATGATTTTTATTTTGAAATGCCTATCAAATTTAATTATAGATAGCATTTTATAGCAATGAAACAAAATGTATAGTGTAATCAATAATATGTAAGTATTAAAAACAAAATGCCATTTGTATATTTTTCTTTATGACACCTGTTTTTAGCCCGACACCTGGAACAATAATGAAATGTGCTCCAATTGATTTTGTTAGCATATAACTAAAATATTTTGCCTTGAGTATGTTTTTAGACTGTTTCCGTCGTAAAATAATAATTGGAAAGTACTTGTAATGGCGATAGTTTTATGAAAAAAATACCAAGAATAACAAAAACAAAAAACAAAATTTATGGAGAGCACCACAAGTCGTTCTTGTCTTGTGTTTTGGCATAGAAAAAAATACTAGACTTCAAACTATTTAGCAAAATCTTCAAGCAGATATTATATAAGCCCGACCCAGCCTTTGCAAAACAGGTAGGCCTTTTACTGACGTCCGAGTTAATCTTGGGGCAACTCAAAAAATCACACTTGTTCTTACTTAAGAACAATAAATATTTACAACTATTATTTAATTTTTCCTAATTTATACATTTTAAGACACCTTTTAAACCTAAACTGCACAACGAAACCATCTTTCAAGTTCCAATTAAAAGCTTCGAGATAATATTGAAAGGTTATGAAAACAAAACGTAAAATATATCAAGATTTATTTATGTAGAGATATATAATATTATTATCATACATTTCATCTACACAGTGATTCTTATAAACCCTACATATTTCTCAGTCAAACATTATGGTGCACACAACAGAGCATACAATGACATGGAATAAAATTTTAAAATTCAACCACTTATACAAACATCGATTGAATGCAAAATTAAACAATCCAAACTGTTTAGTTTGCTTTATATTAAAAATTTCATGGTATGATATTTCATAGCCAAATTAGAGAACTTTGCGTACTGGATACCAGACTTGAGCTTTCATGAATACATAATATATACAACATGATACACATAATAAGAATAAAATATTTCCAATAATTTAGTTCCATAGAGGAAGAGCTACCGATTCTTTCAAATAAGCATAGCAAAAGGTTAGAATTATGTGCATTAATATTTTAAATAGGTAATAATAAGCTGGCAGGTGTTTCAGTTGCCACAATCATCAAGAACCTCAAATTCAATTCATATTTTTATTCAAACTATTTCCAATGGGCATGTTTTGAAAATCATGCTCATATAAGTTGAAAATGAAGTCTACTTCATACTCTATGTACACCACTTCACAGCAACTTTAAGGAGAAGAAGCGAAAAGAAAATTCCCAGCATTCATTTATTTCCTTTCATAAATTTATCTTTTTTTATAAACTTGTTATATAATTTGTATTTCCAAGTTATTATGGAGTTTGAAAATCGGCCACCATATCATCGTCCGGAGGTATACGACCCAATTCCCTATCAAAAATAAACAGACACGTTACAAATTGATACCCATATAACCTTTTAATAAATTGCATAATATACTGGAAACCTTAAATTCGCCTGGTATTTTAATTGAAACACATTTAATTCAAAATATCATTAAAATCATCGCCACATACAAAATATATGTAGTTACTTATATTATATTCATAAATGTATTAATTAAAATGCCGTCTAATTAATGCCGAGAGCGATAGGAATTGGATCCATATAATTAATTATTAAAAATATTATTATTAGGGTCATTTTGTTTTATTTTATATTTTTGTACGTTATCATTTGATTACGACACAACAATGGTAAGTCATAAGATCGAAAATAGAGCACATTTATCTATAATTTTTTCTACCTATTCATATGGGACTTGAAACCCCAGATGAAATAAACTAGTGGACACCCGCCACTTTAATATTTCATTGCTACATAATTTTAATTAAAACCCATATTTATAAAATCTTAGCACTGTGCTAGTTTTAGACTACAACGACCAACTGGTAGCTTTTAGCTTATTATGTTAGTCATAATACTCACTAAACTTGGAAATATCTGTGATTTTGTCTTCAAATATGAAATAGTAGTATTTATTCAAAAGACATAAGTAAGATTAATAGATCCGACAGTCAAAGATAAAAACCATAAAAGCTCAAGCTTAATGCACCTTTTTATGTGAAATAGTAGTCGTAGTCACTCAATCTCCGTATTTATCCACAATAACTAATGTCTCGAATGTAAAACTTCACAAAAAATGTTACCACTTATTGCAATATTTGTTTGGGTTGTTTGGAGGGCGACGCTCCAGGTAACCGGCTTTCGCCTGGTCTCTTTATACCCGTTGATTTGATATCTGGAAAATAATTTCAATATCTATAATATTATAATATTCTAAACATGCCGTGTGTGTGCGTGTGTGCGTGTGTGTGTGTGTGTGTGTGTGTGTGTGTGCGTGTGTGTGTGCGTGTGTGCGTGTGTGTGTTTGCGTGTGTGTGTGTGTACACTGAAGTTATTAAAAAAAACTAGATTAGACTATATAAACGACGGAGAACAGAATGCAATTTTTTTAGATTTCTTGTTTGTTTGTTCGGGATTCACGTAAAAAATATTGGGCCGATTTCGATGGGGTTTCCGCTGATTCGTAGACTTAAAATCCGCACCATTTTATCCTGGGAATTCCGCGGGAATGATTTTAAATGAGCCGAATAAAAAAAAAATCCATCCATAGCAAATTTTATGTAATAAAATGTATGGTATTTTTTATCCCGGGAACCCCGCGGGAATTCTCCTAGGAGCGCTTTATAGTTCTTCAGGTGCATAAAGATGTAATTATTCCGACAGTTTTTATTAAAACGATAGCTTACATCCTTTTTTAAACACTGCGGTACTTTGTGTCCCGGGAATCCTGCGGGAATTTCGAGTCAAGCGTGGACGAAGTAGTGCTGGGCATATCCTAGTTTATTCATAAATTGTATAAAATATTAATTTTGACGTTGTAGTTATGCCGGAATCATTATCTTGATTACAGGTCTTGAGGACCGCTCGATCGTTACGGGACCACGCTCTCACAGAATATCGGCATAAAACTGTTAACCTTGAGTCGTTTCATACGATGAGCGAGAGTACTAATGGCCCGTACCCCGCCTTCTATCCCATCCCAAAGACTGGCAACGCATCAGCTTCGTCCCTGGTGTTGCACACGTCTATAGGCGACGGCAAACACTTTCCATTAGGTGGGTCTACAGCTTATTTGCCAACTTCGCAATAAAATCTATACAAATAAATTCAATTGAAGTGTCTGTTTGTCATTGCAAAATAAACCTGTGAAGAAAAATCAGGGGGGATAATCCGGAGCAGGAGATTCCGAAAATACACTTTTTAGAAGTTTTGTGTCTTTCTGGATGTTACGGATAATTTCTAAAACGGCTCGACCGATTTTGACGGGACTTTCACTGTTAGCCGCTGTTATAAGGACTAACTCAGGCTACTTTTTTAGGGTTTCGGGAAAAAAGTTCCACGCAGACAAAGTCGCGGGCACAGCTAGTAATAAATAAATTAGATTTAGTTAGTACCATCAATTTAAAACTAAAAGCAGTTTTAGAAAGTTTGTTTATTATCGTCATGGCCATGCCTGTGTGATTAAGAATAAATTATGTTAGTGAGTTGAGACATTAAATAAACATTTATAACATTTTATTAAATCTAAAAATTGTAATAATCTAAATTGTTGTTCGTGCCTACCCCGCAAGGGAACTGGCGTGAAGTTATGTATGTATGTATTAAATCTAAAAATTCTGATTTGTTAACACTAATATGACCAACGCAATAACTGCATCAAGTGTCTTAATAGTTTGGGTACATTCTCAAGACTGTTAAGGAACAAACACATCCATTTAATAGTCACTACTGAGATGTTAAAGAATCAAATACATTTGGTTTCATAAAGAATATTACGATAGAAAACGAACAGGAAGAACTAGAAGTGATTAAAATTGTAAGTAAATATCAGTCTTTGTATGGACAGTATGAATTGCAAAACTGGAAAATTCATAATTACTTCTACCTAATAATATCAGCTTATAAACCACAGTGTTGTGCGAGGCTCCTAAGCAAATGGACAGTATACCCATTACAATTCTTCTAGGCGGATTATAAGATGGATATTATACAGGTTTCGTCACCATGTTTTCTTTATAGTCAGCAATTTGTAATAATATGGAAAGTAGATCAACAAAAATTACTTAAGCTAAAAATGCTTCCTTATTTCCCTGAAGGTAAGGCATCATCTGGGATAATGTTATGGTTATAGGCCGTTTCGTGCAGATGCAGTAGGTAAAAACACTAATGTGGCTATTCATTGACGGATCTAAAGACGCATTTGGCACAATTAATAACTGTAACATTATCGCAGTAGAAATCCGAGCATAAGGCGGATGTGTTAGGCACTAAGACACCAGGAGCCCAATTCTTCTATTCGAATATTTTGGTGTTGCCAAGATATTAAAAGTTAATAGGTCATTGCGAGTGTTTCGTATTTTACTAAATCTACAATATCTTCTCAATACTGACGCGGCGGAATAATAGTAAAAAAAAATTTGGTATTGCAATTAGCAGAAATGGTGTTAGCGGAAATGAATATTAAAAATCTACCAAAGTTGTTAACATTTATTTTGCGTGTTTTCTTCACCTATAAATATTTATTAAGATAGAGCGGCATGCCACGGGCACGCCATTAGGATTTACAGAATACTAAAATCAGGCAAACCTTCGATTGAGACAATAGTGTGTGGCGATTTTGACGAGTTAGAAATAGAAGGATTGGGCCCCTGGAGTCACACGAGAGTTTGCAAGTGAACAAGCCACATAAAAAGTAGGAGAATAAGAAGCGGCGGCGTACCTTGCAGCCACCTCACTTGGGTGGCGGGCCCGTAGCCCTTGTCGTTGCGCGCGGCGATGCGGAAGATGATCGCGGGCTTGGTGGAGGAGTCGACGTGCGCCGCGCCCAGCGACGCCTGCCCCACCACGCATGTGTTCGCCTTGCCGCAGTACACGCGCACGAACGCCAGCGGCGACTTCGACGCCTCCTGCTGCTGCTGCGACCAAACATACACTCGACTTTTCCTATCTCTTCCACCATCAGACTACCAGACCACACTCGCTGACATGTTACACCGGTATATATATGGTGGAAATATGAGCGTTTCTCCGAATTTTTGACCACAGTGATTTTGCCGGTATCCCATGTTTTTGCAAATTATCAATTGGCCCATTATCACATTGGTCGATATTTGGTTTTGGTGACTTTACAATTTATCAAATTATAAATAAAAGATATAAAAAACTCAAAAAGTAAGCCAATTTGATTAAAAACTGATAAGAAATACACTGGAAAATGGACTGTATGGAAAGTTGCTTTTCTCAATGATGTCACAATACTTTTTAAGTTGACTTCCAAAAAGACAAGGTTCTCATCTCAATTTCGTTGTATATTTATTTATTTCTCAGTCGATTGTGTACCGGTTTTCATTTTTTTTTATTCTTAAAGAGTATACTCCCGAGGTGATCCCATAGTCAACAAGTCAGGATCTGATGAGTGTATCGCAGGGAAATCGAGTGCAACCCTTATTGAAGAGCGACTACACCGAAGAGTGAGGCGGCAAACTTGTATACGCGTGCCAGTACTAAATACAATTTCCACGGCCGCTTAAAATATTATTTCTAAAGCTATTCAATATTTGCGCAACTAAAAAGTGAAAAATATTTTTTTAATAAAATCAAAATCGATTTCAAACTAATAAATAAAACTTTTTTCTAGAAAATCTCAAAGTTCACATCGCGAACTAAAACATAAAAAATGTATAATTTACTTTGTTGTTGTTTTTTATGTTTTACTTGGCACCGACTTCAAGGTGCTTTTTAGTATGAAGTCGGCTTTGCTTTTGTTAAAAAAAAAAAAATATTTTACTCAATTTTTCATCACTATTGTAACTTCTATTTTTTTACTATGGCGTGGTATCGTATAATCGAAAAAAAAACTAACAAGAAAAAAAAAATTAAATGATGGTCAAAAAATTTGAGAATCGGTGATATAATAAATTAGCTGTTGCAAGCGGCTACGCTCGCGTAGGTTAAAAATAGTCATAGTTTAAGTAGTCAGAAAAGTAAACAAGGTAGCCTGTAACCCCCTTAAGGGTCGAATTTCCAAAAACACCGATACATATACTTTTATTTCTAACCAGAAATACGTATATAAAATATTGTGCTTCTTACTACAAAAATTGCGTTTTCATTTTTTTTTTTTTTATTTATTATAAAAAGTATCCTACAGTATTTCTATAAATTTTAAACCTAACAATGTATAATAATACATGTAAACCAAAAATGGGTACTTATGATCTAGGAAAATAACAGAACATAAATAGCAATTTGTACATACACTACACTAAAACTAATTATTTAATCTTCATACAAACTTCTACCCCCTTTTTCACTTCCTTAGGGGTAGAATTTCCAAAAACCCATACCATATCTCCGCTCAAAATCGAGCGGGATAATGATCAAACGCGAACCTATACAGTAATAAAAAGAAAAATAAAAAAACCCTTCCTTACAGTATAGAAGGAACCCATAATCAAATTTTCATGGACCTAGTCCCAGTAGTTTGATATGTCAGTCAATCAGTGAGGCCAAGCAGATATATATATATATATGAATTAAATACTATGTATTTACTTTCATCGCGTGCACTGCAGAAGACTACACTGACAAACATATTTATATGACCACTTTAAGCGCTGCTAGGGTCAGTCTATAGAACTATAGAATATACTAGAGTTTACCCCGCGGCTGCGCCGCGGGTCAACCTCTAGTGTGTATCTCTTGTTTAAAAAGCAAGTGGTACAGGTTACATTGTATTAAATTTGTATATATTTGCCCCCGAAAGATTCACTTCATTTTATATCGCAAACTGTACCACCCCCGTTTATATGTAAACTACATAAATGACAAAACTTGACAAAATAGAGAACATGGTCGAAGTGGTCCAAGCGGACCCAGCGGACCCAGCGGACCCAGCGGACCCAGCGGACCCAGCGGACCCAGCGGACCCAGCGGACCCTGTGGACCCAGTGAACCCAGTGGACCCAATGGACCCAATGGACCAAGTGGACCAAGTGGACCCAGTGGACCCAGTAGACCCATTTGACGAAATGGACAAAATCACAAAACCTGTCCTAGTTTCCGGGATAAACTTTACATAAATCTACCCCAAAATCTATCCCAGTATCCGGGATGGAAAGTATCCCTTGGCAACCCTTGGTATTCAAATTATATATGTACCGAGTATCAGCCAAATCGGTTCAATAGTCTTTCCATAAAAGGATAACAAACAGAGAGACAAATATACTTTTATCCCGGAAACTATCCGGTTTTCCGGGATAAAAAGTATCCTATGTTCATTCTCGGCATCGAAAATATATATATATATACTCAGTTTCAGCCAAATCGGTCCAGTAGTTTTTACGTGAAAACGGAACAGACAGACAGACAGACAGAGTTACTTTCGCATTTATAATATTAATAAGGATTGTAATATGAGTCATGTACTTAATTGGGCTTACCTTTGGCTGGGTGTTGGAGCGCACCGCCAGGTACACCGAGTACTCGAATATGCCCTCGGCGGCCACCTGCGGGGGCTCCCACGAGAGGTGCGCGCCCTCCACCGACTTGGAGATTTTGATGGCCGACGGCGCGCCCGGGAACCCGGGCAGGCACGTCTTGAACGACGAATCCTAATGGAAAATATTCAAAACATGCAACAATAATACTAGGAATTGTAATCGTTTATTAACAAATGTAGCTCTGAAAAGCATCTAAATCATTCATAAATATATAATACTAGAGTTTTCCCCGCGGCCACACCGCGTGAAAAACCCTAGGTGATACTTTAATTAGGTGTTTTATCTAAAATTTTACTGTTTCTTATTACTAAATTCACTACAATAACAAAGAAACTGAGTCCATACAGTCTACTAAACCACGCAGCGAAACATAGAGGCGAGTCGCAGCCAACCTGATTTGATGAATGAGATGTTCTTCGTGACAACATAGGTATTTGTTAAGGAATTAAAAAAATGCGATCACAGCGCCATCTTTTTTGGTATTTTCGTCTATCCCATGAAAATGACGTCATTTCTCGGGATAAAAAGTATCCTAAGTTACGCCCCAGGATATAACCTAGCTTTATGTCGAGTTTCCTTTAAATCCGTTCAGTAAGTTTCACGTGATGCTCTAACAGACAGAAAAAGATTGCATTTTCGGAATCTCCTGGTCCCAAATATCCCCTCTAATTTTTTTCACATTTTTAAACGCATTGTACAAACTCGAACCATTTACAGATTTATTATAATATAGATAATATATAATATTATAAAATTCTAAGCATGCCGTGTACACTGAAGCTAATTCAAAAAAACAACTGGAATAGACGACTATAGTAACGACGGAGCTGACGATATCGCGTTGGTAGATTCGGACAGGGGGCGCCTGGTGCAACGTGTAAATGCGTGGAAGAGGTCGCTAGAGAACGGCGGTCTGAAACTAAATGTGACGAAGACCGAGTACTTGGCCTGCAACACTACAGATCCCACATCCGTGCGAATAGGCGAAGATACGGTCGAGCGCACGGATCAGTTTACGTACTTGGGATCTGTACTCAGTGCGTCCGGGGATATCGATCACGACGTCAATGCCCGTATCACAGCAGCCTCGGCCAAGTGGCGTGTGGTGACAGGTGTCATTTGTGACTCCAAAATGCCGGTTAAATTAAAAGGACAGGTCTATAAATCCATCATTAGACCTGTCCTTTTGTATGGCAGTGAAGCGTGGCCTGTACTTGAGCGACACAAGAAAGAACGAAGATGAATATGCTGCGATGGATGTGTGGGTGGAGTGACGCGGAAAGACCGGGTCAGGAACTCCCGCATCCGCGGCAGTCTTCATGTCCGTGACATAGCAGACAAACTGCAAGAGTGTCGCTTACGCTGGTACGGCCACGTTTTACGGAGACCGGCTAATTATGTAGGGAACAAATGTCTCGCCATGCCGCCACCGCCAGGTCCCGGTCGAAGGGGAAGGCCCAAGAAATGTTGGCTTGACGTTGTGAAGCATGACATGCGTACCAATGGTCTCAAAACGGGAGATGCAGAAGACCGCGCGAAGTGGAGTAGAAAAAGTAGGAAAGCGGACCCTGGGCGTCGGAGTGAACGTTCCGAACGCAACCGGGATTTAACGCTCGGATGATGATGATGAGTAACGACGGAGAACATGCATTTTTTTAGATTTCTTGTCTGTTCCGGATTCACGTAAAAACTACTAGGCCGATTTTGATGCGGTTTTCGTTGATCGACAGAAAACTCTTAGATTTTAAATTTGCGCTAATTCTTAATTCCGCCAGATTTTTTTTAGAAATCATTTAAAATGGCCAGATTCAAAAAATTCGAATTCCAGTGTGATTTTTTCCCTGATCAATAGCAAATTTTATGTAATAAAAACTGTTTTTATTCCGGGAGTCCCGCGGAAACCCAGGAGCGGTTTGTAGTTGTTCGGGTGCATAAAATTAGCTTACTCCAAGAAAGTTTTCACTAAAACGATAGCTTATATTCTTTTTTAAATGCTGTGGTACTTTGTGTCCCCGGAATCCTTCGGAAATTTCCAGTCATACGTGGAATGATGTCGCGGACATATCCTAATCTATGTATATAAAATTCTCGTGTCACAGTGTTTATAGCCAAACGCCTCCGAAACAGCTTGGCCGATTTTTATGAAATTATTTGTATATATTCGGTAGGTCTGAGAATAAATCGCAAACTATTTATACCCCTAAGTGATAAGGGTGGCCCACGCCAAAAAAATAATTTTTATTTTTGGTAATTTTTTTATGGTTTGGCATTAAAAATACAATAAACCTTAACTTTCACCCTTCTACCACCAATTCCCATTTTTTAAGAAATTGTATTGCTACCACGAAGTCCTTTGATTCTCACAGATGTATGAAGTTCGATTATTCAGCTTATTTATTATCGTAATGTGAAACTCTTTGGTCGAATTCTTATATATTTTTCTTCATCTAATTACCTATTTACCGCACGGCGTGGGGTAAACTAGCTTTGTACTTAGGTGAGAGTATTTTACTGCACGTTCCATTGTGTGGTGCATAATTTTTAACTTTCGAACAATATATACACAGGCTTCTTAAATGCATCAACCAATAAAATTAAAAAAAAAAATCTATAACTCACTAGTGAGTTATAATGTTTTTTACTCACAGTTTGATAATGGGTGTCATTCTGTGCCTAATTGCGGTGACCATAGAGCCACTTTATGAGCAAGTGTGTTGAAAAAATATTTTACCTCACTAAATTCGCCCCGGCCGCAGGAGTTGATTGCTGCAATTCTAAACTTATAGGCGGTGCCGTGTTCAAGGGGCGTTGTTGGTAAACCAGTCAAATCGGGCAAACTGTCCAAAGACAAGTTTGACAAATCCACATTTGGATCTGATATGTAGTTTTGTACCTGAAACATGAATACTGTTTATGTCTGTTACTCTCTCACGAAAAAACTAGTGGACCAATATGGCTGAAATTCAATACCTAATTATGTAGTTTCAATACTGGAGACGGACATAGGATACTTTGATCCCAAAAAATAGGATAGTTTGCGAGATAAAATTGAGTAAATCTTCCGGGGGCGAATAGAGCCTACGTAAAAATTTAATACAATGTAACTTGTGTGAATACTTGCTTCTTAAACAAAACTGGAATATGCACCTGGGTGTGACCAGCGATGAAACCTCTGGTAATTTATACAGATAACTTATGTATTGTCTACTTCTAACCCTAATGAGTCTTTGTTTGAAATATGGATAGCAAGATATTATACAAAGGTACTTGCTTCATCATGAATGAATAAATAATTTGTTTAATACAATTAATATTATAATTATTTAAATTTTAATTCTAATTAACTGGCGATGTTTGAAGTAGTAGCAAACAAATGTAGCATCTAAAAGCACCAAGCACCCTCTTTCTCATTTTATTAATATGTAGTCGCTGGGCTTTGGCTTTACTTGCGGTAAACCTGCACTCAGTTAGGTTACATGTAGATTAAAGGTATCTTATGTTCATTTTTGTGTGTTATGAATACCGATGAACCAAACAACATTACAATTTACTTATACACAAGGTTGTTAAAGGGGAACAAAATAAACACCTAAAGAAACTCTTTTGTATTTATAGATTAGTATGAATAGATTTAGTGCCTCTGTAAGTTCAATTAAATATGGCTATTTTAACATACCGTAAATGACGTCCCTTTAATAATGCCAACTGTGAACCACGTGTCTTCGTCATGTTGCTTAGGCTCCTCAGATTCAGCCTGTAAGAGAAGGTTTTTGGCTAATTGGGACTTTTACCAAAATAACTACCATCAGACTTCCTAAGATATAACAGAAATTTCACACTGATTGACGCCATCGCTACGTGTACATCAGTACATCGCACACATACCTAAAATACATCATAGTGATTTGATTGAATTTTATATTTTAATACAATTCGTTATTCTTTAAGTCCTTTCTGTATTACTTCCCTCATAAATATTTTTTCTTCGTAGTTTACTAGAGAAAATGTACATTTCAAATATCCAGCATCTGACCTGAATATATCATTACTATGCGGTTTTTAGTTCAATAACAAATTAAGGCAGCATAGACTGTATACCATACCAGACAACCATACATCCCTCATAAATATCCAAGTCTATGAACTGGAGTTTTTGGCGAGACCTGAAAGAGGATGCTGTACTGTGCAGTCTTATTTTTCTAAAAATTTATAAAATTACTTTAAAATGAACAATAGTTGAAGGATATTAATAATTTTTGAGTAGTAATTACGTCTTTGTGGGAAATGTGACCTGTGTAGTAAAATCTGGCCTTTCGAGTAGTCACGAGAACTCCATTAAATGGCGTCAGTTGAAAATCTACAAAAGGGATGCAGTCACATCCCTATAAATATTATAAATGCGAAAATAACTCTGTCTGTCTGTCTATTACGTTTTCACGTAAAAACTACTGAACCGATTTGACTGAAACTCAGTATATATATATATATTTTCGATGCCGAGAATGAACATAGGATACTTTTTATCCCGGAAAATGGGATAGTTTCCGGGATAAAAGTATATTTGTCTCTCTGTTTGTTATCCTTTTATGGAAAGACTATTGGACCGATTTGGCTGATACTCGGTACATATGTAATTTGAATACCAAGGGTGGCCAAGGGATACTTTTCATCCCGGATACTGGGATAGATTTTGGGGTAGATTTATGTAAAGTTTATCCCGGAAACTAGTATAGGTTTTTTTATTTGTGGTTTGCCATTTTCGTCATTTTGTTTATTTTGGTTAATTTGGTCGTTTAGGTAGTTTTGTTTGGTTTGGTTGTTTTGGTTGTTTTGGTTGTTTTGGTAGTTGTGGTTGATAGTTTTGCTATTTTCGGTAGTTTATGCTGGTAGTTTTGGTAGTTGTGGTAGTTTTGGTAGTTTTGGTAGCTGTAGTAATTTTGGTAGTTGTGGTAGTTTTGGTTTGTAGATTTGGTAGTTATGATAGTTTTGGTTGGTAGATTCGGTTATTTTGGTAGTTGTAGTAGTTTTGATAGTTGTGGTAGTTTTGGTTTGTAGAATTGGTAGTTATGGTATTTTTGATTGGTAGATTTGGTAGATTCGGTTATTTTGGTGGTTGCGGTAGTTTTTATAGTTGTGGTAGTTTTGGTAGTTGTGGTAATTTTGGTAGTTGTGGTAGTTTTGTTAGTTGTGGTGGTTTTGGTAGTTGTGTTAGTTTTGATTGGTAGATTTGGTAATTGTGGTAGTTTAGGTAGTTGTAGTAGTTTTGGTTGGTGGATTTGGTAATTTTGGTTGGTAGATTTGATAGTTTCAGTAGTTTTAGTACGTTTGGTAGTTATGGTCGTTTGTGTAGTTTACACAATATTTAGTTATAAAATAAAAATAAAACGGGTTGAAATAGGGTATTAAAGTTTGTATGGGGACCAATCATTTATCAAGTTTATAGATATAAAAATTCATAATCTTTAAAAAAAATGCGACTTTCACTCGATCTGTCTGTCTGAATACCGAAAATGGACATAGATACTATTCATCCCGGTAGATGGGATAGTTTGCGATATAAAATGAAGTAAATCTTCCGAGGGCAAATAGCACCAACATAAAAATACAATATATCCTGTATTAACGCCTGCTCTTAAAACAAGACGTCCGCACTAGAGTTAGGCGCGCGGCGGTGCCGCGGGTAAACTCTAGTGTTACAATAAATTCAAAAATTTTACAGATGAAAAAACAAGCATTAAAATAACATCTAACTTTTAAAATATCACGACAGAAATAATTTTAATTGCTCTTCAAGAATTAATTACATACATACATATTATCACACCTTTTTCCCATGGGGGTAAGCAGAGACTATAGATCTCCACTTGCGACGATCCTGACAGACAACTTTCGCTTCATCTACTTTCATTAACCTCTTCATAGATGCACCTTTATTTGATGTGCTTTTTATCTGACCTCGTTTTAACACTTCTGTTATTTGATGATGGTGGGTACGTCGTGGTCTACCGATACCAACTCTACCATTCACAATACTGTCATGCACTTGTTTTGTGATTCTATTTTCATCCATCCTCTCTACATGCCCAAACCACCTTAACATTCCTTTTTCAACTCTTGTTATTACATCTTCTTTCAATCCACAACGTATCATATAAGTCATGCTTACTTCATATATACTTCTCAAAGCTCTCATTTCAACTGCATTTATTCTACTTTCATGCTTCCTCTGCCACACCCAACTTTCACTTACATACAATAGTGTTGGCACCAACACCCCTTGATGGACAGCCAAGCGTGCCTTTACAGACACTTTTTGACTTTTCATAAAAGAGTGTAGCGCTCCATTCACCTTATTAACTGCAATTACTCTTCTTTCGATGTCACTTTCATGCTTTCCGTCCCTAGTAAATATGCACCTATTTATTATTTTCCTTAGTTTAAGGGGTTGCCTGGAAGAGATCGCTTTAAGCGATAAGGCCGCCCTTTGTTCAACATTTATTGTATCTAGTTTTTAAGTTTCAATTTTGGTGAACAATAAAGTGTTTTCATTAATTCATTCATTCGCCCTAGATAAACAAATTCTTTGACTTGCTCCAACTTTTGTCTTCCTACATGTATATTACAAATTGACATATTTTCATCTCTTTCAAATACCATAACTTTCGTGTTGGCCACATTAATTTTCATACCCTTTCTCTCAAAAGACTCGTTCATAATTGTTACCATCTCCTGTAACTCTACTTCCGATGATGCAAGTATAACTTGATCATCGGCGTAGAGAAGACATTTGATAAGTAACCCATTCATTCTTAACCCACTTTCGCTTTTTTTTAAATCGTGCAAGCAACTATCCATGAATAGGTTAAACAGCCACGGCGACGCTACGCATCCCTGTCTAACACCTTTTTCAATGCTAAACCATTCAGTGTAGGCGCCGTTGACCCTAACACAAGCACTGGTTGGTGGTCTGTTATCCCATACTTAGCTAGCGCTGACCACAATTCACTTCTTCTCACTCTGTCGTAAGCTTTCTCCAAATCTATGAATGCGCAGTATACTTTTTGGCCTTTGGCCAGAAACTTTTCACTTATGCATCGTAAAGTAAAGATTTGGTCCACACACTCCATTCCCTTTCGAAAACCCGCTTGTAAATCCCATACTTTCTCTTCTGTTGTTTTCAATACCCGTTCAATCATCACTTTAGCATAATATAAATTCCCGACAACGATGTGCGCTATTTAACTCCTTTTACGTGTATCTACTTATGACGTCATAAGTAGGTACTGTAGGTACGCTCGAACAGAATCTGTAAGGCTGCGACAATCTGTAAGTTTATAAAAAGTATCTCAGTTGATTTGAGTGTTCACTCCCCTATTCAGCTGAGCATCAGATTTGGTTGTATGGACCTTTGCCTGCAATTATGGCGAATACAACTATTACTACTATCTATGGACTGATATGGGTTTGTGCGTGTATGGTTCGCACCGTAATATAGGTCCCACGGAAAATAAGAGAACTAAAAGTGACAGCTTCGTAATTTGTTTTACATTTTTCCTTAATATAGCCAGGCAATTAATTCAGAGCTTTAATTATGGATATTTAGTATTTATTAATAAGTTATTAACTACATGCATTTGGAAGAGGTCAGCGATATTGGTTAGCAAATATTGCAGGAGGTTAGGGAGAGATCGCAATAAATGGCATATTCTGGAAGAGGCCTATGCCAAAAAGGCAACCTGACTTGACAGCTATCAATGTGTTAAAAGAATGATAAAAATAATAAATGTCAGTAGAAATAAAAGCTATTTTTATTTATTTATTTATTTAATTACCTACATGGATATACGATTAAGCAGATACCTACTCTATCAGCATTATATACGTCGATTGCAGCGCCGCGTCTGCGGACTTCTTTTTGGCAACCACTTTACCTGTTCGTGGTGGTGTAGCGCTGCGCTCGCGAGGGTGGCGAGGGCGTGCGCGGCGTCCGTGGGGGGCAGGGGCGGCGCCCCGTTGGGCGGTTGCGAGCTGCTCACAGCGCCCTCACCCTCGGCGCACGCCTCGCCCTCCGCAGCCGCCGCGCCGCCGCCCGCTACTGACGACGACACACCGCCCGCACCACCTTCCTCGCCTAAACACAATATCATGTTATACCCTTATGGAACCTCTAGTAAATATCAGGTCTCTACCTATGATGTTGCCATTTTTATGAAATAAGTTAACATATTTTTTTATTTCTATTAATTAAAATAATCACTTATACAATGGATTAATCTTTGGCAACGCAGTGGCAGTTTATTGATGACCTTGAAGAATTCAGCTGGACGGGACCAACAAATTCCTCTAAGGCATTTTGTACTGCCTCTCGGGTATTGATTTTTTTCCGCCAAGTTATCCAATTTCTGGAAAAGTAGAAGTCTGTAGGCGCAAGATCTAATTAGTACGGCGGATGACAGAGAGCTTCCAACCCTAGCTCTTGTATCTTGGAGACCGTCTGCTGTGCAGTATGTGGTCGCGCGTCGTTGTGCAGGGGCAGCGGAGAGCAGCGATTGACCAAAGCTGGTGGGAGACGTGCAAGCCTCTCCATCATTGTGTTCAGTTCTTCACAATACACATCTGCAGTAATACTCATCCCGTTTGGTAAGAAGCTGTGATGAATCACACCGGCTCTAGATCACCAAACAGTAACTATTACTTTGCTAGGGGTAGGTTTGTTCGTTTAGGTGATCCATAGCAAATTTTATGTAATAAAATGAGTATTATTTTTAATCCCGGAAAACCCGAGGGAATTTTCTCGGCAACGGTTTATAGTTGTTAGGGTGCATGAAAAGAAGCTTATTCTCGCACAGTTTTCACTAAAACGTTAGCTTTCATACTTTTTTAAATGCTACGGTACTTTGTGTCCCGGGAATTTTATCCGTGCAGGAACGGAGAAAGAATACAATTTCCTGCGGCCGGGCGGCCCGTCGTAAGAGGCGACCAAACAACCCACAGCCTGGTGGTAGGGCATTTGCCCGACTAGATGGCTACCACCCCTGGTCTACAGTGTGTCGCCATAACAACCTTGAGTTGTGTTTCGGCATTAGTGACCAGGTTCCAGTCTCCCTTAAGAGAGCAGCAGCGCAGTTTGTTCGTTTAGGTGCTGTACCAGGATCCAACCACCTTGCTAAGCACTTGCGATTGTCAAATCCATTTTGCGTCGAAATAACAATGCGGTTCAAATTCCTTTATTTGTGTGCCTGTTGAGCAGTCAGTACAAGGCACGACTCGACGCGTATTTCGCGCTGGCGATCAGTGTTTTTTTTCCATTGCCAATTTGACACAAATATATTACCAATATTGTTTTGATGCTAACGTCAAAAGCTGCTGCTAATTCAGCCATAGATTGAGTATCACAAGCTCCCACTATCGCGTTTAATTCGTCATTGTCGATCAAAGTTTTCAGGCGACCACGAGTTCTTTTTTCAGGTTAAAATTTCTAGAACGGAAACGTACAAACCAAAATAACAGTTTCATTTGTAGTGTTCGCTCCGTAAACGTCGTTGATGTTACGTGTTACTTGTGCCGCGTTGCTGCCACGGCGGTACTCTCATGTTCCTTAGTTATTCGATTTTTTAATGTAACCACGATGACGGTAAAAGATTCAAATGCGATTAAAACATAACATTAATCAATAAACAAATGACTAATTTTGAAAAAAGAATTCCATTTTTGTAAAATAAAATTAATTTGAAATTAGAATTCATAGCCAAACAGAAATTATTTTGATGTGAATTGGCCAGTGCTGCAGAACGGCAATTTCATAGTTAAAAACCTATTACAACAAGTCAAGCGGTGTCCAAGCCATATTTTTTATGACTAATTTCATAATATAGTGTACATCTACTTTTTACTTAATCAAAATATTATCACAGTTGTAAAGTTGATGTAAAGTAATACATTATACAATATTAAATGTGATTCTTCTAAATACTAATTATTAATCCTTTGTCTGTGCAGGAACGGAGAAAGAATACGATTTCCTGCGGCCGGGCGGCCTGTCGTAAGAGGCGACCAAACAACCCACAGCCAGGTGGTAGGGCATTTGCCCGACTGGAGGGCTACCACCCCTGGTCTAAAGTATGTCGCCATAACAACCTTGAATTGTGTTCCGACATTAGTGACCAGGTTCCAATCACCCTTAAGAGAGCAGCAGCGCATTTGTAGCACCTTTGGTGTTGCAAATGTCCATAGGCAATGGTAACCGCTTTCCATCAAGTGGGCCGTCTGCCTTGTCTGCTGAACTCCTGCAATAAAAATAAAAAAAAATATTAAGTGTTATATTTTTTATTAAAAGCGAGGGAGTTTTTTAATGATACTGTTACACCTCCATTTCTTTTTTATTTATAAATATTTAATTTATGTCAGTGTCTTTATTTTGTATAATTATTAACACAAAACTATAATAAGTTTGTCGTTTTATTTTCATAATATTTATACTTTATTAATATAATAGCAAAAACACACTACTGGAGCCGGTCCTCAATTCACAGACAATTTTTTCATATAGTAACAGTTATGATGAACGACATACATTATTCATCATCTTTCAAACTTAAAAGCGAATCTATCACAACAACTATAATAAATCAATCAATTCGCAATCATTTAATTTTCGAATTCGCCTTTCGTCTACCTTGCAAGAGAGTAGGCGAGAGCAGCGCGGTCGCGCCGTTAGACGTCATCGTGAGCAGTGGCATAGACTCGCTGACGGTGGGCATGGTGTCCGCAGCGCCCTCCATCTCGGACGTGTCCG
This sequence comes from Dendrolimus kikuchii, assembly GCA_019925095.2. Lineage (NCBI taxonomy): Eukaryota > Metazoa > Arthropoda > Insecta > Lepidoptera > Lasiocampidae > Dendrolimus > Dendrolimus kikuchii. The sequence goes on along the minus strand of CM034391.1, from coordinate 12,717,981 downwards.
CGTCGCTGAACCTGCTCGTAAGGAATTTCAAATACCTATTCCGAGGCATACTGGATGTTCTTGTGTGTAATTGGAGGTAGGGATGGCGAACCTCAACCTAACAGAATTTATCTAATTTGCATAAATATTAGCTGATTTCGATACGATTTCACTACAACGACTACTTTATATTTCGGGAATCCCGCGCGAAATTTCCCGGGAGTGTTTTAATTAAGTGGGTATTATACATAAAAATTAGCTAATTGGGATCCAATTAATACCAAAAGAATATAATTCGGGACTTTTTATATTCCCCGGGATTGCCTAACTTTGAAATCACCTGATAATAGAACTTGCTTGATAAGACAGTTTTTATCTTTTTTAGACATCTTTAGTAGATTTAGGGCCGATTTTTCAATCATCAGATAAACAATCAGATAGGGTTTATTCGGAGAACAGACGGAGAATTTCCAAAGAATCCACAATCTATTTCGATGCTTCAATACTAGTTAATAATAAGAAATGTTACTATTGGAAACGATGAAAGCGTGTGCGTGGTGTGAAGTCAAAGAAATTAGGGATATTATTTGTCTGATTCATAATCATCTAATACTTCTTAGTTCGTACTTCTACCTGCTTTGATAAGTTTCGATACGCATGTTTTGTAAAAAAAAAGAGTTAACAAAAAAGAGTGCAATTAGCTTGTCTTCCTCCAACCTCTGCTCTTGCTCATCAACATCTATCAAGTGCAAGTGTGACTTGGTAATCAACTAAGCCCAAAAGACTGGGTTTGGAAATGAATCGACAATACATTGGAACCAATTCAGACTTTACATTGATCCCAACTGCACCCGAAAAACTCTTAACACAATCTTTTGCTATTGTAAAAAGGGATGTAATGCTAAATGCAGCTGCAAAAAAGTTAAGACTGTTTTGTTCATTAGCACGTACCAGTTATCAAGGCCCGTTGTGCTCCAATGTTGAATCGGAACCATCCAGTAGAAAAAGGAACAAGATGTCTATAATGAATCAGACGAATAATTTTCCCCAATTTCTTTGAATTGACACCGCTTTTATCATTTCCAATAGTATCTAACATTTCTTACTATTAACTAGTATTGAATTGAACAGAATCTAGTTATATAAAACATGGTGCAATTTTCAGAGTTGCGATTATTGAGTGTTTTTTATTTCTGATATTCTTCATGTATTGTATGGTTACAGCGGAACAATAAAGTGGAATCTTTTCTTTATACAAATAGAGATATTATTTAATTTTATAAACACTATAATTATAATATAAGCAGTTACCAACATTTCGCTTACCTTAGAGATTTTGAATAAACTCCCAACAGATGTTACAGACTGAGAAACATGGTGTTCGGAAATATGTCCTTTCGAAGCAAAATACATAGCAATAGGTAGAAATGATTGAATCGTGTTGCTCTTTATGAAGTATAGTAATTATTGTTAAGATCATAATTGAGAAATACTAAATACTCGCAAATACATTTTTTTCGGGTGTAATAAATCACATATCAAAGCTTAAGGATAATTTTTATATGATAGTGGTACATACAAGAGATCAAAATAGTTCGCCATCCCTAGTCTAAGGGCCCGGCCACGACCTTGGGCTTAGCAACAAGCAACGTAACGAGCGATACAACAGTCTGGCGGCGAGTGCGACGATTCGTATACTATCTTAAGTTTTCGCGACTAGTAGATGTAATAAACCTATGTATTAACGGTTTTAAGCGCGTTATTTTATTTGATTTTTATTCCAACGCTTCGACAACTTTTCAGTAGCCGTGATTAGGGAAGACAAAAATGTCAAGTGTCAATAAATTATGTTAAAGTTTTTATTTAGCCTACCGCCACTTTGTTAATTTTCATTCTTAATTCAATACTTTTATTTTTGTATCGCGTCGTAATAACTGTCGCTCATAGCGATAAGGTCGTGGCTGGACTTGAGTGCCAACACTCACTCATTAGCCGTCTGCTGTTGTGGTGTTAAAGAGAACGAGTGCAACACTGCAGGCCCGTTCGCGGTAGAAGATATCAGCGGCGCTTCACTTTGGCCGCTGCTGGAAATATCCGCACCAGCTTCAGCTGTACTCGAACTAACAGGAGGGGAACAATTGGGTAGATGACACATTTCACAATAATTAAAAAAAATAATAATGATAGAAGAGCAAGCGTTAAAATATTTGTTATCGTCATATGGAGTACATATCGGGATCTCCAATGAAAATTATTCGGAGCGAATGGGATTATAAAGTAGTGAAAACCTCTTTTTATTAAGCTTAATGGTCAGACTAAAGAACATTGTGTTGAAAAGAGGAAGTAACTGACAAAAGTCAGTTAATTTTAGTTAAATGATTAGTAGCAAATTTTAAATAGTCTATAGATATTACTGCTATAAAAGAAGTGATGCAGACGCTTTCTTAAATGAGCACTGATTAAAAATAATTAGTATTTCCAATTTACATAACCCATATTAGTGACTTTTGGTAAAATTTAAGATAATTATAACAAGTAAGATGGGTAAATCTTCATGAAACTTATTTGAGATATTCTACATAATTAAAAATCGTATTATGCTGAGTATAGAACCCATGTTAAGATAAGAAAATATATATTACACATGACAATTGTCAAAAATTAAGTAAAAAATTAGGTATAATATAAAATGACATTGAAAACTGAAAAAATAAATATAAATGCAATGTGAACTCACCTTATGCCAGTACTGAGGACCTCCTGGGCAGCACTGCTGATATCATTGACATCGTCGCTACTAGCAACTCCCTCACCACCACCCATGTCCTCATCCATTGTACTAGACTCATCTGTATCACACACCAAGGGAAACATAATTATAAAAATATCTGTACAATATTGCAATATAATCGGTTTACACCCTACAATTTGTGTTAAATATCAAGTCTGGATTGTAATTTATACTATTGTTACAAGTTGCAGGACTCGAATTAAAATGCCGTTAGAATTACTATAGAATTTATTAGAACTATACAAACGCGTATAACACAGGTACAAATATAACGGAACACAATCAGTTCAAACGTAATGCACAATTCAATAACACGCGCAAAGTCCGTCACTATATAGCTTATCGAATGTACACACGTCTTGTCTCGCTTGTGCCTATCGCTAGACTGCCACCTCTCTCCATCCTGCCGTCGTTTTATAATTCACAAATATAAGTGCGCTCGCCCGTATGGTCGACTTAATTTTCTAGAAATCCCAATCCGCATACCTGATTAATTAGGCCTGCAAACGGCCATAAACGAGTACAATACACAATAAGTCTGTTTTCTAATTAAATTTTTAAACACAAAGTAAACTAAAGAAGATAGTCATAAAACAGTTTCAATGTTATTAGCTCAAACGCCCGGCGGGTAATAAAGTGTGCTTTGTCTACAGGTATGCGGGGGGCCCAACTTATAACACTATAATAAATCTGTAATGTTTAAAGTTTGTACAGTCAGCGTCTTATAGAAAGGAGCGACCAAGATGGTCAAATAGATAAGAACATCGAAAGTGATCATTAGTATCGATACAATCAAGGTAGTCTAATAGTTCTAGAAGGCTGATCCTTCTCATCCAAAAACATCGACACACCAAGAACGCCAAATAGATGAGTGCATTCAAGTCATCCATATTATGTTAACAACTATTCTACATACAGTTTTAACGTAAATGCTGAAAAAGCTAATATCATGGGAATGCTAGTGCGGTGTTTAAAAATTCACATTTTCGAGTTTATACTCTTTTACTTTAGTGCCGGAAAGTTCCTATAATTTCTTGGGAATTATACGCCAATATTATATATATAGAAATAGAATTAAAACTGGCTGTGTTACTCTTATTACAGCGTAGTTTCATACTTTATGAAATTTTTCATACATGACTATCTTGGGGCTCTTGAAATGTCCTGGGACTTCCATCCACTTCCAAACCACTAGATCAACTTTTTTTTAATCAGCAGACAAACACACTTTTTTATATCCCCAAATTAAGCAAGTTACGCTTGTGTTATGGGTAATATATAACGTACTATTCTACTCTGGGGCCGATCCCAGACTCAGACAGACAGATCCCGACTTTGACGCAACTCTGTATTTATTAGAAATCATTAAATAAAATATACAATTCAAACATTACTAATGTCGGAGTTTTATGGATTTATGCAAGATTTATGTATTATCATATTAATTCATTAAATTTTAAAGATAGGTAAAATAACTTTAATCTTTATTATTCAACTAATGTGAATGAAGTCGAGGGCAAATACTAGTTATGTTGTAAAAATGAAAAAGATTTTTATAAGAGTAATAATACTATTTGAGCTTTGATTTAGTATGAAATCATCTCGATTTGACTCATCTAGAATACAGTTCATTTTTTTAGACTGTTACTTTGTTTTGGCAACCTGTCTGCTTAGATACATTTGGCGAGGTGGTTGTAAACATAATATGGATGACTTGAATGCACTCATGTATTTGGCATTCTTGGTGTGCCGATGTTTTTGGATAAGAAGGCTGATACGAACTATTAGACTACCTTAGTTGTATCGAAACTAATGATCACTTTCGATGTTCTTATCTATTTGACCATCTTGGCCGCTCCTTTCTATAAGACGCTGACTGTACATTGAAATAAAAAATGTGAAAAAATTCACAGAGGATAATTCGAACCAGAAGATTCGGAAAATGCCATTGTTTTTTGTCTGCCTGTTAGTGTATCAAGTAAAAACTGCTGAACGGATTTAAATGAAATTCAAAACGGGGCTAACTTATATCACGGGCCGTAACTTAGGATACTTTTTATCCCGGTAAATAATGTAGTTTCCGTGGGATAGACGAAAATAGCAAAAAAGATGGCACTAAGATCGCATCTTTTTTGGAAACTATTGAATGTTTATCAATGAAACTAGACATAACGCTGGCTTATAAACCGAATAAATACTTAGGATATTTTTTATCCCAATAAAAGACGTCTTTATTTCGAATATATGGATTAGCAAAATTCTGTAATTGCAATGTATATCACTGTAATTCAATAACAAATATGTTGTCAGGTTGCCTACATGTCATTAATTACATATTAGGTACTTTAAATCAGGTCAGCTGCGACATTTCTTTATGTTTTGCTGTGCAGCTGTTTACACTATATTGACTTAGTTTTTTGGTAATTATAGTGAATTCAACAAGAAACTGAAGTATTGAGGGTTTATATATATCAAACACTTAATTAATTTTTTATGTACATAACACGGAGCTTTACATACCTATATACTACAATTTATATGTATTAGACTGTAAGCCTTCCTAAAATTAAATAAATAAATACTTATAAAAATTCAGCTTATGTATGTTTGTGACTCTAAAACTCAAAAAGTAGTTTGACTGATCTGGCTAATAATAATTAATATTAGACTGTACTGTCTGTGATTGAAGTATGGCTAACTTTAGCTAGTAGTAATAAAATTTCTTTATATTTTGTTGAAGAAATTTATCAACTATTGTTACTAAAATATTTTATAATTTTCTTGCCTCAGCCTACATATAGTGAAGTCCAGCATCAAATTAAAATAATGCACCATTATTTGACATACCACATTTTTAAATAGTCACATTATTAATTCAAGTTATCACCTTTATTATTGCCACTAGACATGCTGCTGTGATTTTATTTTTGTGACCGTTTGATTGGCGCTATTACGACGCTGATAGTCAGGGCACTGAGTTTGACAGTCTCAATTATTAAATTTTACTTATGTTAGTTCTAATATTAATTTCAGAGAATGCTGCAAGTGGCTCTTTAAATTGACAAAAAAATATACTTGTCATTTATATGCAACAGGCAGCAGTGGTGGGTAACCATCCAAAATGCCAAAAACCTAGCCACCCGGCTAATGGTTCTTCATTAGCTAACTATAAAAAGTATTTTTTTGCTAAGAGTGACTGACTTGCCAACCGGCAGCTAATGGCTGACACCTTAAACATCTACTTGTCGGTTTTCCGTTTTATTCCACAACCGTTAACCAGCTGACTTATATATAGCAGTGGCTGACAATTTAGCTGTGACCATTTTAGGAACAACTGCTAATTAACTGCCCACCTCTAACAGGTAGTCCATGGTAATGATAGAGATCAGTGATTGAAGTCCAGTCCAAACACAATGGTCTCTTCCTGTTAGCTACAGTGCACTATTGCAAAGTAATTTGTTTTGAAAGGAGTAGACATACTATTTCCAACCAACTTACCATCTTGAACAATTGGTGCACCATCACCTTCCCCCACCCCACTATCTGTGGGCATTGCTGAACTTATTGATTGGTCTGGAGACTCCTCAGCTGCCCCCTCCAAACCCTCACCATCATCCAAGCCTTGCTCTTTCATTAAAGGATCTAGTTGACTTTCTGTGTCCTATAAAATAAAACATCCAGATGGATCAAAATTGTACTTTATGATTCTACCACTATAGCTATTAACAACAAAAGTTATTAATTACTGTTTGACTAATCTTTCTTTTAAAGTTTTGTTAATCTATATACCAATAAAATTGAAATAGGTGGCGTTTGACTAATCATAAAGGCCATTTTTAGTATTTCTGTCTATTGGTTTTTCTCAATAGACTCTTAAAGAACTCATCAGAAATCAACAAAAAATGTTGGGTTTAAAACAACAGTTTTATTTGACTAAAATATAATTTATTTAATTAAAAATATAATTTTGAGCTTGGGAACTATAATTTCATTAACTGAAAATAAATTATCTATATTGTTGATATTTCTGTAAGTTTGTTTAATGATACTTTTTATAGTAGACCAATTGTTGATACAATTTTTTTTTTAAATTAATACCAAAGGTGAAAGAAACTACTCCTCTTATCTTAGTTAATAACTAGACATCGGATTATATGCACTATCAAAATGGCAAAATATGCATGCAAATATGCACTAAAAAGGGGCGAAATATGGACAAAATATGCACAATCAATAAACCATTTATTATTAGATTAATTAGAATTTAAGTTTATTTTCACATTATATTTATATATTAAACATATTTTAATATTAGTTATAAATTATTATTATAATAATTTACTTATTATAATTCTTGTGACAGTAAACAATAACATATTTTTCCAGGTTTTCTGCAGCAAACTTGTGACGTTTGTCACTTAATATTAATTTATAGGCTGAAAATGACCTTTCGACGTCAACTGACGTCACCGGACAGAACTTGAAATTTGGCGCCATTTCTGCAGAGACTTCTTCAGGTAGTTTGTCCGGTGCCATTGATAAATGCGTCAATTTTCTTTATTCTTTCAAGACCGAGGTTTTTATACAAAACTGCATTTAATTTGCCACAAACCTTTTGCGATAGTGAACTCGGAAGGGCCGTTACTCTGTTCAATCATTTTTTATAATATTTCCAAGGACCTGCACAGAGGGAGGTTTGTAGTTTCTCAATTGCATCGGGTATATTGTTGACATGTGTTGCAATAAGAGCAATATTTTTTTTTTATTGAAGGATCTTCAAATGCCAGCTGACTTGAATTGATTGCAACGGCTCTGATCTGTCAAATTTTCCAACTACTTCTTTTATGGCTTCGAAATTCTCAGCATAAAACAATACAGCTTTCAACCAAGTTCCCCACCGTGTTAATATTGGTTCTGGGGGTAGTGCTACGTTTGGTAGTTCCCCTTTAAATGTTTGTACTTGCGATGGTGCTTTTAAAAATAGTTTTTTTGTAGAAGAAATCAATTTCTTGACTATCCCGAACTCATTTCTGATCTCTTCAGCAACTCAATGTAATTGGTGGGCTAGACAGGTGGTGTGAAGCAATTTTGGGTAGAATACTTTCAGAGCTTGACCAGCTATCACCATATAAGGCGCACAGTCAAAAACATAAACACATATTTTCTCGTCCATAGAAGAATCGGGAAATAGTGATCTGATGGAATCATTTATGAACCAGGCGACAGTTGAATGGTTTGTTTTTTCAAGAACTTTGCAAGCAACCAAGTGGGGAGTAGAGGGCTCTTTAGATAATTTTCCAACAATTAGATTCGCTATATCGATTCGCTTCGTGCCTACCCCGCAAGGGAACTGGCGTGAAGTTATGTATGTATGTATGTAGATTCGCTATATATCGTCCACATGAATCTGTAGTTTCATCAGCTGATATCCATATGAGATCGTTCGAGAGATCATAGGGTATTTCACTAAGTACTTCTTCATAGATAGTCAACGGGTAGTTTCTTCGAAATGTGGATTCTTCAGGAATAATCTGATTAGTGCAATACTTCTTAAGGAATTTTCGGCATACTTCGTTATTTAATTGGTGGAAAGGAATATTGCAAGCGACAAATAACTCACATAAATCTTTGTTGAATTCTCTTTATTTGTAGTATCCGAATTGGATATCGAAATATGAGGCAGTAGTTGCTGTCGACTTCTTGTAGGTTTCTGTCTTGCAGCTAAATGGGACGCAGTACTCACATGTTGATCGATTTGATATTTTTTTTTATGAAGGTATTCACTTTTCACAAACCTTACAGAAAATCACAGTGCTATCAGTCGTAAATTGGCCTGGGTAATTTTTTTATCCAAGATTTCATTAATGTCTGGGTATTTTTTTCCACTGGCGGCATTATATCAACAAAATAATATTTTCGTGGATAGATAAACAAATACAGCGAGACAAAAACAATTAAATTGCGTTAGGGGCGTGAGTGAAGCAGCGAGTGCCGTACGTCCCTTCCCCGCACGCACGCCGCATCGCGCTAACGCATAGTTAGCACCGACCATTGCAAGCCAGCAGATTGTATTACTGCTGTGTATGCGAGGCGGACGTGTCGTCGGCATAATACAAGACGCCTAACACGTATAACTACCGAAATAAGCACTGTCAATGAAAAAGTACCAAAATATGCAATAACACTATAAAAATAGATTTATATGCATTGGCATATACAAACATGCAAATACATATAATCTGATGTCTATTAATAACAAAAGCAGGATACCTACTGGTGTAGATAAACAATTATCTCCAATGTAAGCAGACTCATCTGCAACAGTTCCTGTTGTTGTATCGTCAATGTCCATTTCCTCTTCAGCATCTGCTTGTCCCTCTGAACCAAAAAAATCTACATTACACATTTTACGTAAAGTTAGAGAATATATATCATATAGTGTTAAAAAGCACCAATGTTTGTAAGTAAATTTGCCTTAGTTTTACAATATTTATGATAGAATGTAATACTTAAATACTAATCTTATTTGAATACAATAAAATTTTCAAATTTGCTTTGTATTTCAACACTAATCCTTATAAGAAGCTATACTTCTTAATAACAACTAGTAACACTTCTTTAATGCAACTGTGTAAAAAATCAATTATGAATTTAAAATTTATGTAATGAACAATAATGTAACATGTAAACAATATATATTATAGTCGACATCACTTTATTTAGCCAATAAAATATGGCTATACTATAAAAATAAATGTGATGCAAGTAATGAAGTACAATTTGGATTATATTAATAGTTTACTATACATAACATCATAAAATTTGATTTTAAAAAAGGTTGGAGTTAGTTCAAGGGTACATTTATATATTATGAAAAGATTCAAACCTTTATTATATAATGTAGGAGGCTAAAGCGGGAGCAAAGCTAAGTGGAGCTCCCACCTTGGCCTTCGTAGTTATTTTTTTTTATAATCACCCAAAATTCAGTTTATATTCTCAAATAATAAATAAATATGAAATAATAAAAAGGTATCTTACACAATATTTTATGAAAAAATAAACATACAGAACAGACTTTTAAAATCACCTATACTGGTCTTATTACAAAGTATATTAGTATTGGATTTAAAAATTGTTTAGTTTTTGTTTACTTAAAGATATACTATACTGCACCTACTTGCATTTACTTCTTTAATTGTTCCAATTCCTAGGGGTCGAAAGTCATATATTTACTTTAGAAATCAGTTATTTGTAAAATGTACTGTTTCACAACTGATAAATAATATTGTAACTTATAATTAATGCACTGTTTAAACTCTTTTGTTTTGATATATGATAAACATTATCATGCAGTAATTTTAGGTTTGCAACTGAGGCTGAGACCGGTCCTCATTACGAGACAGGAGCATACGAGCTTAGGGTTTAAATGTGTTTACCATGTTCAGAAAGAGGAGCATCTTCTCCATCCGGCGGAGGCGCAGGCTCCACATCTAAGGCATCACTGCTGCTTGTAGGATCACCATTTGCTGCTGCATAAAAAACCATACATTTCAACTATTATACATAAAATTTATGCTCGGTAGTACTATTTGGAATAAATACAAATAACGATGAATTCAAATAACGGTATCACTACATGGTTACAAGGTTTTTGTAATAGTGAGAATTTTACCCAATAAACGGTGTACCTGATTCCTCGGCTTCTATTGCCTCATCTTGGCTCGTAACATTGTCTTCAGAAAGGTCCCCAATAGCATCTACAGGTTGGTTTTCAGGCGAGACACCGACTTCCGCGCCATCGGCAACATCAGCATGAATACCAGAATCAGACTCCATTTTAGTCAAGAACTCAAGACTGCTGATTGCTAATATTTCAAAATCAATAAGTATTGAATAATTGTACTATATCAAGCATAAGTTATAGACATTTTCGTAAAAATATCACAAAATTAAAAGAAGTAGGTAAGCTATTTTGACATTAAGTCAACACCATAGATAATAGAATTTAATAGAAAGCCACAAATACGTTTTATCTATGGCTACAAATATAAATATAAAATATCTTTATTGATAGGATACTTAGCGTCTATTATTTTATGAAAAATCTTAATATTTTTTTCTTTAATGGAAACGGTTAAAAAATTGATGGTGAATCACAGATCACATACAGTGCGTTCCATCTGTAGCTCACAACGCCCAAAATGCTCAGTTAGCCGTTCCATAAGGCGACTGCGGTCGTTGTGGTCGTGGCGAAAACGGCACTAATGACGTCATCATTTTCGATCACACAACGCTCACATTGACTCATGTCAATAGGCGGGTCGAATAGCCGTTTCACTTGGGTTTACGATTGTAACGCGGGCAAGCAAGTGGAACGGGATAAATCGCGGGCGTGGACGTGGTCGTTGTGAGTCCCTAGTGGAACGTAAATGGTGAATATAATAATACATTTTTCTTATCCAGGAATTAGATTTTTTCATTCAGAATTACGCGTTTATGTTGAAAATACGACTGCTTATGCTGGCGCTTAAGCTCAAGTAAGGTAAAGATTCAGGCTGTGGCCAAAATAAATTAGGCCGTTAACGCATAGCCACAAACATATATTATCTCTCAATATTTAATATAATTATCTATGTCATATCTCAAATAACGCATTATTCTTCTCCTGCAAGCGGGTAGTTTCCGCAACTCGACGACATAGCCCATAATATAAACCAAGCACCATATGTACGTGAAACCGCCTCAATCGACACTAATGCAGATAAAGCCCCAGTATTAGCGAAATATTCGATTTTAACTGCCACAAGTACCCCATTGCTTGGCATCAGTCAAATATCTATTATTAATCGGTTGAAAATTAATAATATACCTGACAAAGATGTATAGAATCAACTCTTTTGTCATATGTAAAGACGCATAAGTAATAACTAAAATGTCACATTATAATCAAATTGTCAAACGAATGTCAACTAACATGTGTTTTGTTCTGTTTACAGGTATACAGAAAACCTTACTATACAATGTACCGGTCAAAATTTATTTTATAGAGCTTAATTTGCTACATTAGTTCATCTGTCATTTTCCGTATATTTTTCGCATCTACGGCGACATTGGCGAAATCAATGCCAAAGGCGTTGGAGCCAAAATCAACAAAAGTCAAGTCAATAGTCAACAAACCGTAAAGCGTAGACATACGTAGTATCCATAGTAGTTTGTGGCGTAGATAGCGAATCAGAGAAATTCCCAATCTACGATTTCGAACAAACCTTTACATAATAATTAATGATCTAATAAAAAAATCTGTATATGTAAGTTTTTAGAATTAAATAACATTTATTTATAAGATAGTAGTCCGTGTTTATAAGTGTAGTAAGTAATAGTATAACCCAGTTTTATGTTTTGTTGTCCCCAGGTTCACAAAAATTTAGAAAGAAAACCGACCAAATTTGTTAACTTTAGAGCTGTTATTGCCAATATAATTACAACACCTGACATTTTTTTTAAGTTACAGTTGTGACATTCGCCGAACAAGCGCCAGCAGCGTTAAAGTCAAATAGCCAAAAAAAAAAAAATAGAATAAGAAGTACCTCTGATATTTTATTTCTTTACTTGTTATTATGGCAAACAATAATGAAAAAGCTGGGGATGGAATCAGATCAATGAGGTCTACTACTGCTTTTAGAGTTATCAATTTCGAACTTTACGCCAAGCCGGTAAGGTTTTTTCTTTTATGTTACACAAGATCAACAGATATGTTTTTAATAGTTTTAGAAATACTAAAAGTATAATAACTAGTAATGAAGTAAATGCCTTGAAGTACCTAAATAATCTTGTACATAAAAACATCTTAGATAAAATGTTATAGGTAAAGTGCACTTTGGCTACTACTCAGAATTCTGGTACAGGAATTTTAAGTTGTGGATGGGCGTAATGGGAAGGGGAAAGGTATACTTACCCTTTCTGCAACCCCTATGGTATGAAGTTCTTGAAATATTATGTTTTGGTAAACATAACCACACCTATTTTTAACAGACTTCAAAAAGGAGATTCTCAATTTGTCTGGATAATGTTTTTTTGTATGTTCTTCAAAAAGGAGGAGGTTTTCAATTTGTCTGCATGTTGATTTTTTGTATGTTCATTACTCAGTTTCTCTATGAATTGTGAACCAATTTTCAAATATTTTTCTTAAACTGCAAGGTTATTGGTCCCATTGTCACCAAGTCAAGCTTTGATGAGTGGATTCCAAGGAATTAGAGAAACCCATTAAAATTGAAAAATACTTCTTCATAACAAGATTTCTCTGTCAATTCTAAACCAATTTTTTTATTTTTATTTTAAGTCTAATCTCCCAAGGTGATGCCATGGTCACCAGATTAGGATTAGGTGAGTGGATTCCAGGGAAATTGAGAGTAACCATTACTTATTAATGTACTCTGTACACCTAAATTATTGGAATAAAAAGCTTATATATGCATAGGTATTACATTTTCTAAAGGCGCTTAATTTTTTGTATGCATGTAATATGATTGCTCCATCTATTGTAGACTGATTTTCAATTATATTTATTCGTAAAAGTGTGCACCCAATGTGTTTCCATGATTACCAAGTCAGGATCTGATGAGTGGATCATAGGAAAATCAAGAACGACCCTTATTGATGAGTGTCAACATCAAAGTAAATTGATATTTTTTTATCATAATAGCATTTTTTGTAAACTATATTTAAAAAAACTGGATATATTCTGCAATGTATTTAAAACTTGTTATCATAAATATATAAATTCACTAAAGTATACCCACTAGGGTGGAGCAAAAACTGACTTTTTATTTGAGTTTGGAGTGAAAAATGTTAGTTTTTCATGTTTTAAGAACTCCATCCAATGGACAGCCCAAAAAAAAATTTTTAAGAGGTTGCTCAAAATTTATTAAGATTTTAAAAATCGCCAAAAAATGATTTTTATATTCTAATTTTTTTTCATTACGGTATAATTTTATAGACCAAAAAATAATATTTAAACAACTCCCGACCCTAGGGTCGAGACCCCTACCCCTAACCTAAACCCTAGGGGTTGCAGACGTGATAAGTATAACTCTCCCTCCTCACTCCACCTCCCACTCCTTAAAATGTATCTATTGAATATCTATACATTTACCTGCACTTTTTTTAAGTAATCTCTGCTGCTGCTGCTTTATTAATGACAAACCATCTATATCTACTGTTTTTTTTATATGTTTTCTTCAGGCATATTAATTACAGATTTTATATCAAAATGACTAATGACTAATATTTTTATTTTTCAATGAATGAATGACATGACTAATAATTTTATTTTTCAGAATATAGTGATTATGAGTATAGGCCTAACATGTTTTGGCATCACACTTGGTTATTTAGCTTACATGAGACATAAATATGAATCAATGGGTTACTACTCAGCAGTTGATAAGGATGGCAAAGAAATATTTGAGAAGAAGAAGTCAAAGTGGGACTAATCTGTGTTATTTAGTCAAATTCTGTTTAGTAATCCTTGTACATAATTATTAGAACAATTAAAGTTACATAAAATTTTGATGATTTTCTATTAAAAATGAATACAAAATAATGAGCAACATATCAACCGATTCAAAGCAGCAAAGCTAGTTGGTAAAATAGCAACAACATGCAGTTTTATAATTTTGCAGTGCAATTAATTGTTTGTTAAGGCACATTTTCACTAGGCGACATGTCGCAGATACTTGTCGCTCGACATTCACGTAGTTGTCTCTGCAAAACTTGTGGGACAATGTCCCGCGACATATGACTCGTTCACATTGGCCAGTCGTTATCAGTATGTCGCCCGAGGAAGTAGTGTTGTTCTGTGCAGCTTACATAATTATTCGGAAGACATTAGCAAAACGTAAAAAAGAGAGGTGGTGGGTCCGGGAATATTTGTTCCAAAGGGAAGTTCAAGTTTATTAAACAGTTTTCGAATGCGCGATGGATCTTTCGAAAATTTTACTAGAATGTCTAGAACCGATTTCGAGATACTTTTAAATATGGTTGGGCCGGCCGTAGTCGAGCAAGATACAAAGTTTCGGAAATCTATCGACCCTCGCATCAGACTCGCTATAACATTGAGATACTTGGCAACTGGAGATAGTTATGGTTCATTGTCCTATATTTTTAGAATGTCAAAACGAGTAATTTGTCATACTATACCAGAAGTTTGCAAAGAATTAATAAAGGCATAAAATTCTTTCGTTAAAAGTAAGTATTTAATATTATTTAATCTCATGTACCACTTAGGTACGGTATAGGCACTGTCACGAGTTTTGAGCGCTCAGCGAAACTAATGGGGAAACTTGCGTATGTACACTCAGGCTCATAATTATTACGAAGTGTTTTTAAAAAAGTTAAATAAACTTGAGTTGTCACTTTAATGGGAAGGAAATAGAACTTCTATATTGTGCACATTGTAATGTATAATATTACTCATTTATTCTTTATTGTAGGTATATACTGAATTAAGTTTATGTAATCCACTATTATTAATTTAATATTTAGCCCCCGCCAAAGAGACCCAAAAAACTACAACTGCGCATTCAAGGCCAGCGCTTAAACCTCGTGACGGTACCTATAATACGAGGAGGGATCAAAAAGTAGTGAGAATGAGATAGAATATAATGATTATTGATAACTTAATAATATATTTTTCTACATAGTCTCCGAGTCTCTCTACACACCGAGTCCATCGCTTTTCCAAGGCTTGAATCCCTTTAAAAAAAAAAGTGTTGTCTTGGTCCTGCAAAAAGCTCTCCACGGCATCCATCACCTCGTTATCGTCTTCGTACCTGTTTCCCCTTAAGTATTCTTTCAATTTGGGGAACAGATAAAAATCGCTAGGCGCCATATCTGGTGAATGTCAACCAATTCGAAGCCAGCTTGCTGGATGGCAGCCATCGCAACTACCGACCTGTGCGCGGGTGCGTTGTCGTGATGCAACAGCACGCCCCTTCGAAGTTTCCCTCTCCTTTTCTCTTTGATGGCATTCCTCAACTTGGGAATTAAAGCTGCATAATATTGGCCTGTAATAGTGGTTCCACGCTCCAGGTAATCCATCAACAATATCCCTTCTGAGTCCCAAAATATTGAGGCCATAACCTTGCCAGCCGATGCCACGGCACGAAACTTCTTCGGGGTCGGTGATGATGGCCGTTTCCATTGCGAAGATTGCTGTTTTGTCTCGGGATCAAAATGATGGACCCATGTTTCGTCCTTTGTTACGAAACGAGACAAAAAGTTTTCAGAATCTTCTTGAAACTTGTCCAACAATATCTTCGAAATGTCAAGTCGATTTTGATTCTGACTGTCGGTTAACATTCTCGGCACCCATATTGCGGAGACTTTTCTCATATTCAAATATTGTTTCAATATGGATTGAATACTTCCATATGAAATGCCCGTTTCTTGAATTAAGTATCTGATGGTAACTCTTCTATCGCTCAATACAATTTTCTCGAATTGCGCAACATTTTCTTGGGTGACTGACGTCGATGGACGGCCGCAACGATGTTCGTCTTTCGTGCTCGTTCTCCCTACTCGAAATTGAGAAACCCACCTTGCGACACGGGGTCTTACGATTTTTCGCTCACGAAAAAGCGTCACGGCCGCGTGTTCTAATACTTACATTTTTAAACTCGTGATATCTTTTGAATGGGATGTCCGAATTGAATAATTCAAAAAGATATATAAAGGTATTGAAGCAGTCTTGAACATGAAGTAATTTATTTTGATCAGGATGAATACCAAGATATAAAAAACGAGCCTTTCTAGCGGTCGCATTTTAATTAAATTTTTAAAATAAAAAAACACTTATTGTAGCATAACTATAATAGTTAGACATATGCTGTCGCGACACTTTGTAAATAATGATGTGTTCTGCAAAGTCGTAGTACATTATTTTACTCTATCATCAATAGTTTTCGCAGCGCACCGCGATTTTAGGTATTTTTTTACACCTTGGGTAACATTATTGGAGTTTTAGTAAGGATCCCTAATTTTTTTGTAAATATGATATAGCCTATGTCACCCGGGGAAACTTTACTCTGGCATTCTGAGGAGTATGGCGCTGTACGGCGCACCCGTCTGGTCCACTGCACTTCACCGCCACAACAGAATCCTGCTGCACCGGGCGTAGCAGGTTCTGGCCGTGAGGACCATACGGGGGTATCGCACAGTGTCGCGGACGGCGGCCACCCTCCTGGCAGGCGATCCGCCCTGGCATCTCCAGGCGAACGTCCTGACAGAGGTACGTCGCACCCGGCAGGATGCCCTAGCTAGAGGCCTGACCTTCTGTCAGGTCGAAATCGAGGCGATCAGGAAGCGGGAAACCGCCTCCATGATCGCCGTCTGGTCTCAGGAGCTCGACAACCCTGCGGCCTATGGCGGCTACACGGTGGATGCAATCAGGCCACAGCTGACGGAATGGGTCAACCGCACCAGCGGCAGCCTGACCTTCAGGACGACGCAGATACTTACCGGACACGGATGTTTCGATAAGTATCTGTATCGCATTGTGGGCTGCTTGCCTTCCCCGGACTGCCGCCAGTGCGGCGCGCCCGACACGGCGTTACACACGCTAATCGAGTGCGCCGCATGGGCGCCGCAGCGTTTCGAACTTGAGAATGTAGGTCCGGTCGACTCGCTCTGCGACTTGGTCAAGGCCATGCTGCAGAGTGCGAAACTGGGGGGCTGCGGTTACTTTTTGTGAGACAGTAATGTCACTCAAGGAGGCCGCAGAACGTGATAGGGAGAGGAGTCCTGCAGCGCGTGCTAATGCGTCTTCTCGGGTCGCCGGCCATCAGCTGGCACCCGGAGAAGCAGGTACGCGCATTACTTCCCTCCCTGAGTTAGGTTCCGTTTACCGCGGGGGGCCTTTAGCTTGCTAGGAGAGCAAAGGACCTTCTACCCCCGCACAACGAAGTGGGGTGTGTTCTCCCAGGGCACACTCCAGGCACTTTATTGCGCTGGATCGACTGGGCGTAACTATGTTCTAAATCTCAGCCTTTCCAACACAAACAAAAGCGCAGGGTCGACAGGGAGGAGGGGGTTTTTAGTGGGTATTGGGGTTGCTCGCTCGTGTAGCAACGCTCGGAGTCTTCCACACTATTCTGTGACGTCGATCGCGGACGGAGCACTGCCAAGAGCATACTATTGCTGCAGTGTTATCGTCCCCGACCGACGCGTGTCGTTCCCCTAGCAACGACCCAGTTTGTGCGTAAATCGGTTAAGCATTTTCCCTCGCCTCAAAACAAAAAACAAAAACAAAAAAGCTTGCCAACGGTGAAAGAATTTTTCAAATCGGTTCAGTAGTTTCGGAGCTTCTTCATGCAAACAAAAACAATCTTACTTTTCCTCTTTATAATATTAGTATAGATATTCATATATATTTATTATAAAATTAATTAGATATTTGCATATTATAAAAAGCGCAAGATTTTGCGCTGGAAGTTGTTTAATAAAATTGGGAGCTGGGTTGCTCTAAAAAGCACTATATCTAGCTTCGAAAGCGCTAAAGTGGCAGGGCTGGTGAGCCGAGTGCCGGGAACTCCCGCAAACGAGAAAGCGAGCGAGGATATACCTCGTCCTCCGACGACCTCGTCCCTCTAATACCTAAAATCGCGTTCTGCGCATCGGAAAGTGGGATGTTCCGAGCCGTCATTAATGGAGGCAAACTTAAGTTTTCATCGAACTATACCTCTGCTCTCCACGTGGCTGGGCATCACTGCCACTATTTGTGGTATGTGAAAAAATTTTTAGTAATTTTAGAGTAGACTATGGATGTTTTTTTGGTTCCGGATCGAATTCAGTTTTTTGTTTGATAAAATAAAATATGTTTAAATAAAAAATGCATTAATTAAAATGTACCTAACCTAACCAAATCATAATTTGCAGTAAACCTGCGAAAAGTCGAAATGTGTACTGGGACACATATTAGAAGTAAAACTTCAACGGACAAGTGGAAAAACGAATCGCAACGGACAAGTGGAACAACGAATGGCAACGGATAAGTGGAAAAACGAATTGCAACGGACAAGTAGAATAACTTCAACTTTAATAACGGCTCGCACTTCGTTTTTCTCCATTTTCGAGAACATGCACGTTCCGACACAACGCAAGCAAATGACTACATTCAGAAAAAAACAAAAGAGAATTGAAGATTTTTTCTTTATTAATATTACAAATATGTATCTGAGCTATGCCTGCAAGTATTTATTTTTTTTCTTACCAAGGAGTTTGTCGTTCTCACTACTTTTTGATCCCTCCTCGTAATACCATAAACGTTTACCGTAAGTAAGGGTTACGGAAAACTTTATTGGTATTTTAAATTTTATATTGATAATAATGTATGTTAATTTATCTATATATAATTTATGTTATTTATAAGTTAATTTATATATTATTATAAAGAGAATTTTAGCTTAGTTCTCTTAGCAATTGTGGATGCCGAGTATAATTTTGTATATGTTAACTGTGGTGCAAAAGGGAAGTCGTCTGACAGTGGAGTGTTCCAGGAGACTTCATTTTATAAAGCACTTAATGAAGAGCAACTGAATTTACTAGATCCCGAGCCACTGACCCGAATATACCATGCGTTCTAGTGGGAGATAGGGCATTTGCACTATCTGAAAATATGATGAAGCCCTATCTCGGCATTCATGAAAAGGGAAGCTTAAAGCGGGTTTTCAACTACAGGCTCTCAAGAGCAAGAAGAATTGATGAAATTTTTTTTGGCATTATGTCTGAAGTGTTTCGCGTATTTCGTAAAGCTATTCCATTACGTCTAGTAAACGCTGAATTAGTTGTAATGGCTTGCGTGTACCTACATAATTTCCTGAGACGTAATACATCTTCAACCGCGAAGTATACACCAAATACCACATTCGATTTTGAAGACGCTACTCATAATGTTGTGGAAGGTTCGTGGTGAAGGGAGTTGACAAATAATAATATGAGAAACTTAAGTGTGCAAGGCAGACCTCCTCCTCAATCTGCTCAGACAATAAGAAACCACTTTGCTGAATATTTCTGCAGTGCTCAAGGAAGTGTCCCATGGCAAACAATTCAATCATAGGCTGCAAGAAATTTGAATGACTTTTTTTATAGCTTTGGGTTAAAGACCAAGGAATAAATGATAATAAACTTAGTGGCCACTAAATCTATTAATTTTCATTCCTCGAAGGTTACATTAAAAAAAACCAATAACTAATAAGTTTTCATTATTTTTAAGTATTTATTTATTATTATTCTTTTTTATAGATATATGTTTATAAAAGTGACAGAAAATCAACGTTCTTATTATTATTCTTTGTTCTGCGTTTCTGATTCAAAGTGGGAAACTAGTTCTTGAATATTCTCAAATTGTCGTAATTCTGTGAAAGTTAGTGCAGTTGGTACTTCATTATCATTATTAACATGAGAGGTATTAGCAGTTACGATATCATCATTAACAGAATTTGTCGAATAGGATGACTGTTGAGAAGCAGACCGGTATTCATAATTTTGAGTATGGCTTGAATTACTTCCCGTTTGGTATTCTGCATAGTTGTATTTTCCCATCCTAGCCTCTAATAAGATATTATTAATAAAGTACTTCGCCTGTAGCACAGCATGTTCATTATTAATATATCTTAACTCAGAAGATAACATAATCAGCGTAAACTTGAAATTCGACTTTTGGTTAATCCATCCTGGCTTTTGCGCTCTTCATTATTTCATATACCTCACTCAGATCATCTTTTTTCCTTTTATTTTGAGTATTTGGAAGCGGCACTGGTATTGGTTGCGTTGGTAATGGCGGCGACGTTGGTACCTCTGGTGGCTGCGTTAATACTTGCGATGCCACTGGTATTTCTTCGAGTGCCACCGAACTTTCGGATGACTATAAAAGGAAAAAATCAGTCTAAAACAAACATTAAATCACAGTTTCGCAGGCGCAGAACAAAAGACAAGAAATAAAAATAAATTGTATAAAAAACTACAGAGATATTAATTGTGCATTTATTATCAAGGAAGATTATTTTTAGTTTGTTTAACTTTTAATTAAAGAGCTCTATAGAATGTAAGTAGTATTTGGTACGACTTTCCATTAATGTCCGTCGAATTGGGGGGCGGGGAGAGGGGGAGAGTTACTACACCCCCCCCCCCCTTAAAAGGAAAAGTTGCGGAAAACATAGTTTTCGAGAAATTAATTATTTAAGTTTTATAGGTTAAGTACTAGGAATCGTATAGAACAGACTCGTTTCGGCTCAAGAGATTTACATTCTAAAGCATTAAAACAGACAACTTAATATTTATATCTCCTTTTAACGCGTGTGTCATTCCAGACCTAAAAGATATCTTTGGCTGTTTACGCGTTAATCTTTGTCTATAAAAAAAGAGAAGAACCCTTAGATATTTTTATATATTAATACCTTAGATCATATAAACGTCTAGATCACGCATCAATTGCACAAAAACGGCCCAAAAACAGTGCACCAAAATTGGTGCACTGGCTTCAGTAGCTTCCCACGCCTGTTAGTGTCGTTTCGATTACTTTACTGCTTAGAGCTCTCGCAAAAAAAATCATTATGCCGGCCTGCGCTATTAAAATGTGTCGGAACTATTTTAAAACGGGAAAGTTTAAGGATGAGATGTCATTTAATCGGAAAACTTAACACTTTTCTCATGATTTCTTTGTAAAAACGTGAAATTTAATTTCGACATTTTCAAGGTTATCGAATTGATTAATGTTGTCAGGTGATAAGTGTGACTTATTTTCCAAAATTTGGAGACTTGTTACGATTTTTTTTTTATTTATGAAATATGAATAATTGAAAAACTCTATAGAAAACAGACATGTAATGTTTGTGTGTCCGGTTTTCTTAAACTAGTTTATATTACGTTTTAGACTCCCTACGGATCCAATTGTAGCATATTGTTGGGCAAAGAGATGGATTTTGAATCATTTTCGGAGATATTTTTACACTATGTTTTTTATATTTTCTTATCAACGCCACAATTGTATTGAAATAAAGTACCTAAAATAATTGTATATGATCGTGACCGATAAGATGTAAGTTGTGTGAAGGATAATTAGAAAATTTAAGAATACTTAACCATCATATAAAATTATTTCTAATCTAACCTTAGCGCTTTGGACAATATAAACTTTATAATGTAACCTTATGACGTTTGACATAGAATTGACAGAATGCGTGCTGCAAATATCGTTAAAGAGGATGTAAAAAAAACTGAATATCGTTTAAAGCAGATGCTTCGGTCAGAGTTATCTGTACTAATATTATAAAGAGGTAAAGTTTGTAAGTTTGTGACGTTGTAGGGGATAATCTCGGGATCTACTAAACCGATTTTAAAAATTATTTTACTGTTGGAAAGCTACGTTAACAGGGAGTGTCATAGGCTATATAACATGACGTTTTATACCACGGGAGCAGGACAGACCACGGGTGAATCCGTGCCGGGCCGCTAGTAATATTATAGATAACTCTTTATTGTCATAATTAAGATATTAATTTTGTCTGTATTCTGTTAGCTGCATCTCCATTAATTTCTAATAAAGAAATAATTTAATATATCAATATGATAAAAAACAAACTTTAGTTCAGAAAATAATCAAACTGAATCAGTTTGAATAAAAACTTTTGGATATGAATATTTTTATTTCTATAATAGCCCTTTTCAAGTGGTTTAGTTGCTCTTAAGTCCCTGCATTAAACTATCCCGTGTACCTACCCCGTAGTTCCTACTACTGATATAAACTTTGGATTATACATAAAGCCTACTACCCAATATGAACCTATCGAATCGTTCCAAGTCTACTATTACAAATGATTTCACTGACTTTTAGCGCAGGATAATCTTTGGGTTATAAATAGTCATCTAATAACCTTCGTGAACATGATGTGTAACACAAAAATAATTTGCCATTATGAATAGCTTTTTTTAAATTATTATATTAGTATTGGTAATTAACAGACTTATAAATATGTACTAATATCTGTACAGACATTTTATTGCGAATTAAAATTACTACATGTGCTATGAATGTGTTATGAATTTATTTGTGCATGTATTTTTTTATGGTTCGTTTCCAGACACAACGTTTGTTGCTAATACTTTATTTAAAAAAAAAAACTGAAATCTCTGAGTAATAGTAAATTATAACACATAAATAAATGATTAAATCATAACGATCATTTAAACTTTTTACTTACATAAAAAATATTTAATTATAAAAAATGGGGTAATATTTTTTTCCTGATATCCCGAAAACGCAGAGTGAATTTAGCAACGCTTCGCGTTTTTGATGCCGTTTTTGGTGATGTTGTTTGTTAGCAATGCTCTCTCTAGACATGTTATATCTCAATGATAAACACTTACAGCAAAATGATCTTCACAAAAATGTGGCCACTTTCTCCTTATTTGTTTACCCCTTAGGCACGTAAAAACACAGCTTCTACAGACGAGCTTCCATGACAAGAGTTATGAATGTCAAAGAGGCAAGTGAGGTGTGTAAGAATAAGCCTAAATGGCACTCTGTTGTTCGTGCCTACCCCGCAAGGGAACTGGCGTGAAGTTATGTATGTATGTATAAACCTGTTTCTCAAAAAGTATCAACTACCGAATTAGCCCCAGATATTTCATCTGGGGACATACGCGAATGTCCACCCCTTGAACTGTAATGGTCAAGTTCGCGGGGGGATTACGAAACTGCCTATGGAACATGACGGCCTCCGTTTTCGCGAAGGAGACCTTCAGGCCCAACCTACCTATTCTTTGGACCACGATCGCCAACCCGTCATTGACGAGGTCCACGGATTCCGCGTAAGACGCATCGCGCGCCGTTAGTAGGGTGTCATCCGCAAAGTAGATGACACTAATGTAGGCCTACGGAAAATAAAAGGATGGAGTATAGTTGCCAGGTGGTAGGGCATTCGCCCGACTGGATGGCTACCACCCCTGGTCTAAAGTATGTCGCTATAACAACCTTGAGTTGTGTTCCGGCATTAGTGGCCAGGTTCCAGTCTCCTTTAAGAGAGCAGCAGTGCATTTGTAGCAACTTTGGAGTTGCAAATGTCCATAGGCGATTGTAACCGCGTTCCATCAAGTAGGCCGTCTGCCTATCTCCTGCAATAAAAAAGTTATAGGGCACATTTATTTATCATGAACAGATCCGAACTTTTATAATATAGGTTAGAAGGCTAAGGCGGGTGCATCTCTTTGTTTCGCACCCGCCTTAGCCTAAAGCCCAGCACCAAATCAAATTTCATAAAATAAGCGCCCGGGGTACTATTTGAAGTACCCCAACTTTAAGCATTGCTTCTAGTTTTAATTTATAGCCTTTCTTTAATCACTATTTCATTGAAGTACTTTTTAAAGACCGCGGGCGCTAGGAGGATAATTTGGTATTTGCAAAATATAAAAGTTGTAGTATCTTGTTCACATTCGCTTCATAAATTAAATAATTTTCCTGACAGACTAGTTTGACACTGACTTTATGACATCGACAATATTATTTTTTGAGTTTAGAATTACAAAATGAAAAGAGAACGAATTTAAAGTTTGCTTTGTTGGAGTTGGGATATAATTATTGTGTCGAATTCCTATTTCTAATTCTGACGATTTTATATTAACTTGTTGGTTTTACTATATACAATGTTTTCTGCTTTGAAAAAACTAACAAGAATCAATGATGATCGATGTCCGGCTCCTATGCCGATGTCTTCATCGTTGCAAAAGAAATTCTCAAGAGGAGTGCATTTTAACAGTAACATTTCTTAATTAATTACAACTTTTCCTGACACTACGCAATTATCTAAATGATATCATGGTCTGCATATTGACTTTCAGTGAAAATATTAATTAAAGGCGATCGAAATGTTGGCAAATCTTGTTTACTTCAACGACTTCAAGGCGGGCCATTTATCGAAGAATATGTGCCAACAGATCAAATACAGGTTGCTCCAATCCACTGGGCTTATAAAAATACCGACTATATAGTCAAAGTAAGTCTTATACAACTTTATTCAATGACAAATTTGTCAAGGGCATATGTTAATTATTTATTTAAATGTAGATATACCGTGTTTAAACAGGTTCCCTATAGCTTTAATAAAGAATTATCACATACTTTTAATATGTGTATTCAAAATGTGTGTTATTTAAATACTATATGTGTACTGTATACATACAAAGGCATATATCAATCTGAATTTATTTGGGTTAAACTTTACAAAGTGGTCACTGAATTTTAAGTAGTGGGGGGGCGGAGGAGGGAGGAGGGGAGGAGTACTTCTCCCTTCTGCAACCCCCATGTCTAGGAGACGTAGTTTTTGAGATATAATTTTTTTTGTAAACTTGACAAATTTTTTTCAAAATGGTGTAGTTATTTCTTATTTCTAAAGACGAGAAATGCAGAAGAAAAGTAGTGGTCAATATAAAAAACATTTAAAACACAGACTAAAGCCCACAAGCCTAGAGAGCAAAGCGAGTGTGGCATGACAGTGGTCAGCAAATATCACAACTGATTTGTAACCATTATTTAAATAGTTATCAATAAATAAATGGTGACCAGTCAGTTCTGGCACTCGCCGGCCGCTGCCGCGCCACGCTTGCTTCGCTCGCTCGGCTCGTACGCTTTGGTCTAAAGACTAACCCAATGTAACCAACTCACTGTTTTAGTCACTGGTCGTGACTTTCGATCGCCCCTCACAACCTTAGTGGCTATAAATAAACTCTAAGGATATCCCTAACTCAAATCTAAAATGGAATGAAAAAGGTGGCAAATAGACTATAGCAAACTATATATCGATTTTTTTAATAAAAATTAATTGTTTAGAAAATACTACTAATTCAAACTCACAATATATAATTTAAAACGACAATTTTAGTATTTAAAAATCGATTTTATTGACATATCAAATGATTTTCGTATTTAAAAATCGATATTATTGACATATCGAATAGTTAACATTTGTTTTCTTTCTTATGCCTATTGTCGTCGTAAAGTAAAAAAAAGTGACAGTACTATGATTTATTATTATGAACTTTAAAATTGTAATAACTAATTAAAAACTTGTTTACTAAATTAAAAAACAGTTTGTGTTTATATATCAGGTGTAAGTGTAATCCTAAACACAAATCAAACTTTTTTTCAACAAAAGTGACATAACCTTGTTTATCAAACATATTTTTATTTTTCTCATTATTCATTCAAAACTTGTTGGTGGACCGTAAAAACTTGTTTCGTAGCCCAAATAACAGGTCTAATGTCTATATATAAGGTGTATGTATACCCCTATACTTAATTTCCGTTAATCTGATGACACTCTGTGCAAAAGTTTAGCCTTTATTTCTTTTAACTAATATAGTTCACTGATTGTTATAAAAAAAAATTAAGTATTGCAATGCTTTTTCTACTATAAAAAAACAGGTCTAGATTTCTATATAAAATCATATTTGTAGTTAAACAAATCTGACTGGTATTAATTAGATTTTACCAATTTTTTTTATTTGACCAACCTCTCCATTTAGTGTATTTAGATTATTTATAATTTTTCAGGTAGAAGTATGGGAAGTTGTAGATAAAGGTAGAACAAAGAAGAAACCACCTTTGGGTTTAAAATTTGAAAACCAGTCTTCTGCTACATTGCCAGATAATTCTATGGAGTCACCTGTTTTAGATGCTACATTTTTGGATGTCTATAAGAATGCTAGTGGAGTAATATTAATGCTTGATATAACAAAGCCATGGTATGATAATTTTGAACATATACCTCAGAGGCATTTTAATGTAACCCCAAATTGTCCATTTTATAGAAGGGTTAATTTAAGACAATTTTGTAACAACCTGCATAATTATAATGAAAACACAGTCTTATAGAAATACCATATCTTTGGTTTTGTGTGGAAATTGGTAATTTTAGAAATTCAGATGTTTCAAAAGGGCACACTGAGACCTTTAAAATGGTATATAAAATCCATCAATTTTATAATAAAATGCTTCCGAAGTATAGATTTTAGTTTGATGTTATTTGAATTCTTTAATGCAAGGGAAACATTAATATTAGTTAAAACGAAATTTGTCACTTGTGGGTTTTCTACAGAAGGTATGGTATCTGTTGTTATGTTTGAAGCCTTAAAGAAAACTAAACTTAAATCTACTAGCTTTCTTAATTAACTATTTAAAATTGTATATTATTTCCCCCATCTATTGATTTAAGTGAAAAAGCCTTAAAGGTGGGGGCTTCATCTAGGATAATGTTAAAGATTTGGGCTGTTTCACCCAGATATGGCAATGGGTTTAAGGTAATATTTGATATGGGACATTGTTAATGGCCACGACACACCTTCCATGATCAAATTGATCGTGTACTAGCAGAAGGTGATGTCAGGAGCCTTAAGAACAGACGAGCTTGCATGACAAGAGTTATGAATGTCAAAGAGGCAAGTGAGGTGTGTAAGAATAAGCCTAAATGGCACTCTGTTGTTCGTGCCTACCCCGCAAGGGAACTGGCGTGAAGTTATGTATGTATGTATGTATGTTAATGACATTAAATAATGACAGATAATGTATGTATAATATGGCTATGCATTAACAGCTTCATTTTGAATGCTTTAGATAAGATGTATTTGGCCATAGACTAAATCTTTAACCCTAACATAGGTGAAACCCCAGCATAAGGAACATCATTATGATTTTCTTGACCTAATTTTCATCCCTCAATATAGAGGCCTTATCTACATTTTTAGTTACATAATGAACAATGCACCATTGAGTAGGCCTATAGTAGGAACTAGTAGTTTTGATTTGAAATATTGCTGTGTAGCCTATACCTTACTACTCATTTTTCGCTCACCATTGGATGAAAAATGATGTTACTTGTGTGGATATTATATCAAATTTTTAAATTAAATTTATGTAGTAACCCACTTCAATGTATATTAAGGTAGAAACCCAGCAATATACAGAAGGACCAAGGGCACATGACATTTCCAAAATGACTATTGAACTATAAAAATGGATATATTATAAACTATTTTTTATGCAGGACATTTGAATATGTGGTGAAAGAGTTGTCCCAGGTGCCAGCTGACCTGCCTGTGGTTGTGCTGGGAAATCACTGTGATATGCAACACCACCGCCAAGTGCATGCACACCACATTGATCAAGTGCTGCACCATGCCAAGCTTACAAGGTAATTTGCAAAATCTATAGACTCTATTTTTATTTTAATGAGATTGGGTTGCATTCCTATTCTAAATTATTTTACAGCTATACCAAGGCCCATGTTCTAAAACAATATGCATGTACATAAACTGATAATTCATCTAAATTCATGTGTTTCTAATACACGACATATCCCTAGCTGAGCCTGCCTGCACATAATCAGAGTCTCAACAATTATCATCTCAATTTGCACACTGTGTATAAATTTTGTTCTAGATACAGGTGAAAGCATTTATGTATTTATCTGAATATAAAATTACTTTGCGTAACAACTCTTGATGTTTCATAATAGAATATTATCCTTAGGTTTCTCATGCAGCTTCACTCATGAGCTACAGACAATTATTTATTCAGTGAGATATTTAGTGTTTCCTAAATAAAAGTACTACAAACTTATTTCCAGTTTCTAAAGCACTCCTAATAATCTTTTCAATATTCTTTAAGCAACAAACACCTGAATAATCTTACATTTATATATTGGTATGGATTAATTAATATGGATAAATTTAAATGACAAAATTCCAGAACAGCCCCAGTGAGGTATGCAGAGTCATCAATGAGAAATGGTTTTGGTCTTCGTCTTTTACACAAGTTTTTGAGTGTACCATTCTTAAGGCTGCAAAAGACAAGTTTACTAGAACAATTGCAAAGAAATCAAAAGGATTCCGAGGAAATTGAAAAAGAACTTGACGAGTTTCAGGTAAACCTAGTAGTGATTATCTATAATATTATAAAATTCTAAACATACCTTGTCTGTACATTAAAGTTATTTAAAAAAAGCAAATGGAATAGGCTATATGAACGACGTTGAATACAGTGCAATGTTTTTTAGATTTATTGTTCATTTGTTTGTCTATTTGTTCGGGATTCACGTAAAAACTACTGGGCCGATTTCGGTGCGGTTTTCGCTGATCGACAGAAAATTCTTCGACTTCAAATCTGCGCTACTTTTTATCCCGGGAATCCCGCGGGGCTTTTTCCGGAAATTATTTAAAATGGCCAGATTAAAAAAAATCGAATCCCAAAGTGATTCTTCACTGATGGATTTTATTTAATCCGTTTTTGTCTGTACAGGAACGGAGAAAGAATACAATTTCCTGCGGCCGGACGGCCTGTCGTAAGAGGCGACAAAACAAGCCACAGCCACTACTTTAACGTTACTTTTACGTCGCCAGGTGGCAGGGCATTTGCCCGACTGGATGGCTACCACCTCTGGTCTAAAGTATGTCGCCATAACAACCCTGACTTGTGTTCCGGCATTGGTGACCAGGTTCCGGTCTCCCTTAAGAGAGCAGCAGCACCTTTGTAGCACCTTTGGTGTTGCAAATGTCCATAGGCGATGGTAACCGTTTTCCATCAAGTGGGCCGTCTGCCGGTCTGTTGAGTACCTGCAAAATTTTTTTTTTTTTTTTTATAAAATGTGTGATTTTTTATCCCGGAAATTTTCTCAGGAGTGGTTTATAGTTGTTCCCGTGGATAAAAATTAGCTTATTCTGACACAGGTTTCACTAAAACTATAGCTTACGTTATTTTGAAATTCTCTTTGTATCTTGGTAATCCCGCCGGAATTTCAAGTCAAGTGTGGACGAAATCGTGGGCATATCCTAATTAATAGTACATTATGGTACTAGTGTGTAACATTGGTGATTACCGCCGAGGCGCCATTGAGACTCGAGCCGTAGGCGAGGGTCTTAAGAGAGCCGAGGACGGTAATCATCAATACACACGTGTATCATACGACGTTTTTCAACACACTTGTGAATAAAATAACAACAAAAACTTATTTTATTTAGTAGATAAAAAAAAGTCATATATGAGTGAAAGTTTTATTTATTAAACACGTACAAGTTAAAATTATCTATTTAAATAAGAAGTTGCATGAAATGAGCAAGCAATAGGAACGTTAATTTATTTGTTCTATAGAACACGATCTTTTTTTTTTTAATAAAAACTTTTTTAAGAACAAAGCAACTCAACCAATAAAATTTAAAAAAATAATCTATAACTCACTAGTGAGTTATAATGTTTTTTACTCACAGTTTGATAATGGGTATCATTCTGTGCCTAATTGCGGTGACCATAGAGCCACTTTATGAGCAAGTGTGTTGAAAAAATATTAACATGTCTGGATGGCTGTCTAGCTTTAAATATTTTTAAACGACACGACATTTTAGCATTAAATGCTGATTATAGGAATTATAGATTATTATTAGTGCACTGTCCAAATAAATACATATTTAATAAAAGTTGCTTTGTTTTTGAAATTAACAAGTATTGGTATTCTATTGTAAACTGTTGACTGAGAATGTGACAAATATTGGGTAAGTCTGTGTCTATGCACACGCAATGGTGCGTCCTGTAGAGATGACAAACTACTGTTGTTTGTCATTGGACTAAGGAACTTCACAGAATGTTTATTTGTAAATACCCCATATGACAACAATTCAACAAATCTTGTACAATCTAATTTACATTGAAATTACTTGTTTAATCTCTACTCTTTGTATTTTTATACTGCACCTGAGGGCATTTTGAACACGGATGTGTATTTTGTGTTCTCGGGAGTTCGTGTCTGTGATTGTGCATCCCAGGTACTTGAATTTGCTTGCACCTTTATACACTGTATCTCCAACATGAAGGTTAGTGCTCGCAATGCGGATGTTTTTGTACCGCTTCATTTGAAGATACTCCGTGTTATCATTGTTGATCTTGAGGTTAACCTTTTCTGCCTCTTATTCCTGACTAGGAATTTTGTAAAAATCTAATGACACCATTTTACTTTTCATCAAAATCGGCCTTGCGACTCCTTTGAGAATTTTTCGCTATATCATATAATTTCGAATTTGGGTACAGAAGCCCACTTCAAAATTCAGCTGTATATGCAGAGAGACTTCTCTGCCATATTGAAAAGAAATTGATTATATATATTTGATAACGAAAATGAACATGAAGTACTTTTATCCCGAAAAATGTTTTATAAATTATAATAACGATGTTACAGAACTCAGAGGAAGCACATTATAACCAGTTTGTTGATCGGTTGGCGAATAAACGGCGACAGAGTACGCAGCCAGAGCTACGCCCCAATGAGCGGTCACCGAGCATCGTGATCGGGGCCGGCAAACCTATCGTGCCCCCAACTGTTAATCCGTTGGTGAGACATGTGTATAGTATGCTTTCTTTCATCTTTTAAAATACTAAGGAGATTTTCGTGGGAGATTGAAAGCTGATATTTTACTTTGTAGTTTTATTATCAAAAAAAATAAATGGGTAGAGTTATTTATAGTAATAGTCAGACAAACACATGCATTGTATATCCCCAAACTAAGCAAATTATGCTTGTGTTATATGCAATATATAAAGGATTACTCTGGTGTTGATCCCAGACACCTAGATCATAGTAAATAACAGAGTACAGTCAAACACTGTGACATGGAGTTTTTATATATAGATTATTTTTTAAGTTTATTATTCTCTTTTAAATAAGGGAGAGTATACCATCTCAGTATATATATATTTCATCTCCGTATGTAGAACACATCTAGACCAAATTTTACTGACAATAAGATCTATTAGTAGATTTAGTTGTGAATTAGTAATAGATATTTTCCAAAACGAATATGTCATAATAATAAAATATGTTTTTTGTTTTCTCGAATAATAGTTGGCCCAATCTCTGAATCCGACGCCAATGAAGATTCCGGAAGCACAAGTGAAGCAGACGTGTTTCGTAAGCGCAGAATTGGTCGGTGCAAGGCAACCCGTCAGCGTCGAGATGACGCCGCCCCGGGCTCCAGGCAAAGATAGGTGATGATGTCATTGTACAGTGAGCGTCTTATAAAAAGGAGCGGCCAAGATGGTCAAATAGATTAGAACATCGAAAGTGATCATTAATATCGATACAACCAAGGTAGTCTAATAGTTCGCATCAGCCTTCTTATCCAAAAACATCTGCACACCAAGAACGCCAAATACATGAGTGCAATCAAGTCATCCATATTATGTTAACAATCACCTCGCCAAATGTATCCAAGCAGACAAGGGTGCCAAAACAAAGTACCAGTCTAGAAAAATGAACTGTATTCTAAATGTGATTAGAGTCAAATCCAGATGATTTCATACTAAATCAAAGCTCAAATAGTATTATTACTCTTATAAAAATCTTTTTCGTTTTTATAACATAACTAGTATTTGCCCTCGACTTCATTCGATTAGTTGAATAGTAAAGATTAAAGTTATTTTGCCTATCTTTAAAATTTAATGGATTTTTAATATGACAATACATGAATCTTGCATATATCCATAAAACCCCGACATTAGTAATGTTTGAATTGTATATTTTACTTAATGATTTCTAATAAATACAGACTTGCGTCAAAGTCGGGATCTGTCTGTCTGAGTCTGGGATCGGCCCCAGAGTAGAGTAGTACGTTGTATATTACTCATAACACAAGCGTAACTTGCTTAATTTGGGGATATACAAAAAGTGTGTTTGTCTGCCGAATAAAAAAAAAGTTGATCTAGTGGTTTGGAAGTGGATGAAAGTCCCGGGACATTTCAAGAGCCCCAAGATAGTCATGTATGAAAAATTCCATAAAGTATCAAACTACGCTGTAATAAGAGTAACACAGCCAGTTTTAATGTTATTTCTATATATATAATATTGGCGTATAATTCCCAAGAAAATATAGGAACTTTCCGGCACTAAAGTAGAGGAGTATAAACTCGAAAATGTGAATTTTTAAACACCTCCTGGCACAATTGCACTAGAATTCCCATGATATTAGCTTTTTCAGCATTTACGTTAAAACTGTATGTAGAATAGTGAAAACCTCATAGAAATTAACATAAATTTATGAGAAAAACATAAATTATTGCATATTCTTCATCAGCCGAACAATTTAATCCCAATTGGTTTTTTTTAATAGCTTCAATGTACAGACAAGGTTATTTACACAATATTAACTTAATTTTAATATTTCATTTCACGTAATATGTATATGTGAGTATACTTTCTATGTATATGTGAGTTTATGCAAATATCTATTATACTAAAGAGTTTCAATACACAAGAAATTTAAAATTCGAGATAAAACTTATTTTATTACCACTGAATAATTGATGTTTCTTGGATATTATTTTAATGTCAAATACGTATATGAATTCTCGTGAATTATACTCAGGAAAATAATTCGAGATGCCTAGGATATATATATATATATATATATATATATATATATATATATATATATATATATATACATACATATATATATATATATATGAAATCGTATCGGACTCAGCCAATTTTTATGCATTCTAACCACTTTAAACCACTCCCGGGAAATTTTCCGCGGTATTCCCGAGACGTAAAGTACCGAAGCATTCGGATATCCAAATTCAAAATATTTTATTCGAAATAAGGTCCACTGGAGAGCACTTTTTTAAGGTCACACATATAAGCCAAAATTTAATTTTACTTCCTATTCTATGTACACCGCTTCGCTACGTGGTTTTGCTCTTAAAGAGAAAAAGCGGCAAGAAACTCCCCAACAACACGTCTAGCTAAAAAATATTTTATTTATATTTCTTGTTCTATTTATATCACAAGTTCTTTTTTTATAAGTTTTATATAGAAGTATGTTACAGAATTACTACAGGAAAAGAACGTAAACCATTTTTTTAGTATCAATTGAATCTGAATCAAGTGATTGTTGTGCAAATAAATAATTTATATTATTCCCGGGAAAAGTCCCGTGGGATACCCGGATCAAAAGTACTGCAGTATTTGAAAAAGAAGGCACAGTATGTTTTAGTATAAGTCGTATCCAAATCAGCTAATTTATATGCATATTAACCAAACCACTCTTGGGAAAATTTTCCGTGGGATTACCAGGACACAAAGTATTCCGGTATTTAAAAAAATGTATCGTGGGATAAAAAGTATCACAGATATCATTTTAGAAAATTTGCTATCGATGAGTAAAAACATCGCATTGAAATCAAAAAGCTTTTTTTATTCTGACCTTTTTAAACCATTCCCGGGAACATTCCCGCGGGATTCCACTATAAAGGGTTTTTTTTTTCATAAATGATGCATCCCAGTGATACAACATTAAAATTACAATCTAATATAGGAAATAAGACTAATGAGTAATTTAAATCTGACCTAAAATAACGAAATATAAATTAAACTAAGAATGTGTCCAATAATACGTTTCCTATTGTCTTTATTAAAGAGAAGACACTTTGTTCATGTGTTCTTTGTGAATAATATAAAAGGTAGCACAGAATTTAAGTCAGATTTTGCTCTCGATCAGCGAAATCGGCCTAGTAGTTTTTACGTAAATCCCGAACAAACAGACAAATCCACCAACAGACAAGAAATCTAAAAAAAAACATTGTGTTCTCCATCGTTTGTATAGTCTATTCCAATTGTTTTTTTTTATAACTTTAATGTAGAGACATGACATATATAGCATATTATAATCGTCGTATCGTCTTCCCACGAAACTTTCTTCGCGTTTCCATGATGGTGATGCATTTAATAGTGAATTGCATGGATGAAAAATTAACTTATGGTCTTATTCATAGCGGTTTTTTTTAGTTTTTTTTTATTGCAGGAGTTCAGCAGACAGGCAGACGGCCCACTTGATGGAAAGCGGTTACCATCGCCTATGGACATTTGCAACACCAAAGGTGCTACAAATGCGCTGCTGCTCTCTTAATGGAGACTGGTACCTGGTCACTAATGCCGGAACACAACTCAAGGTTGTTAAGGCGGCATACTCTAGACCAGGGGTGGTTGCCATCCAGTCGGGCAAATGCCCTACCCCTGGCTGTGGGTTGTTTTGTCGCCTTTACGACAGGCCGCCCGGCCGCAGCAAATTGTATTCTTTCTCCGTTCCTGCACGGATAAGAGAGTTAAAATAAGTTTTAACATTTCTTTATGGTTGTTAAAGCAACATTCAAACTTACTCTAACTCTCTATGAATAAGACCGTTAGTATTTAGTAAAAACGATAACTCAAAGATGCTTACAGTGTTATCGAGTATTAAATAATGTAAACAACAGTATGAAAAACCTGAATAAATTAAGAGGACTGGAATATCTAGTTAGAAACAGGAACTTAAGACCATTTATAAAATTTATAGCTTAATAATATATCTTTAGCCTTTACCCTGTTCCATCTGAAATAATATTATAGTTAGCTACTGTGGCCAAATGCCTCTTAGTTATAAAGTTAAAATGAACGCCGTTAATAAATTGCTACATTAGTGTATATATGCCACCGTTAAATTGTACACACCGTTAGATTATAATCTATCTCGGGAGATTGTAAACTATTCAAATATTGTGAACCTTTTGCCAGGTGGTAGGGCATTTGCCCGATTGAATGGCTACCACCCCTAGTCTAAAGTATGTCGCCATAACAACCTTGAGTTGTGTTTCGGCATTAGTGACCAGGTTCCAGTCTCCCTTAAGAGAGCAGCAGCGCATTTATAGCACCTTTGGTGTTGCAAATGTCTATAGGCGATGGTAACCGCTTTCCATCCAGTGGGCCGTCTGCCTGTCTGCTGAACTCCTGCAATAAGAAAAAAAAAATACCGTAACAAATTGCTTACAATTTAACGCATTATTTTCCGATAGATTATAATCTATTGACGTGAAATCGTTTTATGTCCATAAAGTTAGTAATAAAACACAGGTGGGTGTCAGTCATAAAAACTAAAGATTCGATCTCTGCCCTTCTGGGTTAGAATTTTTAACGATGTTTGTAAGTAGTCAATAAATGATGCTTAATTGGAAAAAACTGGTGTTTCTTTCCAATTCCAGTGCTTACCCTTGATCAAACGTAATAAATATTATTATGCTCATATCATCCTCCTCGTCAATCACACTGCTGTGGTCAGGAGTTTTTTTTTAAGTTTTGATTCAAACGCCTTCAGCATTGATTTCGTTAATTTCAGATTGGAAAAGTAAGGACCTTTTCATTTAGCAATAAGTAATTCAATTTGAAATACATAATTCGAAATACAATTTTGATTTAGTATGAAATCATCTCGATTTGACTCTAATCACATTTAGAATACTGTTCATTTTTCTAGACTGTTACTTTGTTTTGGCAACCTCGTCTGCTTAGATACATTTGGGAGGTGGTTGTTAACATAGTATGGATGACTTGAATGCACTCATGTATTTGGCGTTCTTGGTGTGCCGATGTTTTTGGATAAGAAGGCTGATGCGAACTATTAGACTACTTTGGTTGTATCGATACTAATGATCACTTTCGATGTTCTTATCTATTTGACCATCTTGGCCGCTCCTTTCTATAAGACGCTGACTGTACACTGATATAATAATTACTTTTTAACGTAGGCGAGTAATTTTATCGCAAATATTTATTATTATTAAATTTATCTGGTATTATGTTTCATTTTAGTTAGTTTTCTTTCTGATATACTTTTTGTAGATAATTTTTATTATACTTGTTAAGAAAGTTACATTTGTGTTATAGCAGTGAATCAAGTACGCCCCAATCTGGGACCACAATAGCGTCGTCGGGAGCGCTGGAAGAATTTTATGCAGGGACCCTTGATAGCAGTTTCTTGGAAGATTTAACACCACTGAGTGCAACCAAACAAGATGTAACATATGAAAGTGAAAGGTATCTATTTTGCGTATAGAATATTCTTGTTTGATGTAAGCCTTTTACATCAATAAAAATGAAGATATTTGCTTTGAAATAGAATCTTACAGAATACTTGAAAGTCTCGAGAGTCTGCAACTGCTTCTATAACAATTTTACGTACTGTTCAAGGGAAAGAATCTACACAACAAGTTCTCCAACAACATGTTATCATTGCTTTATATTTTGTAATAAATAATTGTATATTATGTATAAACTTTCAGACTTTTGAAACAAAACTTCTTTAGAATCATTGTGATTTGAAACTCGATGAAACGAAAAAGCGACACTAAATAGAGATGAACATATAAATCTATATGCCTACGAGAGAATGAGATAGAACCCATTGTATTTAATCATTTAAACACTGCACATACAGATAGAGATGGAAATGTTTTGAAGTTTTTCGTTAATACTTCAAATTATACTACAATATATGAAATGTGACGTCACGGAATTTAGAATCCCTCCCACCCTCTCTCCCACCTCACTCTTCTACTGCGTATGAACTCCACACACGCACATTTTTTTTAATATGCGACTATTTTGAACTAATATAAGGTTTAACAAAAGTAATCTGTTTGTGTAATGAGCTTGGTAGTGATGACAAAATGGAATGAACCCAAAACTGTGTATTATTATTACTTTGGTATATTAAAAATACCAAAGCAGTTTCTGTTTCTTGTTGTATTATTCACCGTCGTCAAGAAATAGAGCTGGAATTCATGGTCAGGTTAACATTTAACAATAATGTGCCGGCATTAGCAAAGTGGTGTCGTCTACGTAATCGAAGTCGAATCTATTAAACCTAACCTAGGGCTGTCTAAAAGATATAACTTTTTAGTGATTGGCACGATTTATGATTCATTGTCTTTTGATTTTCTCTTGCACATATAACTATATATCTAATAATTCCAGTGATGACGACACGACAAACCCTAGAGTAATAGTCGATCAGGACGACTTTGACCTCGATATAAGCTTATCACACGAAAATTCAGCAGATTCAAATATACTCGCAGACACCATTTCAAAGTCTATACAAGACACTCGGAAACTTGCCGAAGAAACGATAAATATGAAATTAAATAGAGTTTTAATAACTAATGACGGAATAGAGATGGAAAAAGAAGAAAGAAATATTTCCGTTTATGAAGATGGTCGCAGTGATATGTTGGATGGTGTTTTTCCGCTTTGGGCCGGAGATTCCAGCGCCAGGAGATCTCCGGAAGGTCAGTTGTATTTTTATATACGAGGGTGGGCTGAAAAGTTCTGAGTGTACGATACTAACACATGAGATAAAATCTAAACAAAATTTACTTTTAAATATAGTGTTCCTCTACTTCAATGAACTTGTCACATTGTTTGTAAAGGGCCTGTATCCCGCCAAAAAATATTCCGCGTCTTTGCTCTCAAAATGCTCCTCTACAGCTGGTCCTTAAACTTCGTTCCAATTTTTCTTTACGAAGTAGTTGTTGGGTGCCAGATTTAGACTGTAGGTTGGATGATTTATTTCATCGAAACTAGACTCTCCCAGTTCTTGCCTGGCAATGCGAGCCTTATGAACGGGCGCATTGTCTTGCAAAAACAGTATTAATTTTTTTTCTGATTGATTAATTAATTAGATTTTGCTCTTCCTTTTTTCTAAAATGACGGCGGAATTTTTTCAAAAGTACATCAAAGTGCTTGGCGCGGATCGTAGTATTTTTTGGAAGATACTCAATCAATAATACACCTCCCGAATTCCAAAAATATCCATTGCATTCATTTATGTTTTGATTATGAATCATATTCTCGAATCAAAGTTTCAACTATGGTGAAGATTACGATTACAAATTGTCTTTGCACAGGTCTAAAAACTCCAATGAAGTCACAACTCGACGCCGATTGACGAACGGTGTAAGCATTTTCGGTACTTAACGCGCATTTTTTTTCAAGTGCAAGTGATTGTATATAATATCTCTAATACATACTTTATTGATGCCCAAATCTTCTGCTATCTGCCACATTTTTCTTGGCGGTGTTCCCCTACGATTTTTTTGCGTTGGCGACGTTTTCGTCCGTGTTGGCGGTGTTGGGCGCCCGAAGCGGGCGTCGTCTTCGAGAGACTCGACCCTGCTAAAGTAATCGTAGCCAACGGTTTTAGCATGGCAGATGATAGTTCAGATTCTCCGTACACTATTTTTATTTAAATTTTTATTGGGTTTTTCCCTGTTTTACAAGGAATTTTATCACCGCGCGATGCTCCAATTTCTCGTCAAATGCAGCAATGACTCGGACATGATCATGGTTAAAGTTCAATAACTCTGAATATACTGTTTCTAATCACACAATACTTTCCATAAATATTATATAGATGTCGTTAGTCGTGACAGGCGGCGAGAATAAATAGTACTGTAAGTAACTTAGGCTCAGAACTTTCAGCCGCCCCTCATGCCTAGTAGGGTTTTCCACGCCCCTTCGCTGTAGTAGATTCCGGTTGTAATAGTTTACCTGTATCCCGTGGAATATATTCCACTTTCCAATATTAATAATACCATCCTGTTTATAGTCGACCGAGAAAGTGCTTTACCAGTTTTGATAACAATTCATAGTTAACAAAATGTTCACTAAGGCCGACAACTAGAAGTGGAATATATTTCAATGTTTTGTTATTGCCACAAATTTTTGCAAGTGAAAACAGATCTTGTCATCCTATGAGGTGCAAATGATATTCAATCTTGGGTGTTAAAGCACTTTCTTGGCTGACATTCCATGTTTAGGTCTGAATGGACTATTGTGGTTCATTATTAATACATTGTTTTTTAATGAGTCAAATTGTAAAGTCAAACGATTATCAATATTTTCAGGTGGTGAAGATCCTGATGAAATGAAGGAAACTAGCGACAAAGTGAGTAGATGACTAAACAACTACATTAATCCGAAATATGTCTATCAGTAGTGTAGGTAGTGATATTGATGATATATTTAACTTTTTTTTAATGGTAAAATCCCTATTTAGAATATTTGCCATATTTCAATTCTTATTGACTGTGAAAAATATATTAGGGTTGTAATTAATTTTTGGATGTACCTTTCAGACAGAAAAAAGACACAAAAAGAAAAAATCTAAAGATAAAGACCGAGGTGATGGCAGCGATAAATCGGAGAAGAAAGAGAAAAAGCACAAACAAAAGAAATCTAAAAGTGAAAAGCGGACTTCGAACCCGCAACAAGATTTGTTAGCGCCATCTACATTTGTAGAGTTTAATTACGAGGACTATGATAGTATTTAACATTCCAAAAATAATCACTATAATATGCGATTACATTACATTGTCGAAAAGTCATTTATTAAACTTGAATCTTTTTATGTATGATTGTTTAAAAAATATATAAATCTTAGTTGAGGTGCTGGTAGACCACGACGATCTTACCACCATCAAATCGCAGATGTCTTAAAGAATGGCCAGGTAAGAAGCATTTTTAACAAATATTTATGCATTAAGAGGAGATTATGAAAGTAGATGAAGCGAAAGATGTGTTGTGTGTGTGGAAATCTATCATCTCTGCCTACCCCTATGGGAAACAGGAGTGATAATATGTAACTAGTCTGGCCATAAATACTGGTATTTAATTATTTTGAATTTGGAACACGTATATTATTTTAAAAACTTCTTTCGATTTTGCGCCATTTCACATATTTTTTCGTGTTTATTATCAAATTACAATATGGAATGGGGTGTTAAACAAAATAGGATTGCAGTGATCGCCTTGCACAAAGTGGGTATGGAGCCGTCGGTCATATTCCAGACACTTCAAAAGCTTGGTATCAGCCGTATGTTCGTATATCGTACTATCAACAGATACAACAACTCTTCGTCTGTCGAAGACCCGAAAAGATCGGGGCGGCCGCGTGCTGTTAGAACTACAAAGACTGTTAATGCTGTTAAAGCCAGAATTCGACGAAACCCCATTAGGAAGCAAAAAAATCTTATTGCGAGAAATGAAGATTCCCACTAGGACTCTGTCGCGTATTATAAAACAAGACCTGAAGCTCGATGCTTATCGTCGATATACAGGACATGCCCTAAATCAATGTTTACAATTAAAGAGAGTGGATCGATCAAAATGCCTGCCGCGATACGCAGGTGAAAGGCACAGAAATATCCTCTATACCGATGAAAAAATGTTCACGATGGAAGAACACGACAATAAGTAAAATGATCAAGTGTACGCTCACAGTTCTAAGGAAGCTGCTCAAGTGGTCGGAAAGGTACAACGTGGTCATCATCCTGCGTAAGTGATGGTTTGGGGCATGTCTTATCAAGGAGTCACAAAACTACATTTTTGCGAAAAAGGAGTGAAAACTTCAGCCAAAGTGTATCAAGATACAGTCTTGGATCATGTTGTGAAACCTCTCAGCAATACACTTTTTAAAAATATACCGTGGAGTTTCCAGCAGGACTCTGCACCTGGTCACAAGGTACGAACTACCCAAGCCTGGATTGAAACCAACGTTCCCGACTTTATAAGAACTGAAGACTGGCCCTCATGCAGCACAGACCTCAACCCCTTAGATGTCAAATTATGGAGTTTTAGAGGACATGGCCTGTTCTAAAGGACACGGCGACATTGAGTCTCTTAAAAAATCTTTGGAGCTAGCAGTGGCGAAATTTCCCTTGGAAACAGTGCGTGAATCCATAGATTCGTGGCCAAACAGATTAAAGGCCTGTGTAAAAGCCAATGGTGGCCATTTCGAATAGAATATTTTTTTATTTTTTGCTGAGACTTTAATAAATATGTAGGTATCAATTTTAATAATATTACATTACTTCATTTAAAAAAATGCATTTTCATTTGTAACAGAACTTATGGCTGGACTAGGTATATCTTGGTTTATAAGTTGAACGTATTCAGAACATAAAAGTGACATTGAGGTGGAGGTTAGGACATGTCTCGTACGCATAATAATAGCCCAAAAACATACCACATTTCCATTTTCAGGGGAACGGACAGTCTACCCGCCACGCTTGTCCAAGGCGGATTGTGTTATATATTATTATACTAATTGCACTTTTTTTCGCTTTCCATATCCATATATACGTAAAATAAGAAATTATTCTAGAAATTGTAATCTGAGCAGTAATCGATTTTTGGGTCTGTTTGTCAGGAGGGTTTGGCTTAAGTCAGTACATGCGAGAACAGACCCATTTTGTAGATTTGAGCTTAATTTTTTTTGCACTATATATTTATGTAATTGAACTAATTTTAATTATGAACTTTCCAAATAAAACGTCGACTTCATAAAAAGGTGATTGAATAGAGCTTCCAAATTGAAATCCAAGGATGTTGCTTCAACATTTTTTTGAAGCATATAACCACCTGTATTAGCCATAAGTCAAATAAAATTAATATATATTATACATAAATGTTAGCTAATATTTTTTTCATTTTTGTGTAAATTGTAATCTCGTTTAAACTGTACCGCGGGTCAGAATTCGACAGAAAAATGTAAACGAAGAATGTTACTTTATGTCAAAGTTAATGGTGCATGTGTATTACTAAATTTTTATTGATTTATTTTCATTGTATATACATATATATAATCAATATACTTAGTCTGGCCATAAATACTGTTACAATTAAAAAGAAACAAAATATTACATTTGAATTTGGAAACTGTCATTTTTATATGATTGTTCATTGTGTTTTCTCATTTTGGCGCCAATACATTGTACAACATTTTGCGATATTAAAATGGAGTGGGGCGATAAACAGAACCGAATCGTTATTATTGTATTACACAAAGTAGTTATGGAGCCAAATGCAACTTTTATTAATAGGTACAATGAGACCTCCTATGTTTGTGACAGAAAAAGATCTGGCCGTCCATGTAGTGTTCGTACGAAAAAGGTGGGCAAAGCAGTCAGGGAAAGAATTCGAAGAAATCCTGTCCGAAAGCAAAAGATCTTATCACGGGGGATGAAGATATCACCTAGAACCATATAGCGTATTTTAAAAGATGACTTAGGACTTGCAGCCTATAAGAGACGCACTGGTCATTTCTTAACTCATAATTTAAAAAAGAATAGGGTGGTAAAATTCAAACAACTACTGAAGCGG
Organism: Dendrolimus kikuchii; assembly: GCA_019925095.2. NCBI lineage: Eukaryota > Metazoa > Arthropoda > Insecta > Lepidoptera > Lasiocampidae > Dendrolimus > Dendrolimus kikuchii. The sequence continues at coordinate 12,675,147 of CM034391.1, read as the reverse complement.
TACGCAAAGGGGGGTCACAGAAAAACTTTGTTTACGGATGAGATTTTTTTTACAATTGAGCAACATTTTAAGAAGCAAAATGACCGTAATTATGCTCAAAGCTCTAAGGAAACTTCTCAATTAGTCGACAGAGTGCAACGTGGGCAATATCCGTCTTCAGTGATGGTTTGGTGGGGTGTTAGCTATGAAGGAGTGACTGAGCCATATTTTTGTGAAAAAAATATCAACATCGTCACAACCAAGAATGGTCCTTCTAGCAAGACTCGGCGCCGGGACATAAAGCTCGGTCTACGCAATCTTGGTTGGAAACGAACGTTTCGGACTTCATCAGAGCTGAAGACTGGCCGTCATCTAGTCCCGATCTTAATCCGCTGGATTATGATTTATGCTCAGTTTTAGAGAGTACGGCTTGCTCTAAATGCCATGATAATTTGGAGTCCCTAAAACAATCCATACGATTGGCAGTGAAGGATATTCCCATGGAAAGAGTGCGTGCTTCTATTGATAACTGGCCTCAGTTTAAAGGACTGTATTGCAGCCAATGGAGACCACTTCGAATAAGCTTTTTATATTTTAAATTGTTTTATATTTATGTATTAAACTAACACATTGTAAAACTTATAAATGTTACTTGCAATAGAAAAAAATTCTTTGTTACAATATTTATGGCAAGACTAGGTAAATAAATACATCATCATCCTCGCTGGACTTACTAATCCAAATTTAGCATGAAAGAAGTTGTATACAGTAAACTTCATTATTTCATTGAATATAAGCTTATAGATTTAGCTTTTATTCAAAGTTTAAAACGAAATTAGTCGAAGGTAGTAATACCAACAAATTAGCTCACAATTTATAGTCTACAAACAGATAATATTCAGGGATCATAGGGCATAAAAATTACCATATACATTGTTACAACAATAAAATATTGCAAAACGTAGTAATTTTTATGTTTTACTTGGCACCCAGTTCAAGATGTTGTAGAGAGTTTAATTTTTTGCTTTTTAATTACGCTTGAAGTCGGTTTCTTATTTGTTAGAATTTATTTATTCTGCAACACCACGACTTGCGTGAAGGTTTTTTTGTGGCAGATATTATGTTCTTGGATGTTTGCGACCCCTGTAAAACAACTTCACCCTCCATTTCAGTGCAGTCAAGTTTTCCAAAGAAAAACGGACGTAACAATAAATTTTATAACAAAAAACCAAAAATTGTGTGTGTGCAGCGCACACGCAGTAGACGTGTGATTAGGTGGGAGGGCGCTATTCTAAATTTCGTGACGTCACATGTCATATATTAGGTATATCGTTATAATATATTTAAGCTTTAAAACACGAAATTTGAAGTATTAACGAAAAACTTCAAAACATTTCCAACTCTTATCTATATGAGCATACTGTTTAAATGATTAAATAAAAGGTATTCATTCTCATTCTCTCGCAGGCTTAGTTCTATAGATTTATGTGTTTATATCTTTTTAGTATCGCTTTTTCGTTTCGAGTTTCAAATCACAACAATTCGAAAGAAGTTTCACTTCAAAAGTAAGCAAAACTTAACGATAATAATTTATAGTAACAAAAAAAAAACAAGTACGGAGAAACGCATGAAAAAGTTGTCAACGCCTGAAATGTTACCAGTTGAAATTTAAAAAATCAAGCACTTTAATTTCAGATTTTTTTATTTTCTTACGAAGTTAAACTTATTGAAATATCAACAACATAATATTGGTAAAATATTTAATGCCACATATAACTTGGTTTAATAAGTTAAAATACATTGCGGTTCACAATTTTTTGTAATCTACTACCAATTAGCTATTTTTCTCCTAGACTAACACCTTTTTCCGTCAAATTCTGACCCGCTGTATAATGGTCATGATTATATTTTGAATGTAGTCATGTAATATAAATTGGAATTTGTGTCATACTTTTTTTGGTGCAACTATTAATCAGATTCTTGTCTATGATTTTGTGACATGAAAGTACAAAATTTACTAAATTGGAATTTTTCACTAAAGTTGATATAAGAGTTTTTTGAAGCTAGCATTACCTTAGTGCTGGTTGTTATTGGGAATGTTATATATACTATACTAAAATTCGAACCACTTTCTATTAATGGCGGGTGCCTGTTTTGCTACTCATTTACTTGTTTTACCATCGGTTGAATTTTGACATTACTTGTTAGTTTATTTTGTTAAATTTTAACCGATAGTAAGGCAAATGAACGGCTAGAAAGGTATAAGAACGGGCCATAAGTCGGCCGTCAGTCTATCTACTACTTGAGCTATAAAAAAAAATATAGACGGCTGCTGCGCTCATGCTCTGGGAATTTCTTCCATTTTTATAAAATGATATTCACAATATTCTTTGCTGTTACGTAAAAATTAAGACTGAAATGTGTACATTTCAGTTGTCATTATCTAAAGTTAATGGGTCATCGTCCGATTTTGAGTGTAGATCGCTATGTTTCACTCATTTTAAGGCAGATTATTCCAGTGATTATTATTAAAAAGCAGGTTATCTCAATGTTAACTCTAGTGAAATTAATGTTAAATTGTCAAATAAATATGTAACTTATTTATGTAAAACAAAAATAATCTCACAAATAAAATAAATTAAAATAGGTCTACTTCAAAACAATTTACTAATTACAGCACAAAATTATAATAAAATTGCGTGATGGTACTTATTAAAAAGTGACGTTAGCGTTTTATTTAGTTTTGTTATAAAATTTAAATAAAACTGACTCGCACACATAAAATTTACAGTTCTGATATAACCTGCCCTTCATTTTATTGATAAAGAGTATATGATTTCGCTCTTGTAAACTGTGGTTATAAGATGTACGCTATATTACCTCGTTATTGCGTAATATATTTTAACAATATCATGGTTATAATATATGCTTGTTGTGGAAATAAACTATTTTTTACTAAAAGTGGGGTTTTTTTTAACACCTCTTATAAATTTGTCGTGTCTGTCTATACAGTAATTTTTCTTGAGAACCATTGTGTTTGGCTATATTCTATGTGCTATTACAGTGTTACAAAGAAATTGAAAAAACGAGGTTAGTGAGGGATGTAAAAATATCAGTGGACATTAGGCATGATCACTAAACAGGTCTTAAATAATCATAATGATATTTCTTAATGTCTTTTAAGACAATAATTCAATAATAGAAAACTGGCTAATTGCTTCCAAGGTTGTAAAAAAGTCTCCACCCCATCCCAGTAACTTAGGAGCCGTTTCTAAAAAGTGTAGATATTTGATCAAATATTTTAGGGTTCCATAGCTAAATTTAAATAAGCGGACGTTTTTCCCTTATACGGAACATTTTTCTGTGCCTGGACTAACTAGATCTATTTTCTGATTTACTTTCTAATCTCAGTGTAAAGTATTCGTTAATATTTAAATTATAGAATAATATTCAAACAAACAGGCTCTAAGTGTAAGCTATATAATATACCTTTCAAACGCCCGCCTGTAACTGTAAAAAAACTTGCATACACAAGGAATAAGGATCATAAAGAAACATGGGATAAGATGACATTTTCAACAAAAGAAGTTTAATAAATACATTCTATTAAAAATGTAAATGTACAACCACATCGATATTTTATTGGTTAGATTATAAAAATTGGACCACCTATGTGGTATGCACGCGGTATTTTAACAATATTACAAACAAAAATCTCTACATAACAGAACTTACGGATATTAGTCAACTTTATTTTATACATACTATGGTACATGATTAATTAACATTATATTTATTTACCTAATTTTATATTTATACACTCTATGTATAGTAGATAATATTTTTCATTTTGTAATAAGTTAATAAAACTATAAAATTTCTCTTCAGTTAAACATTAGGCATTTTGTAAGGCTAACGAAGGTGTCGGAAAACGATATTTGGTGGTTTCTGCGGTCACTAATTTAATCACAACATAAAATATGTACCCCATAAAATTGTTAATTTGTACTTGGCCTTTAAACTTTTGGGACATGATATATAACAAAAATATATTTTGTCAAGAACAGTCAATAAGTCAGAATACATATTTCATTTCTAATTATTATTATCACACTATCCTCTTTTAAGCTCCCACTTCACTTAGCTTATATTTGATTAATTCTTCCAATTACAGTGGTGAGATAGAATAGAAAACAACAACGCCCATAAGTGAAGTGCGGACTCTAAACAATATGTTTATACAAAGAAAAATATATTTAAGATTCCCAAACACGATCAATTGACAATATTATATTTATGGCGAATTGGAGTTGCTGTAATCTCAATCGGTAGGGCAGTGTTTGCTGACGCTACTGAATGGCAATGCCAATGGAACCAAAAACAATAATATTTTTCTATAATAAATTGTATCAGAGACATCAAACTTTAGTTATGTGAAACGTCAGAACAATAAGTTAATTAAATCTATAGAAACCGTGTTAAAAGCTTTCTTTTATTCATATAAAGTAATAGTATACAAGAGAAACACTTGAACAACGAAAAACTTGGGTTTCTATTATTTTGGACAAGTCAAAAGTATAAATGAATGAATTTACTTTGTAGCTATTTCAATACAGTTTCTGTAAATTTAGTTATTGTTATTAACACTCGATTGGCTTAATAATTAACTGACAACTATCAATCAAATTGAATTAACAATTGTAATTGATTGTTTCCGGACACTCGAATACTAAAATATATGTATTATCTATAGAGTGATCTCTTTCATTAGATTATTATGGTTATTTTATTAACAATTGTTAGTAATTTTCATATTGTTTAATACCACCATCGACTATATTATTATGTCATCATATTTCAATATCAAAGTAAAAAAGACGCCACATACATTCATTAATTGAATTTGCTTGCAGTACATTTGTTTGATACAGTCATAATTAGCTTTTTTAATTTAATCTCCATCTCTCTTGGCATCTATATACTTATCAAAATAGTAGTTTAACACATTGACAGTCCGGACTATTTTGGATAAAAGAGTACTTCCAACAATATCTTGTTTTAGTAAATTGTTAAAATTTGAAGAAAATGAAGGAGACACGTTTTACATGCCTTATGTCAAATAAAATGCTGAATTTCAGCGTTGCGATACGCAAATTGCACGGGCGTTTTAGCTACACTTTTATTTACGCGTAGATATTAGATTTAATGCACGGTCGTTTCGACTACATTCACGTGTATTACAATTTATTATTGAATATGATAAAAATACTAACTTTCGATAGAAAATACTTGAACGAAATTGGATAAAAAATTACTCGCATACCAAAAAAACAAATGGGAAGATTTGTCAAAAACTTTCAACAGGTTGTACAGAAAACTGAAAGATGATTCTCAACTAGAAAAACTATAAACCACTTTTTAGCTATTTAATGTATCACATTAGAAAGTTTCTTCTTCAGGTAATGTAGGTCCAGAATAAGAAAACCAAGTCAATGGGACAGCGGTTTTTATTTATCTTGGTTTATTTCCCATACACTTCTGGTATATAAAAATTCCAAATCACACGTCCAGTCGCTGTGAAATTTCATTACATTTGGTGCACGGACAGTCAATGTGTTAAGATATTACAAAATATTTTAACCCAAGCAAGATGTAGTTCTTGATCTACCTCAGTTAATAATTAATTTCTAAGGGGTTTCCAAGGCTGCTTCTATTTTTGATATATAATTTTTGTAATCTACTATTCATTTTATTTTAATCAACAAAGATCACTTCAATAAATAAATAAATTATTTAATTCACATAAACCAATAGTGATATCAAAGAAAGTACATATTCCAAACTAAAAACCGCTATTTTTTAAAACATCTTATTGATTTTAAAGTGAGAATTATAACTATTATAAAAATATATTTAAAAAAAACCTATCAATTTCTTTAGAATAATTCTAATTGTGTGTTACAATCAATTGAAATCCACAGACAAGAATTTTGAAAAGAAATTCACTTTTGCGATTTACGTTGATTTATCCATGCTATTTGTATAGTGCTAAATTTTTTCCATATTCAAATACTGTTATTATAATATGATGAAAATTAACAAGTCACACGATGCAGTACATATGAGATTCATGACCTGAAGATATTAATTTCGTAATGCATGTTGAAAACAAAGCTGCTCTAATATACCATTAAATAAATACACACTTCTGACACTAAGTTGAAATTAACGGGGCTGACAAATCTCCAATAAGTGGAATCGGAACCTACACAAAGCAAGTCCGTCATTCTGGCTAAATAATGTATGCAATGGTAACAGACAATAGATTTTTGGTTCATAAATATGGGTGTCTAATAAAGAAGTTCTGCATATGTTTTCGCAATAACATCTTGCCGAGGTGATATATTAAATAATTTTATGTAGAATAAGCCAAGGTTAACAATTGTATTTTTTAAATCGAATCCTAATTTATTACGTAACTCTAAAATATTATGTAAAATTATAAAATATGTTCAATGTGCACTATAACTTTATAGTTCTATTATGTATTAACAATAAATCTGGCACCCAAAGTCATGGAGAAGAATAGTATTTCTTTTCCATACCCAAAGTTAAGTGTAATTTTAAATAAAATAGAAAAGAAGGAATGTTTAAAAATAGTTTTATTATGGAAGAAAAATACTAAGACTGAAAGCTGCCTACTAAAAATGTACCCAGAAAAAGCCAGTTCTCTTTTTCGTCGATGTAGCAATACATCATTGGACTTTCAACAAGTATTTTGTTATTTAAAACAAATTTTTAGATCGTCTCAGTCAAAAACTTAACGGTTTGTTTGCAATTTGAAGTTGGTTGAAGGTCAAGTAATGTTTGTCTGTATCTATTTGGGTCAAATATTTTGATAGGCTCGTACTATGATTATATGAATGGAATAAATCGGCCACAATTAACATTTTCTGATCTGTGCCACACTAAGGAGACTGCAGACAACAATTTTGTAACAATTTAAAGCCACTGCTACGTGGTGTGGAAAATGGAGATGGGGAGGACTCTATTTACCAGTAGCACCACCATTACCAACAGGCAAGAGAACAATACCTTGAGACAAACGTGGAAGAATAAAATTTACGCGATTTTTGAGTAACATTTTTTTACTGGGCTATTGTCACTAAGGAGTTTTTTCTCCTGATTTTATTTTTCGAATCTGATTTACAGTGTTTTAAAAGAATGAATAGGCCTTATTGTTCATGTCATCCATGCAAGCCAGCATTCTGCGAACTAGCAAGTACTCCTTCAATCTATTGACAATAAGCTGCACAGATAAAATTTCTTACTGTATGACAAGACGTAAAATTAAGACTAAACACATATTTTCAAATAAATATACCATTTTGGCCTCAGTGAAACAGAATTTGGCATTCAAACAAACTCATTAAAACTAAGTCTGTGAGTATGCTCCACCACTATCACGATAGGTGAATTAACTATATCGTAAAACTGTAATTAATATTATAATTTTCTCTTAAATCTCTTAAAACTCTCATAAAATCGGCGGCAAAATAATTTTAATGCATTCCTAGCTTCATTACTCTTAGTATCTATCTAAATAATTTTATTTACAATGTATAAACTATTTTATAAAATTGATCAAATTGTTTTTAAATACAACATCACCCGAATCCTCTGATATTATAAAATATACGATTTGTGAGTACTTGCGGGAGGCGTCAGTCCAAGCGCGACGCCTCCGAGAAACTGTCGTCCAAGTAGCTCGACAGCGCGTGCGCGTGAGCGTGCGCCTGCTGCGCGTGCCCGTGCCCACTCAAAGACTCGAAATTCACATTTTGTTCAATAAAGTTATTGTGCACAAACTGGCCAACACTCCACGGATCACTTAAGTCTTCATTAGTTCTTCGTACGGCACTATCGAAAGAAGGTAGATCGGTCCACGGCTGCGGCGGAGGTGTATTGAGCAAAGACGCACTAGGAATGTTGTCGACTCGCGGAGGCATCGCCGGGGGGTCGGTGCTGAACGATGTGGAACCCCACACTAGAGATTCGATACTAGACGTCGGGGCGTTGCATATCGAATTGAACCGCTCCATGCCCCACGATACAGGTATGTCTGGTGTAGGTAAGTTGTGCATGATGTCTGCAGGCTTAGAAATGGGCCTGCCGTAAATGTCCGAAGTCCTGCCACTTACTACTGATCTGGATGTAGGCCCACCATCAGGACTGGGCAAGTGGCAATCGGGACGTAACATTGGACTATAGTTACCCATTCCTGGACTCTTCTTGTTGTTATAAAGCGAGTTGTCTACACTTGGCCTCGGTGAATATGGACTTTGGTGTATCCGATCTTGTCTAGACATGGGACTGTATTGACCGGGGGTTCTGTTGGGGTTACTTCTTATGCTATCACTCTTGACTCCCACTCCGGGGTCGGGACTTGTGTGTGTCGAGGGATGAGGAGAGAAGGGAGGATGGTGTTTCGGCATAGGACTATAATTGCCCGTATTCCATGCCCCTGTTTTCTGGAGGTCTGTTTTGACCATTTGACTAGTGTCGGGGCTAGGTTGCGCTGAATATGGACTAGGTTGTGAGGAATACGGGCTGGGTTGAGTGGAATAGGGGCTAGGCTGGGCGGAGTATGGACTCGGTTGAGCGGGACTTGGTTGAGCCGAATATGGGCTTCTTTGTGAGGAAAATTGATCTTGACGGGGCATTGGACTGTAATTCCCAATATTCCAGCTATTAGGATTTCTCAGGTCTTGTTTTGTCACTCCCTGAGTTTCCGGACTACGTTTGGTGTCATGTGATGTAGTGGGACTGCATTGTTCTGTGATTTTACTGTGTTTTAATTTATGAGTATTTTCTATTCTATTTAATGGACTAGCTTCCGATTTGTGTGTCGGTGTCGTTTTGAAGGTGCCTAAATTCCAAGAGTTACTACTCTTCATTAGTTCGGATTGAACCTCAGGGCTGTTTTGTACTTGGCTGTCTGGCTTTGGGAGTGGACTGAAGTGAGGGCTTCCTAATTCAGATTTGCCAGTTTCAGACTTCGGAGTGGAAGAAGAATCTGGCTTTGACATAGGGCTTAATAATTTCGGAGTTGCATCTCTTGATTTTCGTTTCTCTTCTACTGGAGATCTAATAGTATCCATTATGTCTTTACTAGGAGATAGCAATTGTGTCTTTGAATCAGTAAAAGGTTTCTCACTTGCTTCTACTGGTGAATATTGCTTATCTGTCATTATTGGTCCCCCATCAACTACGCTTTTGGGTTCTTGGAATGAAAATGAAGTAGATTGATCTGCAGTTTTGTTTTCATCATTTATATTAGATTTTTCGTCTGTATCTTTAATTGATCTATTTTCAGGTGAAGCAGTGTTAGACTTGGAATTAGTCTCAGACTTTTTACTCTCTTTCTTCGATCTTCTATTGTCATGTGTTTTTTCTTCTTCTTTGGCTTTAGAGTTTGAAGGATCAAAACTGTCCTTCAGATCTTGCAGCTCTTTGCCTACATAGAGGCGTTTCATTCCCCTAGGTAGTGCTCGACATGAACTCAGGTTTAACGATTCTATGTGTGGACATTTGAGAAGAACTTTCTTCACTGGATCAAGAGACACGGAAGATCCGCACAAGTTCAATATCCTGAAAATATTTTTATCAATAGATCTTTCAGGTATAAAATGTAATTTTCCAACACAGAGAGAACTGTTAAATTAGAGAGTGAATCTTAAGATTTTTAAATAAATCATGGTTATAAAACCATGATTTATAATCGGCTCTTAAACCATAGTTTAAGAGCCGATTTTTCAATCACTTGATAAAAGTTATTCTATAGAATGAAACACAATATGGTAAAATTAAAAATGACAGTTGCACGAATAAAACAGTTGAATTGTTTTACTTTGAACTTAGTTAGGTTACAATGTATTTGACTGACAACTTTTGTCTGATGATTGAAAAATCGGCCCTAAATATATTAAATTGAAAATCATTCATTTGTAACATGCAGTAACTACGTTGTACGATACAATCTTCACCTGATAAATATTTAAAATCATATTTTTTTTACATTATTGGAATTTTGTAAATACCGAATATCGATACCGGGGACGAAACATAGTATATATTTCTATACCAGAAAATCGGATAATTTCCGCGGTAAAACGATCGGAAATTAACGCGAACGCAAGCGTTTAGAAACACCTATTTATTAAAGTGAAAATGTGTATATCCACCTAAGTTTGCTATTGGGCGAGTCGGCGAGCGCGGAGACCGCGTCGTCCAGCACCCGCGCGGCGGACGCCCACGACAGGTCCAGCTCCAGGAGGCTGTGCGACCACTTCTCGCAGATCAGCTCCAGGCACGCATTGCTCTGCCGGGTGACATTGCAACCTGAGGAAGGACACGATTATTTTTTAACCTTAACTCAAAATAGAAAAATCGCTAATATATAAACTGATATATAGGGTCATAACAAAATATACCGAACCGAACCAATCTTCTAGCTTGAACAGTCGGTTTAGTGTGCGGCTGGTACTCAATTGTGTCTTGGCATTTGTGATTCCAGATAATGCAATTGGGCTAGCCATATATTTAACTGCATACTGCAGTTAGCCAGGATATGGCCAGCCGCAGAGTGCGTGCGGCTTTGGTGTTATTTTAGCAATAAGGAGCTAATAGTGTTGTACTTCAATACTAATCAAGTCAAATCGTTGGAGCTTAGTGACTAATATATCAGGATCACTTACGACCGTTTTTTGACCTAATGTGCATAGTGTTACAATTACCACTTTCTAATGGTGACGAACCTGCACATCGAGATAACTGATGTGTCAAGTCCGCCAAGCCGTGGCGGGAGGCCCGAGCCTAGCAGTAGGATGATTATGGGTTGTTATTATTCCGGTGTTGTACGAGATAAGCGACCTCCAAGGAAGAGATGCTGCAGGTCCCAGGCGGGCACGCGCACGAGGCCCGAGGGCGTGAGCCGCTGCAGCGCGCGCAGGTCGAGCAGCCGCAGCCTGGTGGCGCCGCGCACCAGCCGCGCGAGCGCCTCGTCGCCCAGCCGGTACTGCCCCACGCCCACGCGCTCGCACTCCGCCTCGCCCGCGATCGACAGCTCCTCCAGCTGCGACCAGCCCTCGCTCTCCATCTGCCCACACGCAAGGACGATGCATCATCACAATTATTTACGTATCAAAATATCATAGAAATCATTTTAATTATTATTTAAATAATAGATAATTAATGCGCTATTTGACTCCTTTTATTTGCACACAATTATGAACTAAACACCCATACAAAATCTTTTTATATAGGATTTTTAAATGATTTGGACAAACACAATACATCCAACACAAGGAATTCATAAAATCATTTGAGAAAACTAAAATCATGTGATCAGGGGACCACCTTCGGGAACCAAAGTTTTTGACGTTAGAGGTCGCCTGACGGGCGCATATCTCTTGTTTTTCTTATGTAACGATTTCTGCCGGTTCACTCTACTACTCACTACCGTAAAACGAGTAAAAGAACTTTTTTCCAAAAAACATATCAGTTGCTAGGTATTGAAATTGTTACGGATTATTTTATATAATATATATTTATTGGCGTAAACGTAAATAAATAAAATTCGCCTCTAAAACATTATATTGACTTGCTCTTAGGAAAAATTTCTTACAAGTGACATAAACAAAAAACAATAAAATCATATTACATATAAATTTAAATTATGAAAAATAGCATGCATTCTAAAAAGTTTCAATACACTCCGGGCCCCGGCGATGCGTACGCGCAATATTAGTTAAAACGTTTTGGTACTCTAACTGCCCGACCGGAGCGCGTCACCAATTTTGTAGAGTCCTCTATAAGGGCTCTTTCAAGTTCCAGAGGGTATAGGTTTTGAGTTGCCTTTATGCGTTCCCCATTCTGAGTCTTGACGCATGCAACTCTAGGGAATCCATCTGTTCCCAATTTTATTTCTTTTACTAATCCCAGAGGCCAGTCTACACGCTTACTCTCTGTTTTAATGACTACAATATCCTCGGGTTTGATAAATTTACAACTACCTTTACCCTGTCTCTGACGAATAAGACCCAAATATTCCAATCTAAAACGGGATTTTAAATCACTACATAACTTATTAATGTATTTCCATCTACTGCTTAAAATTTCACCATCAATAGAACTTAAATTTAATTCCTGACCATTAGAATTAGGTGATCTGAATTGTAATAAGAAGGAACTGGGTGTGAGTGTTTGTAATTCAATATCATCGGTAATAGTTAATGGACGCGAATTTATGATATTTTCCACCTCACATAGAACAGTGACTAACTCATTAAAACGAAGGGCTGCCTTTCCTAATACCCTACGTAAGATTTCCTTCAAATAGCGAACCATCCTTTCCCAAAACCCTCCCCACCAAGGCGCAGATGGCGGACTGAAATACCAGGTCGGCTTACTTGTACGTTCAGCTATCCCTACCCAATCTAAACCATTTAAAAGCTTGTATGCGCCTCGGAAGTTTGTGCCGTTATCACATAATTATTTCTACATTGCCTCTTCTACTTACGAACCTACGAAATGCTAGCAAAAATTCTTCCGTTGGTAAGGATAGACATAATTCTAGATGTACAGCACGATAAACTGCACAGGTAAAGAGAGCTATCCAACATTTTTCACCGGAACGCAATATCAAAAGCCCTGCGAAATCTACCGCTGACACCTGAAAAGGTGCTCCGCAACGAACACGGTCTGCTGATAAAGGCGGAATGGGACTAAAATAGCCCTTTGCACTAAATCGCTTACATATTACACAATTTCTAACAACCTTTTTAACCAAAGTTCTGCCGTTTACAATCCATACAAATTCTCGAAGTTTTAACGACATAGTTTGGTAGCCTGCGTGTAAGTATTCTTTATGCGATTGATAAACTAGCCTTTCGATAATAACTAATTGTTTTATATTATATATATTTATATACTGTTAGCGAAAACGTTAATAATAAAATAATAATTCGCTTCTTCATATATTATATTGACTTGCTCTTAGGAAAAATTTCTTACAAGTGACATAAACAAAAAACAATAAAATCATATTACATATAAATTTAAATTATGAAAAATAGCATGCATTCTAAAAAGTTTCAATAGAAATAGAGCAGCTGAGGTCTGATTAAGCAAATCATACCTGTTGAGCGGCGGAGAGGGGTGCGAGCACCAGCTGAGCGTTGGCCGCCCGGAACACGCGCACCTTGGGGCAGCCGCGCTGCAGCGCCTCCAGCGGCACAGCCGCCGGGTGCGACGTCGCGCACGCGCCCGATATGTCCAACACCTCCAGGTTCTTGCAGTGCGCCTGCAATACACATAACACCGTAAACCATTTACGGTTTGCATCAATCTGGTGGGCTGTCTGCCTGTCTGTTGAACTCATGCAATAAAAAAACAAAACAAAAAAATAGTCCCGCTATACTGAACTTGCGGCCCGCCGAACTCGTATGTGAAGGCTTGTTATTAGCATTTTTTTACTACATACTAGACCAATCTTCATAATGAGTAAAACCATCACGAATATCTGATAATATCAATTAAGTTGTCTTTGAATATGAATGCGAATGTTACGCAAACGAAACTGCGTGGAAATCCTTTTGATAAATAAAGAAAGAATGAAATGAACTTACTGCAACCGACGACAATATCTGTGGCAGCGCCGTGAACTTATTGTTTGCAAGTGTGAGATGCGTGAGGCGTTCGCCGAAGTTTTCGGCGATGCGGGCCATCGACGCAGCTGACAGGGCTGTGTTCGATCCAACCGTCTCGGACTGTAAGCATAACACCTTACTATGAGGAAAAAAACAACACAGTCAATTTCAAGCAATATCATTCAAAATAAGTTCTGATGAAAGGCAAATTTTGAGAGTTATACATATAAGTTAAGACTATGTTCAACTCTTTGTGTATCACTATACAACATGTTATTGTTGTTTTGAGTAGAAGCTTACCCTGGTTTTTTAAATTATTATATACAATAAAAAAAATGTTATACAAGCTCTTTTCCAAGAACCCATGACGCTGCAGTTAATAGAACACAAAAAAATTTCATATGCTATATAATGTAACAGTGAAAAGCAAGTTAAAGTTTTGCACAACTAATAATTCCTCCTGATGTACCTGCGCAGTCCTCATTAAGTAGCGCGGGACAGTGTATTAATCGTGTAAGCGGAACAGAGATAAGAATGAATATCAAGCAACACTGCCATTTTTACTTGCATATAAAGTTCAATTTAATTATATAATATTATATTGAATTTTTGAAAATTGAATAATTACATTTCGAAAACTGGTCTGCACTTTTCTGCGTAAAGGCATACTGCTGATCAGAATTATAAGTAGGCTAATTCGAACTTAAATTATTTCTTTATATTTATGTTGATGCAATTTAATACAAAAATTGGTCTGACACAACATCTAATGTTATTTTGTTAAGTTATTTTCATCTTTAATAGTCTTCAATGGTAGATTAATTCTAAACCGTTCCTAATATACCTATTAACTATAGTAAAAAACATTTAAATGGATACCATAATAGAAAATATGAAAGAATGTAATCTTGGAATTCAATAAGTGATATTATTTTTCAACTATGATGGAGTGTTTTTGCATGTAAAGTTATAAACACCCCAAAATTCATAAAATGTATCCCAATACTTCTTTGAAAAATCTGCATATTATACAATTTTACCCATTCCAATTTTAAGTTTAAGTTTAAGTAAATCTCAAGACTATTATAATTAGGGATGGGCCGAAATTCGTTTTACATTCGGTTTGACCGAATTTCGCCAGCTTGAGCCTAATTTCGGCATTCGGCCGAAATCCAGTTTAAATGCCGAACATTCGGTGCAAAAAAAAGTGAAATAGGTACTTGCACTATTTTGACTGAAGTTAATAGAAATGATATCTATCGTAACCGTAAAATAAAATTGGGTCACTATATCATTTAACATGTAAACCTTAACTTGCAATAAGATTAAACATTATGAGTTAAAAATTATGAAATGGTGTTTTTATTTCAATCAAAGGTCTAAAAATCTATTCTTTTATCCATCTACTCGTACTTAAAATTTACTAGAGGTAGGTTATGGTGTAAAAACGCCAAAGATTCGGCGTTATCAAGTCACATCAACAGGTCACGACGTGTTACTCTTGAGTGAGCGTGGCGAAATCAAACCGAAGTTCGGCCGAATTTTTTGTTTTAACCGAATCTTCGGCCGAAGTTCGTATTCGGTTCAAACCACATTCGGCCCATCCCTAATTATAATTATCGTTTTGAACCATAGGTACAACTGGGATATAATGTATGTAGGTATACAAAAGTGACCAGGAAAATTCTTACCGTATGTGAAAGATCAATCCGTTGCAACTTAGGCAAAGCCTGCATCAAGTCGAAAAGCTGTTCTGGCGTTATTCGGCTCCAGCCTGCGATACTCAACTCCACTAGATCAGGGCAGTATTCCGCAACGCACGCAAGCACCCATGAAACGTTGCACACTTTCCATTGTGCTGATTAAAACAATAAGAAAGAAATATATTTCTCCCTGATCTGATGGCCAAGATAGAAATATAAATTAAATTGCTTCAATTCAATAAATCAAAGATATTTAGGAGTTTGAAGCCATATATAGCTAAAATCTTTAAACTAAATTTAAAATATGAATGAATATTGTGACATACCAATATTGAGACTTTGACACTGTTTCAATCGATTTTCTAAAAGCCAAACTAATTTGTAGTCTGTTTTACATTTGTCTACTGTATATTGTGCGAGGTCCACATTCTTCCATAATTCAGGCCTACAACTTACATTGTACCAAAGTTTGCATACTTTTCCTAATCTGAAATAAAAATATATAATCATAAGGGCTGCACTCACAGTATTTCGGGAACTCTTATAATTAAAATAAATGAATTTGAATTTGAAATTTGAAAAAGTGCAGTTTCAATTAATTATAATTGAATTAATTGAAGTGTCATTTTGTGATTATTATCAAAGAATGTTTTGGTTCACCCTTTACATTGCACCTGATATACTATTGCGGTATTTCCCAAAAATTGTATAAAGATTCCTTACTGCTAAAATATACTCTTATTTAGTTAGCTTGCAACCTACATACTGTCATTGATGATATCAACCCCATTCTTGCACTTTGTAAATCATAGTAATTCTGTTTTGTAGATCACATGCTATGATTTATTACAGTTGCTACGGTTTTAGATACCTTCTTTACCCAACATTGAAATTTTGCAATTAAACACTGATTTTGACAGTTGGCATAATGCTACAGTTTTACATAACTAATAATTCCTCCCGATGTATCTGCTCAGTAACCAATTTTATTAGTGTGGGACAGTGTATGAATTGTGTCAGCGGAACAGTGCTATAGATGCATAGCAAGCAACACTGCCACTTTTGCATGTGTATAAAGTTCATTATAGATTATTTGCTTGTCGGAAACCGGTCTGCACTTTTCTACACAAATGTAAACCGCTGATTGGTATTATATGTTGTGTAAAACTGTAATTTATAAACATTTAAATAGAAACCTTTTCGGATATCATCACAGAAGACAAAACCCAAAGTCATGTTATCTAATAATACAAGAAAAGAAGATTGTATACATACCTGATAACAGCTGGTAATGAGCCCTGAGAATGGACAACATACTCAAATATTGTTGTGAGAATCTCTTTAGGCATTGTATGACCCCATGGGCTCTGTGGTCCCATATCTTTAACTTCAGCACCACTAATTCTAGTTCTTTCAGTCTTTTCACTTTTATCTAAAATGAAACAAAAAAAAAATTCATTAAATTTTCAGTCATTTATGTCACCATCAATTTTTAAATACCTATGGATTATAATCTATCTCGAGAGATTGTAAACTGTCGGAATATTGTGAACCATAACATACTGCTTACAATTTAACGCATTCTTTTTCAGTATATTATAACCCACCAAAGTAAAATCGTTAATTTGTGAAATGGCATGTGATGGAACGTACCTCGCGCGCTGATTGGTCGGTCTTATGGTGGGTCGTTCTCTGTCCATAGTTAGAAATAAAACACAGGTGTCAGTCAAATAAACTAAATGCACCACATACCAAATAAACCAAATGTGACATCAGGTATGTATGTATTATGTAACGGTATTTACAATTTAACGGTAACATTTATAAATGGAAACAATATGTTTTGGCATATTGTGCAAAGCCTAAAATGCTGCTAATGTGACCTGCCAGTGGTCTAATAAATATACTAACCAAAGAATGTCCAAAGTTGAGGAAACTAGTAACTGGGATCTGATGGTAGGAACATGATGCTTACAGCTCTTAATTTATATTGTGCATGTATTTTTCCATGCCGTTTGTGTTAGCCTAATTATACTTACTTTTACTTTTAGTGCTATTAGATTTACGAGTTTTAGTTGGCCTAGACGGTGGATGTCGCGGTTTTGGCGCAGCGACACTCATAGCTGCCGGGGTATCGCCGCGTGACGGATCATACTCTTCACCAGAACTTTCACTGGGCACTGGAGAAGCCGCCCGCTTTTTCTTTGATTTCCTTTGACCAATGTCCGCAATTGATGTTGGAATTGGTGGTGTTATCTGAAAAAATAATAGTCACAATTAAATTGATGTAATAACAATGTCGATATTGACTCCAACAAGTATAATATAGTGACTGTAACCACCAATGGGATAAGCACGCTCTCAAATAAAGATTAGATTTAAACAAGTGTGGTATAGGAATATTATGGGGTGACGTCTTTGTTTATGGTAGATGTCATTGATTTGACTTAGAACATTTGTACTCATGTATTGACTGCAATAGATTTTAGGAGGAGAAATCCCTTTATGGATACCCTACTGCACGGGCACTCGCAGCGGCGTTAGTTTGGGACACGGCGGTCTGATGTTGGAAGGAATTTCCAAAAAAAACTCCTCGATGTTTCTCTTCTTGCCATGAGCCGGGACTAAAGTATTGGCATCACACATGGCATGGGACCACTTTTGTATGTAGACAAACTCAGTCGAGAAAAGGTTCTCCATACTCAGTTGATAGGGGCATGTGCGAAAATCTACACTACCCTTCTCGGCAGCAGATTGCTTAGATGATGCAGACTGATGGCGGCTTCTTGTTCTTTTATATTAGCAGTCTATTAGTACATGAAGATAGAATTACCAAACACTACATTTTCTGGGTTATAGCAAGTTTTAATAGCAGCAATGGGATAGCTATTTAAGGTTCCTATAGGATAAAAATAAAAAGGAAGGCCAGTCTATATACCTAGTCTCGCCATAAATATTGTAACAAAGAAATATTTTTTCCTATTACAAATAACATTTATAAGTATTACAGTGTGTTAGTTTAATACATAAATATCAAAGAATTTAAAATATAAAAAGCTTATTCGAAGTGGTCTCCATTGGCTGTAATACAGTCCTTTAAACGTTGAGGCCAGTTATCAATAGAAGCACACACTCTTTCCATGGGAAAATTCTTCACTGCCAATCATATGGATTGTTTTAAGGATTCCAAATTATCATGGCGTTTAGAGCAAGCCATACTCTCTAAAACTGACCATAAACCATAATCCAGCGGATTAAGATCGGGACTAGACGAAGTTCGTTTCCAACCAAGAGTGTGTGGACTGAGCTTTATGACCAGGCGCCGAGTCTTGCTGGAAGGACTATTCTTGGTTATTGAACATGGTGTTGTTAAGGAGCTTAACTACCTTCTCAAGAATGGTATCTTGATACACTTGTGCCTATGTTTTGATACCTTTTTCACAAAAATATGGCTCAGTCACTCCTTCATAGCTAACACCCCACCAAACCATTACTGAAAACGGATAATGCCCACGTTGCACTCTATCGACTAATTGAGAAGCTTCCTTAGAGCTTTGAGCATAATTACGGTCATTTTGCTTCTTAAAATGTTGCTCAATTGTAAAAAATTTCTCATCCATAAACAAAATTTTTCTGTGACCTCCCTTTGCGTACCGCTTCAGTAGTTGTTTCGAGTTTACAACCCTATTCCTTTTTAAATTATGAGTTAAGAAATGACCAGTGCGTCTCTAGTAGGCTGCAAGTCCTAAATCATCTTTTAAAATACGCGACATGGTTCTAGGTGATATCTTCATCTCTCGAGATAAAATCTATTGCTTTCGGACAGGATTTCTTCGAATTCTTTCCCTTACTGCTTTGACCACCTTTTTCGTACGAACACTACGTGGACAGCCAGATCTTTTTCTGTCACAAACATAGGAGGTCTCATTGTACCTATTAATAGCCCGGTACACAAACATTTGACTAATACCAAGCGTATGGAGAATTTTAAATATTGCATTTGGCTCCATACCTACTTTGTGTAATACAATCACAGCGATTCGGTTCTCTTTATCGCCCCACTCCATTTTAATATCGCAAAATGTTGTACAATGTATTGGCGCCAAAATGAGAAAACACAATGAACAATTATATAAAAATGGCAGATTCCAAATTTAAATGTAATATTTTGTTGTTTCTTTTTAATTGTAACAGTATTTATGGCCAGACTAAGTATTAATGTATAAAGTTATGTCTCACCTGGTTTACAGAATGTTGCATACAGACACATATTATTATGTGCCATAAATATACTAAAGACAAATAAGATACCCTTCTCATGTACTGTTAGATTTGTGAAAGCATTTTCAGGGTTCCTAGGCATTCTAGTTAAACATGGAAATACTATAAAATCATCATGTCTGTCTGTTTATGTCTGTACATACAAGGGTGAATCAACAATTAATTTTTTTTGTGCTACGAGTTGCTAAAAACGCAAAATTATGGGTAAAAGTGAGTTACGTGCGTGCGGTGATAAAATATCTCAGATTGAATAAAGTCTATGAAAGAAATTTTTTCGGACATTCAGCAGCCGTTAGGGGATAATGCTGTACCCTATTCTATGGTTGTGTACTGGGTAGCTGAATTTAAAAGAGGAAGATCAAGCTGTAAAGATCACCCGCGGAAGAAAATGTCAAAAAGGTTAAGAAACTGGTTTTGGAAGACAGAAGTATAACTGTAAAACAAATAACTGAGATCCTAAAGATATCTTTTGGTAGCATTCAATTTATTTTAATTGATTCACTAGGGTTTAAAAACGTGTCAGCAAGATGGGTGCCACGAATGTTAACTGACGAAAACAAAAAGCGACGTTTGGAAATTTCTAAGCGTTATCTGGAAATGTTTCAGTGTGATTAGGAATAGGATAATTTTTGCTATTGCCTTATGAATATGAACGTGGGTCCATCATTTCGTTTCTGAAACTAAGAGACAAAGCATGTCTTGGAAACGACTATCCCCCTAACTATTAAGAAATTTCGAGTTGCTCCTACCGCTGGCAAAGTTATGGCCTCAGTGTTTTAGGATGATGAAGGAATCCTTTTTATTGATTATATGCCAAAAGGCCAGGCGATTACTGGATCGTATTATGCAAGTTTAATTCCGAAAGTGCGTGAATCGATTAAAGAAGAACGTCGTGGAAAACTGTCGATGGGCGTGTTGTTTCTTCACGATAACGCTCCCACTTCTCAAACTGAAAGTGCGTTCAACGCAATCCGCTCTGCTGGCTTCAATCTCCTTGACCACCCACAATATTCTCCGGACTTAACCCAAAGTGATTTTCACTTATTCCCAAAAATAAATGAGGAAATTCGTGGATCAAAATTTCACGATAATGACGCGGATATGGCTGCCGTAGCCGTAAAGGAGTTTTTCGAGACTCAAGAAAATATTTGTTTTTTCGCAAGGGATAAGGAAGTCAGAAACGCGTTATTCTAAATGCATTGCATTGGAGGGAGTTTATGTAGAAAGATAAAATATTTTTGTTTAAATTTTTGTATTTTTAATATTGATTCCAAGAACTTTTTGATTTATCTGTGTAAATGTAATGTTATCAAAAACTTCTGGATACACAAGTGAATTTTTCAAGTGGGTCTTCTTCAGGGTTAAATCCTAAACTATGGTAAATAACGAAAAACACTCAAAGGAGTCTGAGGCCGATTTTGATGAAAACTAAAAGTGGTACAATGATACCACTGCACATTTTTGAAAAATCAATTAGGTACCCTTGTCAGGAATCTAATGGGCAGATTGTGCAAAAAAAACCACCTGTTTTATTATACATAATCATAGTGCTCATAAGGATTAATTTCTGTGAAAGAATGTTAGACAGCAAATCAAGGAAAAGGCTATTTTCTAATTAAATGTTCTATTTTCCTTACATCAAATAAACCTCACCTCAGTTTATTCAATGTGGAAATTATGAACATTATACTATTTTTAAGAGCCATTGATAAATAAATTTTTGAAATGCACATTATTTTAATCCAATCAATCAAATCAGTCTAAACATTGATTGTACAAATGACTGCACAATTTGATGTTTAATTAATTTATGGAAAATAGAACATTTTGTTTAAAAACAACCCTTTACAGGAATTAATCCTTGCAAGCTACACTATGATTGGGTATAGAAATACAGGTGTTTATTTTTTCAAAATTAAGGGATTCCATTCCTGACAAGGGTTATTGATCTTTCAAAAATCTAAGTCAAAATCGGCCTCAAAACCCCTTTGAGTGTTTTTCACAATTTCATATAGCATATGATTTGGCCCTTAAGGCCCACTTGAAAAATTCACCTGTATTGTATTTATAGTAGAGACTATAGTGGGGGTAGGTAGAGATCTACCCCCACAGAAAACAGACTTGATAATATGTATGTACATAGGTGTCTGGAGTCTCATTATAAAGGTCTTTAAAAATTATAATTATTTATTAGAGACTACTTTGTTTAAGTCAATACGTTTGGAGATATTATAAGTTTCTAAAGGCATAAAAGTATGTGTGTGGGATCCTCTAATTGTTGCAGTATGGGGTGGTTAAGTAGTTCATATGAATTAGATCATCAGATATGGAATATTTTTGATTAAATATTTTTTACATGTTCCAGAGCCAGATGTTTGTCAACAATGACAGACAATGTTTGTCATCTATACATATAAAGTCGTTGTACTGTTGTTCGTGCCTACCCCGCAAGGGAACTGGCGTGAAGTTATGTATGTATGTATCTATGTATGTACATATAAAGTCTTTCACTGTGCATTGACTGACACTTAGCCAATTTATTATTAATATTGAAAGATAGCCAACAAAAGAGAAAGTTGAATTTTAAAAGTTAAGTAAGTAAGTAAAGTATTAAAAGGAAATTCTTTTTATAAATTTTATAAATAGTTTTACTCTCTCAAAACTGGAATTATAAAAGTATTTTACAAGAAAGGTTCAAAAATAACTGTAAAGTTGGGGTTACTAATACACTATATAAACAATGGAGAACTCTATGCAATTTTTTTAAAATTTCTAGTCTGTTTGTTTGTTCAGGATTCATGTAAAAACTACTAGCCCGATTTTGTTGCTGTTTTTGGTGACTGACAGCTAATTCTTAGACATAAAATCTGCGCTACTTCTTCTCCCGGGGAGTCCATGGTCATTTTTCTAGGAATAATTTAAAAAGGCCAGATTGAAAAAAAAATCTAACTCCAATGCAAGTTTTTCACTGATTGAAAAAAGATTTTTATGTAATGAAATATGTGATGATGTGAGTATTTTCCTAGAAGCAGTCTGAAGTTGTTCAGGTGCATAAAAGTTAGCTCATTCTGACACAGTTTTCAGTAACATGATAGCTTACATTTTTTATTAAATTCTGTGGCACTTTGTGTCCCGGGAATCCCGCAGGAGTTTCAAGCCAAGTGTGGACGAAGTCGCAGGCATATCCTAATTTAGTATATTATCATAAATTGCATTGTCACATTTTTATAAGGTTTTGAAGGAAAATCATATTCACTATATTACTTTTTGAGTTGGCATAAGAATTAATGTACTACTTAGTGTCAGTTCAAGATCTACAATTTCGAGGAAGCTATGGTGGACTTTATATGGGTCTAGCTTTTGCTTGACATCTGTTTCTTTAACAATTATTCTAAAAGTTAAACATCCATGAATACTTGACACAGGCTAGATGCACAAATTTTGTTCCAAAATCTTAGCAGAGTAGCTTACACTGCTCAAGCAAATGTTTAACTTAATATGCATATTAGTACAATTACTATGTTGATGATGAAGGAAAATATTATGAAGAAACATGTATATCGAGATTACAGATGCGTGAAACTTGTTAATCTGCCTTGCACAATGTGGGGGGTATACAGGTGTTTCCTTATAATCAGGATGTTTATAGGCTGATATTATTATAAGTTTTTAGTTTATACCAAACTTTCCTCCAAACTTTTATATTATTTAGTGTTTGTTTGAATATGTGCATAATTGCTTCTTCTTTAAAGTTTTAGATATAAACTGATGCATATAAAATTTAATATTATTAGGTTTTTGTAAGTTGAATACTGACATAAAACCAAGGCTTTTCATATTATTTAAATAGATAAAAAATTCTTTAAAGGTCAAGGACACTTATTGTCTATGGTAGAATTATCAATGAAAATAAATATGTCTATACTGTATCCAAGCATTTATTTTAGTTTTGACATTTGCACATCTATCAAGTTACATATTTCTTACAGTAAAGCCCACATGAAACAAATGATATAATTGTCATACTTTATTGTTGTGGGTGATGTAATAGTGATCTCATGTGAGTCATGTAATGTACAGACTATTAAACCATCAACACCAAACTCAAATAAATCTAAGGAAATTGAATTGAAAATAAAGAATGTTCTACTTTAAACAAAAATAATACAAGTTGTGATTATAAAATGGCTTATTTAATATATGTAAAATATGTTCATTGACATGTGGGTATGTTTATTACACAATATAGTATTTAGCTAAAATATATAGTTAAGTTAAATTGATTAAAACTTATTTATAAATGAACTCAATTTTTATAACAAATTGGTAGTGTTAGCACCTTACTAATTGATCCATCATCAAGCTGTCAAAAGTAAAATAAATGCTTGAAAAGGGTTAGGTATATAATTTAGGTATCTTAAATCACAATGAAACAAAAAACTGGTAAACCAAAATGAAAACTGTTGTTTCAGGAAATATATTTTAAGATGACTAATTTCATCAGAGCTTTCCTTGAACATAAACATGGAAAGTTTTATTGATCAATAAAAAAAACAACACGAAGTTGTTTATCGAATTGAATTCTACGTTTAAATTATAAATTTAAAGCAGTGTGCAATATAAGCAATATTTTTTTTTTTTTTTAATAGCCAAACTTGAAATTCATATATGAATACAGTGTGAGATTCACTTTTCCTGGACTTTGGATGTTTGTTTCCTCCTTTCTCTCTCAAAGCTTTGGGAATTCAATGTTTGTCATGGAATTTGGTATATTTGTGCAGTTGTCAATGGGAATGAATATTACTACTACTTAATCCTAGAAAATGGGAAATCTATGCAAATATGCAAAGCTAAATTTACATAATAGAGATGAACTTACTGACATACCTATGTATACGAAAGTGAGTTCATTCAGAAGTTTTTAAAATCTAAACCAATAAATATAATTGAGGTGTTTGTGATTTCAAAATAAATGACAGAATTTATAAGTTTAATAGAAAGTGTTAGAAAATGTCATTCATAATCATTTTCTAAATTACCCTTTTTACGAACCTATAAATCTCATATAAAGTCTCCACAGGAAAACAATGAATGTCAAGAAATGTAATTTAGGACAACTGTTTTGAAAGTTAAAACTTTGATCTATTGTATTTCTACAAACATTTTATATTTCTTTTCTAAATAAGGGATATTCTTAAATTTTATCAAATTTCATTATATTTGGGATTGTTTGTGGTTAATTGCATTATCTACATTGGTAATGTGTGACCAAAGAGATAAATTATAATGTGCCTAAAAGTGCCTCAACAAAGTGTAAAATATTGCCAAGTAGATAGGTAGCATATAAAAT
Organism: Dendrolimus kikuchii; assembly: GCA_019925095.2. Taxonomy (NCBI): domain Eukaryota; kingdom Metazoa; phylum Arthropoda; class Insecta; order Lepidoptera; family Lasiocampidae; genus Dendrolimus; species Dendrolimus kikuchii. The sequence goes on along the minus strand of CM034391.1, from coordinate 12,650,125 downwards.
ATGATAGGTATAAAATGAAATTCAGTAAAAAATACTTACTGTTTCATGGACACTAGTTCTCCTAATTTTAATTTTAATTGTGTTCGTGTCCACTATCTGACTTTGATATAAGGTGGTACACTCAGTTTTCTTTTTCTTTTTACTACGTGAACTACAAATGTCCAACATTGAGCGTGGCTTACCACTGCAAGGAGTAATTGCATGAGTTCTTTTCTCTTTCGAGTCCTTTTTGCTTTTTCTTGTTGATAATTGACTAAGTTCATGACTGTAGGGTTTACCACTCTGTCGCACATTTATTATAGGTAACTTTACACTGTATTTGAGCACTTCATCATCGGAACTATCCTCACTTTCTTCTGCTTGATAATCTGCATCATCCTCATCTTCCAACTCCTCCTCACTTGTTTCATCATCATCTTTGCACTCACTACTACTCACTAGGTTTAAGTTTTTACCACCTTTTACTTGCACTGTGGATCTATTCATTGAACGAGACTTGTGACGAGATCTTTTCTTTCTTTTTGTCTCTGAAGGAAGACATCCATTTAAATTGTCAGTATCTCTTCTGTGTTGTTTGTGTTTTCTATGACGAGGCTGCTTGGGTGGTAGAAGCTTCCCATTGGCGATTTGCAGTTTTTGTTTGGCTATTTCATCTATGCTCTGTTCGAAATCAGTTTCTAGTTTTACACATGAGATAGATTCATCCTCGTCGAGCGTACTGCCATCGTCAGTTGTATCCGTCGACAACTTGGGCAAGCGCACCTCTGGGAAGAGGTCTTTGCGGACGGTGAGCCTCGCGGCCTCGTAACCGCCGTTCATAGGACTCGACCGGCCAGACATGCCGCCCGCCTCCCGCCGCCCTCGCGTGCCACTTCTACAATCCACTCACCTGTCTGCGAGGTAAACAATCAGTTTGACACATCACATTTTCACTTTTGTGATCGAGCTAATCACCGATCGTTATGTGATTGTATGAATATGTCAACGATTAACAACGGTTGACATAAAAAACATTATAATGTTCTTAGTTCACTCTTCTCGGAAGTCCCAAACATCTTTTTTTCTTCACATATTCGCATTTTAGGTCATCCATGTTCATGTAACGTTGTGATTGCGAAAATTAAAGTACATATCATTTTCGCAGGCACTTGATGTGGTAAACACGGTGAAAACACGCAAGATGTTGAATTTTTAAAGGCATGAACATAATACACACTAATTTTTAATTATTTTCGTCCACTACGAGTTGATGAAAACTGTTGACCTTGTTTAGAAGCTTATTATGTTTCAAATTTTAATCAACAGATGCAGACATTGTCACAAAAAAGTTATTCTTGTTTGGAAACAGTCACATTGTACTGGCGTTTTCTTGGCGAATCGAAGATACAAAGAAAGTTATTTAAAAATACTATCCATAAAATAAGATGTTATGAAATCAGTACAATTAAAATAGAAATTACTGAAAATATAATTCAGAAATGGTTTTTAGTATATAAATAATCAGGACTTCGGATAACTTAGTTTTTATTTACCTCGTTACAAGCATAACTACTAATGTCAAAGTTGTCAAATTTGATTGTATTCATCTTCAAGTTGTTATAATGAAAAATCATAGATGGAGCTATAAGTTCTGATAACAGAAATTCAATACGTAAATTCATGTAGGTATTTTGCTTTGTTTCTCTTTCTCTCAAACTCCTGCAATATTGCTGTCAAAAGCAGGCAGTTACATTAAACCAACTATGAAAGCCTTGTCAAATTATAAACTTTTCTACATATTTCTTTCAAAACAATAATGAAATGTTTTAGTGTGTGCGATTTGTGGTTGCGTGTGTTGTATGTATTGTGTGTGACGTTAGTCAATAGTGATAATGATAACCTACACGGTTTCTGTGTAGTGAAGTACATAACGGGTGAGTCACATTTATATTTATTACATTTGTTGTATATACTTATCGATGATCTCATATATAAGATTTTAATACTTGCTTTTGCTTCATTGCTATGCTTGAAATGTATCTACAATAAAAGAAAAACTAAACGTTATAAGAACTGAAGAACGTACTCTTTCTTATAAACTAAACTGGTAGCAAACGAGGCCTTAGGTCCGAAGGCTTTTTATTTTTTTTATCTGAATTTGCTATTTTGACATAAGGTAGATCATAATTTTATACTTAATCCATTTTTTAATAATTACCTATATCTAGCATATTATTAATCTAAGAGTACACATTACAATTTTCTATTATTTTTATCATAACAATGGTATAATGGGATTATAATTTACAATATTATATAATTATACGAAATAAAATACTGCTGACTGTAAATTTCAAGGCTTGACATGGTAAATTCCGTAAATATTTTATTTTATTTAATCTGGTCTCGGCGCTGGGTTCGGTCTATGGAGGATCTCAACCTTCCATAGTTCGGTCCTAGATTCGTTTGCTCTTAGTATATTTAAATGTTGTTGCGCTTAGGTATAGACAAAATTGTCTTTCTCTATTGATTTATTTAATTACTTTTTGTGCTAAAGACCATATAAACAATTAGTAATATAATAAACTAGCTGAGCCCGCGACGTCGTCCACGTGGAATTTGCTTTCAAAACCCTCCGATTTTGAAACATTCTTCATTGGTGCTCTGCTCCTATTAGTCTTAGCGTGATGATATATAGCCTATAGCCTTCCTCGATAACTGGGCTATCCAACACTGAAAGAATTTTTGAAATCAGACCCGTAGTTCCGGAGATTAGCGCATTCAATCAAACAATATTAGTATATTTGGCTACAACACTTATACTTACATTTTAAATATCGCGATATCTTTTGAATGAAACGTTCGAATTGAATAATTCAAAAATTTCTAGAAAGGTATTGAATTTGTCTTGAATATGGAGTACTTTATTTTGATAAGGATTAATACCAAGGTACAAAATAAAGAGTTTTTGAAGCGACGGCATTTTAATTATTTAAAAAATAAAAGAAAACACTTATTGTGAGATAACTACAATAGTTAGACATATGGTTACGCGATATTTTTTGTAGACAATTATATGTTCTGCAAAGTGGTAGTACATTGTTTTGTTCTATAATCAATAGTTTTCGCATCGCACGTCGTGTAAGGACTTTTCGGGTAATTTTTTTACACCTAGGGTTACATTATTGGACTTTTAGTAAGGATCCCTAATTTTTTTGAAAATATAATATAGCCTATAGCCTTCCTCCATAAATGTACTATTCAACACTGAAAGAATTTTTCAAATCGGACCAGCGGTTCTTGAGATTTGCGCGTTTAAACTAACAAACAAACTCTTCAGCTTTATAATATTAGTATAGATTAAATGAATGGCATGAATTGAAAAAAAAATCCTCCTTTTTTAAGTCGGTTAAAAATTGCTCCCAAACTAGTCAAACTACCGCCTCTTGTTGGGAACGTTCCTTAAGGCCGGCAACGTTATCTTGTTGGTTAGTTGTATTAATTCGTTGACCAAAATAAAGGCCAGCCTTTTGATCACGTGAGACGTCTGTTAGATATTTGGCGACTCTTCGATAAAGTTTTAAAGTGTCTCGTAACCCCATGGACGCAGGGTATCCATCTCCAAACGCCGCAAATACGTAACCATTTCCAATAGTGATATATTTTCGGCGCTTAAGATCTTCCTTATAATTGTTATTACTTCCGTTTAATGGCGCTTCTTTATTCTCGTAAGAAAGGGGTAAACTAGAACATAGAATTGGTTCTTGCGAGAATGTGGAGTGCCCATAACAATAGATAGTTTAACTTTTTAAAAGATTTGGTTCAGAAATCATTAACTATCCATTAATAAAGAAAAAAAAACTTATAAACTATAATTATCTTCTGAATCTTCATTACAATACATAAATAATCAGAGTTATCAGAAATGCTTAATTGCCAACGAGAGATGACGGCGAAAAAATATTTAATGCAATAAATAAATATACCTGCAAGCTTGTGAAGTGTCTTTGATTTTTTGATTCTACACTTTTTTCGAGCTCCCGGGAGCTATTTCTTCAAATTAACTTTTTCTTTCTTTATGTATCTGTCCTGCGAGGTTTGAAAGTTACGCTACGCCGGTGACCCAGGGAAGTTGCTAGTGTTTTAATATTTTATTTATTCTTAATTATTAATTACTTACTTCAGCAGTAAACAGCGTTCATGTGTAAGAGACGGACGTCTAATTCTGCCTATATTAGACTGAGTTTGTACAAAAGGCCAGAAAACACACATCGAAGGTTTCGAGGCGACGGACGTCATTGTTTTTGTAATTTGGCTGCATACCCCTAAATGCATTGAATTAATATAAGATATCTCAAAAACGATTTTATATTCCATAGCCAATTAGGTCAATAATATCCCCATTATTGACCTAATTGGCTATGGAACCCTTGAAACTTATAATTAAGATAGTTCAGAATAAACTTATTCGTGGTGGAAATTAAATGTACTGCTAGAACGAAATTTTATGGAACTTTGAAGAACTTTGAGAAGCTTATGAGATAAAATTACCAAATAGATTTTCTGGCAAACTCAGTATATATACTGCTTGGGCGGCATAGTCGGTGTAGTAATAGTAACGCTATACTAATAGGCAACGGCGGTTTGCGAAAAAAAATGTTATTATGTATATTGTATTCGCAAGCTAAACAAGTTATGCCCGTGTTTTGGTTAACATACACCGGAGAAATATGGGGACGATCTCAGTGGCACCCAGACTAAAGTAAATCCTGAAAAATGGTTTTCGAGATTTACCATATCCAGTATTCGAACTTGAGAACTTTTAAGCCCTCACTCGGACTACTACAATTAATCGACAGAAGTCGTCATTTCATCAGGTTCTACACATAAAAATAAATAAATTTCTTCATTTTGGAACAAGTCTTTATGTCATAGTTTCTAAACTGAAGTCTTTCCACATACGTGGGATACTCAGAAAGTTTTGCGAAATTAAAAAACAATGTGCTATGGTAGACATTTTTTTATTAAATTTTATCAAAGTACTCTCCACCACCCTCTATACAAAGTTTCTTGCTTCTGAACCAGTTTTCGAAACACTTTTTCCAGTCCGCCGCAAACACCTTGTTTACAGCTTGCTCGAACGATGACAGCGCAAATTCCGGCGACGAAAGTTGTATTCCTTTGAACTGATTTTTTATTTTCGGGAATTAAAAGAAGTCACACGGCGCTAGCTCAGGGCTGTAAGGAGTCCTAGTTCACCACCCAGAAGTTTGCTAGGCGTGCTGCCCAGGAAGTCCCTCGTTTTGAGCGCGGTATGGACGGGCGCGTTGTCGTGGAGGAGCAGTAGCCTGCGGAGCCCTGTGTTTGGTCGCTTGTTGATCACAACAGAAAACTTCTGCCAAGCATTTGATAGTATACTATTCGGCGTTGATGCTTGTTTGGTTCCGTAAAGGAATTGACACCAAGTAGCCATTTAAATTGAAAAACTCGCGATGAAAATCTTCCCCCCGCTTCTAAATCGCTTCACTTTGGTAGGCGTTGATTCGTTTTGCAACACCCAAACCGTTAACCGGCGCTTCGTTTCTGGATCGTATTGATACGAGTAAATCCAGGACTCATCACCTGTAATGATGTCGTAAACACGCCAAGACGAGCCTGCTTCAAATTTGTTTATCATATCACGGCACCATTCTACCCGGGCCTGTTTCTTAGCATTGGTGAGGTTGTGCGGTACCCAGCGTGAAACTATGCTCCTCACGCGAAGATGTACGTGTAGAATCTCGTGAAGGCTTCCCGATCCAATCTGCAGTACGTGCTGATTCTCTTGATACGTAACTCGCCTATTGTCTTGGATTAAATTATTCACTGCTAGAATATTTTCTTCCGTAACAGCCGTCAAAGGGCGACCACTTATTTCGTCATTTCCCAAAGTCGCTTGCATTCGTTGTACCAACGATACACGGTTGCCTTAGAAGAGCCTTCATCCATGAATGCCATTTAAAGTCTATTATACGGTTCGTCCGGTTTCAGGCGACACTTGAAATCATAAAAAATCATAACGCGAAAATGTTCCTGGTGTAGATCAATTTTTCAATGAGACACGATAATTTAAATTAGCTCACAAACAATGTGGAGGGAAATTTGAAATTCAAACGTACCTATTTTTAGTTATATATCATATTTTCAAAATAGATTATAACTAGCCAGTCTCATACATAAATAACTTTTTTTCGCAATACATTCTGAGTGGTCTGGTACCCTTGATTTCAATGCAATTCGGCACACCTATTACCATAAAATATTCCTTTGCCGAAATGACATCATATTCGCTTCGCAATTCTCGAGTTTACTGTCAACAGCCACGACAGTAACTAAAACATGAATACCACAGAGTACATTAATATATAGATATACAAAGATTGTGTTATTGTTATGTTTATGACAATCCCAAAAGGAGTACTAATGTACCTAACTATGACCAAGAACATGGTGGACTGGACTTAACTTGGACTACGAAGGCATGCAACAGAGATCTGCCTATCGATAAACAGTAGGTACGTGTAAATTGAGTTGCAGGTATTATTTATCTCGTGGCAAAATTTAAAGACGAGGGAATCTTGATTGGCTAAGTACATAATTAATAGTGGTAATATAGGGGTGTATTCTGTCGTCTGCAAATTAATACGCTGTTGAGGATAAAGTAGTTTATTGTATACGGCACACACATGATTGGCAAAAACGTCAATGACTTTTCTAAATTGTTCGACTATAAATACCGATATATTTTTTAAATGATATGTTGCTTTTCTTAGATTTATACGAAGGCATGCAACAGAGAACTGCCTATTGATAAACAATACGTGTAAATTGAGTTGCAGGTATTATTTATCTCGTGGCAAAATTTAAAGACGAGTGAATCTCGATTGGCTAACTAAGTACATAATTAATAGTGGTAATATAGAGCTGTATTCTGCCGTCTGAAAATTAATACGCCGTTGAGGATAAAGTAGTTTATTGTATACGGGCACACACATGGTTGGCAAAAACGCCAATGACTTTTCTAAATTGTTCGACTATAAATACCGATATATTTCTTAAATGATATGTTGCTTTTCTTAGATTTATTAATTAATTAGTCCTTCTAGACCTTCATTTCGCATTCACTGTGAGGGATAATTACGTAATAGTTGGGATCGCTGTTCATCAGATTCATTGGGTATCCGCTTCTGAAACTTTAAGCAATAAACACGTTCCTTTTATGATTCATGAGACAATCGCTTGTGAATTTGACTAAACCGATGGGCACATTCTTTCTCTGTTTTCAATATTTCTAGTTCTATTTTTTTAACGCTCCCGGCTTTCAGCTTCCGTTTGTTTAATCTAGCGATCGTTTTCGCATTCGAGAAGCTACCTTACTATAATAGGTCTACCCAGGTTCTTAACTTAAAAGTATAAAATAAAATACTTTTTAGAAAACTTTTTTCTATTAATAATTTAAACCGCCTTAAATTTTTAAATACAATTTAACTTAAAAGTAAAACATAAATATTTTCTGTTTGAAATAAATACACAGGTCCACAAAAAATGTCTGTGCTCGGTGTCAGACTATGATTTTTTGGCGTATTTTTTCCCGCTGAAAACGAATTTGAAGTCAGAATTGTGGGTCAATAATCAAATCATCGAGAAAACCCTAAACCGATGGACGACTGAAAAAACGATCTTGATTTTTATCGGGTTTTTGGGTCAAATCATAGTCTGACACCCAGCACACACAACTTTTTTATGTGGACCTGTGATATTATTTTAAATTTTAATTACATCGATGACCTTTGCAATATCTTAAAATGTGTCATGAACTCCTAAAATACTAATGCAATAAGAAATCTTCATTAATTTCTCTTTTGTTTCAGATTTATAAACATCGATACATGCATGTAATCTGAGCAATCTCATATTGTAGCAACAGTAAATCAAAGAATATATTGCATTGAGTAATTCAAAACCTTTAATAATTGAGCTAGGGTGATCAGGTGTCGGGCTAAGAGCAAGTGGAGGGGTAGTTATTTGTTAGTGGGTATATGTGATGCTAGTGTGGTAGAAGCGGCGTGGCGGGTGGTGGCCTGTTGGCGCGACTCGCGAGTGATGCTAATCGCGGTGATGCAGAGGCATGGTAGACGCGGCTGCGGAGCGCCGGCCCGCAAACGCCGCAGCTGTCTGCGATGCCACCCCCAGCCTCACCAAGTGAGTATCGAACGTATTTTTGGCATCTCTTCATGCAGATGCGTAGGTTTCATAATTGCAGTATTATCAATTGCTAATGAAGTCTTGTTGAAAGAAATGTACTATAATAGTAGTAGTGTACTATAATAAAAAGTAGTAATGTTAGAGTACTAACGTGCTTCTGTATGCTCGAGTAGTTGAAATCTTCAACAAAGAGTTTTAAATTTGCTTAGTTAGGCGTAGGCCTCGCCAGTGGCCACACATGTATAATTTTTAAATATAGAACAATACTGATATTCTTTTGTTTTTTAGTCAAGAAACAAAAAGTCAACAAAATTGATGTTCTTTTGTTTCTTAGGGTCAACTTTTTCCCCTCCATTTTAAAATCGTTATATATCCGCTCGAGTAGTTTTAACTATTAAAATGGTACAGTTCGCTAAAATAATAATATTAAATAAAGGGTTTTATAAAACTTTTTGAAAAAAAATGCTGACTGTCGCCGTTACGAGCACAGCTTTTCATTATTATCATTAATCGAACTTATAATAATTTTGCATTTTTCACATTTTTGTTTTTAATTTATTATAGTATCAGCCCATAAGCGCACTAAGCTTGGACCGCCTTAATTTTAGGGGAACGGACAGTATACACGCCACGCTTGCCCAAGGCAGATCATGGATGTTATCCTTCATCGTCAGCACACAATATTTAATGCATGTTAGATTAGAACACTATTTTATTGGTGCATGCTTCCCGCCCAAGGTCCTAAACCACGTCGCTTGAAACGCGAGTCCTCTAGCTACTAAGTTACCACGGCTTAAGTTAAGTGTTTTATTATACCTAAAATAAATTTGTACTGGTAAACAGTACAAATTCATTCAGCAGAGACGAAAAGCACGAAAGTGATATCGAAAGGAGAGTAATGACAGGTAATAAGGTGAATGGAGCGCTAAAAGTCTTTTATGAACAGCTAAAAAGTGTCTGTAAAGGCATAAAGGCACTCTTGGCTGTCCATCAAGGGATATTGGTGCCAACACTGATGTATGGCAGTAATAGTTGGGTATGGCAGAAGAAGCATTAACGCAGTCGAAATGAGAGCTTTAAGAAGAATATGTGCGGTTATATTGAATGATATGTACAGTATAAAGTACAGTGTGATAAGGGACTCCGTGGATTGAAAGAAGATCTAATAACAAGAGTTGAAAAAGGAATGTTAAGGTGATTTGGGCATGTAGTGAAAATACATGAAAGTAGAATCATAAAACAAGCGTATGAGAACATTATGAATGGTAGAGTTACTGCCAGTAGACCACGACATATACCCCATAATCAAAGAGCAGAAGTGTTAAAGAGAGGTCAGGTAAAAAGCATTCCTAATAAACGTGCATGTATGAAGAGGTTAATGAAAGGAGATGATGCGAAAGTTGTTTGTCAGGATCGTCACAGTGGAGGTCCATATTCTCTGCTTACCGCCATAGGAAACAGTCGTGATAATATATATGTATATATGAATTTGTACTAAGTATATTGTTGTTTTAAAGCTAGAAACTAAAAATAATATTGGCAATGTGTGCCCCATTTTTCATCATACTAAGTATTGATCGAATGCAAACAAAATATAATTGGCAACAGAATAAAGAGTTTAATTGATTCATTGCTGTTCAGTTCACATGTCGAGCCACTATTATTGACCGTTGCCATTTCGACGTTGACCCCGATGCTCTGCGATCGTTCTATTGAGTTTCTATTGGCATCTCCGTCAATAACTGTTTATGTACTCCATATATATATACGTAATTTTATGAATCGATAATTACATAGTTCACCAAAGGTTAATTCGGTCGTGAAGTATTTGACATCAATGATATTACATAATAGATACCTACGTTAATTCAGTGACCATTTGCGACGTGTACACTAGATTACTTAGGACTATATAAGTTAAAAACATTAGTGTCAGGGAACACTATGTCCTTGTTTTGCCGCAATTCGCTCGCGCGTGGTCAATATGCGACAGCTGCGCCGTAACTTTGGTGCAGCAACTCTACGATTAGGTGTAAGCCGATCTGAGTACGCAATACGAGTTGGTTGGTTAATGAGAGCACCGATACGTCTCGTGAAGTCGTCACGGCTGAGCGTTATCAGGGCCGTGGGCGACGATGTGTGCCACACGGACGCATAGCGATGCGAGTGTGTGCGCCTGTAGTAGCGCTTCCAGGAAACGCGAGTAGGTTTCTCGGAACCGATTGACTGTCGCGCGCGGTTTTCAGCAATGAATGGCCAGCGTAGCGCCTTCGAAAGTATTTTCAAGAACGTTCGAATATTACACCGAAACGTCATTTCCATTACTGCACTATCTTATCTCTGCACATGTGCATAATAAGTCTGTGTCCATTTCTTTATACGTGCCTTATCCTGGATCTATTCGAGAGCAATAAAATGGAACATACAAGATCGGCCAAGCGCGTATGGGACCACGCTGTCACACATTCAAGGGTTCCCCCTGTTGTCCACTGTTTTTACCATTTGGCTGCAGAACCACAAAAAGCATTTAATAGAATATAATAATTAAGTAATATTTATATTAAAAATTATAAGTAAATGGAACTTTTTCATCCTAATTTTCGTTTAGATTTTTTTAAATACTAATAATTATTTATGTACTTGTGTTTTATCCAATATACTCAAACGTAGACAGAGAAACCTTTCTCTGCTGTCTACGTACTCAAATAACTATCCATCTGTCGCTCGGTCTGTCTTTATATTTCAGTCATTTTTCTGTGATTCTACAGGTCTGTATGAATGGAATTTAGTAGAAATATGTAATACATATGTAGCTGCACAATACTGTGCACTACTGTGATGAAATTAGAGTAGAGAATTATTTATTACACAGGTCTTATAAAATCATTACGTTTGTTTTTGACTTATATTTATCTAAGTCAATTGATGTTTAAATATTAGATAGCTCCCAAAATCTTCAATGAGTTCCACACTATCGCCGCATCTAGTCGTCGTATTGCGAACTGTTCATAAAAATATATTTCCGCATAAAAGAAGGGCTAAGCCTTTGCAGGCCTAGCTCACTGAAGACTAGAGGTCCCCGAACAAATAAACGAACTTGCCTCTTTGTCCTGATCTGGGTATCTGAGTTGGGCTCCACAGTAGTTCAATGTATATTACCCATAAAGCAAGCTAACGTGCTTATCTTGGGGATATACAATGTTGTGTTTGTCTGACAATTATTAATTTATTTGGGAATACTACAATAATTAATATTCTTAAATATAAAATACAAAATTAATGCGCATATGTATAGTATAGTATATAGTATATTTATTAAGATCCCACTAAAAATAATGTATATAATAATAAACAATTTAACTTAAACCATTACAGGAAATAAATTTAACAATATTACAAGTAACTTCCTTTAGATTTTATTTATTATTATTTATAACTTAACAGTTCAAAAGTTATAGGGGGATGACATAATTTTCACGACTTTGGATGTTAAAATCTCTGTAGAGTGCACGTAGACTGTATATATTATAACTTGGACGTGAAGTAATACGATAATTTTCTTATAATATTAATATTTATTACACAACGATACGGTACAATGCAAGTATGAATATAGAGTGTGTAATTTTTTTTTTCTTTTTTTGACAATGAATGACAAATGAATATTGACAGTGTCAAAATATAAAATAGTAAATCAACTAAAGAGGTTGATTCCAACATGCTGGGCGCCTCAAAGAACAGTTCAATATAATTTAAATAATAAAATAAGCAACATTAACTTCTGTAATCAACAGCATATTGAAATTAAAAGATCTTTAGAAACTTTCAAATTAATTGTTATTACCTGTAATAACATATAAACAAGAAACATAGATAAAATATGGACTTCCCTATTCAACCAATCACTATTTCACGATCACATCATTTAAGGATATTTATTCAAAGACATGACACATATCTTAGCTATAGAATTCATATAATTTTCCTGAATTAGATGTAAACTTCAAGAATATTATTATTTTCAATCAAGCATACAAACTCACAAATTGATTTAATCTTACAAACTTATAACTATAATACTATAAATTTCAATGGTAACAGATATAAGTTTATTTTAAAATAAAGGATATTAAATACGTAATATTACTAATCTCAACGCCCCGACTCGATTATACTTTTCGGAGAAAACGATTGTAATTAAGAGAACTACTAGTGTTATAAACGCAATATCGTACATAACTATAAGATAATTTAAGACTTGCAAGAAGAACTACTGAGATAATGTTCGTGGAACCTTTTCCTATTTCTAAAACTATAATGTATGGCATTGCTTTCACTTATATTAGATTTATATATATGACAACAAACGTTAAAATTTTCAGCAAATGTTGGTAAAGTGCTTCCTACCATATGTTCCAATTCGGCATTACATAATATGGACCAGTTTACTCTATGGTCGTCATTCCCGTGTGTTGTTAATAGAGTCACTGGATTTTGATTGGCAGGGTGCATCAATGAATTATGCTTTTTCTTGCAGTGAATACACCTCAAGTGAAATTTACATCTTCTTCTGTGACCGCCAAGACAAATATTACATAAGTTGTTATCTTTAACAAATTTAGTTCGCTCTGCAGATGTAAGCAATGCAAACTCCTTACACTTCAATAATTTGTGAGAACTTGATTTGCACTTTGTGCAGGTTGTTTGTTGAACGACTACATGACTTAATACATTTGCAACAGGCTTCCAAATACGGGGTTAGGCGACAATAGAATTTTCTATGGCTAATGCCCTCTTCTCTAGAAAGCTGACAAATTCAGATATAGTTGGTGACGTTTTCGTATCCCTTTCCAGTTCAAATGCCCTTGCTGTCTAGGCTCCTCCTGGTTGGTATGGGTTCTTATAGTAATTAGTGGACTGCTTTAATTATATATGATTTTATTCGTTGTATAAATTAGTATGTGTAAGCGTCGCCGGACGGTGTAAGGCGGACTGCGCCGCTCGCGGCGCTCCCCTCTCTCCCCAACGGAACTGGTCGGCGTTAACACACTCCCGGCGTTGAAGATTTGTCTTCAAGAGAGCTGATGGGCAAGCAGCAAATGGAATTGAAGGCACGACGGATGACTCCCTTCTTCGTCCTTATATCAGCAACCCTAGCGACGCCGTCATTTCCTGGTACGACGCGCTCTATCCTCCCAAGAAGCCACATCAGAGGTGGAGTGTTTTTCTCTTTAATAACAACAAGAGCTCCTTCTACAAGTTCTCCCTTAGAGCTATGCCATTTCGTCTTATTTTGAAGCCAGAAGATATACTCGTTGGAAAAGCGTCTCCAAAAGTGTTGTCGCAGACTCTCCACACGTTGAAATCTCTGCATACTGTTTATGTTTCTTATGGAGATTTCTGGATGTGGCACAGCAGTAAGTGGTCTTCCAACAAGGAAATGAGCAGGAGTAAGAGGTTGAAGGTCAGAAGGGTCGTTGGAAAGAGGAGTTAAGGGACGTGAGTTTAAAATGGCTTCGATTTGCGTTAAACATGTAGTCAACTCTTCGAAGGTAAGGTGAGTCAAACCTAAAATACGTCTCAAATGATGTTTAGTAGACTTAACCGCCGATTCCCAAAGGCCTCCGAAGTGAGGCGTGTAAGCGGGTATAAAAGAAAAGTTGATGCCTTCGTGAGCCATTTCCAAACTAACAAATGTTTTAAAGGCGTTAGAAGCGCCGACAAAGGTTGGGCCGTTATCAGAAAAGATGGTATTCGGTTTACCTCGACGAGCAATAAAGCGCCCGAGAGCAGCTATAAAGGCCTCCTTTGACAAATCAGAGACAAGCTCTAGGTGAACTGCCCTCGTTGCTAAACAAATAAAAATGCAAATATAAGATTTGATTAATCTACATCCCTTTCCTTTGCGGTCGGCTATCAGTATTGGTCCACAAAAATCCGTCCCTGTCTCTAAGAACGGAAACTCTAACTGAACTCTCTCTTTAGGTAAATGACCCATGATCGGTTGGACAATTTCACCTTTAAAACGAGTGCACTTTACACACGACCGAACTACCTTCCGTGCTAAGTTTCTACCGCCTAAGGGCCAGTACGTATGCCTGATCGTAGATAAAAGTAGCTGAGGACCGGCGTGAAAAAGGCGTAAGTGAATTTCATTAAAAGTTAAGAGTGTTAGGTGATGCTTGCTACATAAAAGTATTGGGTGTCTGACGTCATATCCGTAATAAGAATTATCTAGTCTGCCACCAACTCTTATTAGGCCAGAATCTAAATAAACAGACAAAGATTTTAAACGATTTTTATTTGGTAAATTACTACCTGATTTAAGTATTTTATATTCCAGCGCGAACGACTCTTGTTGGGATATACTAATTAAAAAATGTGATGCCTTGCGAAGCTCGACGCTTGTTAAATAATTATGGTTTTGTTTGTTTGGATTTCTACAGTTGTTAACAAATCTGAATATGTAAGCCGTAACTCTTTGAAGTTTTATAAAATTTGATCCATTTTTTATTAAAGTTTGAAACAAAGAGATGTCTGAATGATGTTCAACATTAATAAATAATGATTTTATAGTCTCTGGTAAGGAAGTTTCTGCTATCTTCTCTGAATTAGGCATTGAAGGCCAAGATGAAGAGTCAAAATATAGAAACGAAGGCCCTGACCACCACAAAGATGATTCTCCTATGAGGCTGGCACTAATTCCGCGAGATACGAGATCAGCAGGATTCTCTTTAGAAGGCACGTATCGCCAGATATTATCAGCAAAACCTTCCCGTATCTCCGAAACACGATTCCTAACAAATGGTTTAAAACAAGTGGGAGAAGAATTAATCCAACCCAGAACGATTGTAGAATCACACCAGAATATACAATCTGCTGACTTAAATGTTAAAGAGCTGACGACTTTAGTACACAACCGTGTACCAAGTAACGCGCCACAGAGTTCCAAACGAGGTATTGTGGTGATCTTAAGAGGAGCGATCTTACTTTTAGATGCTAGGAGGCGCACGCAGATTGCTCCTGAACTGCTCACGGAACGAACGTAGAGACACGCCCCATACGCCTTTTCGGATGCGTCTGTAAATATATGGAGTTCAATGAGACGACATAAATCATCCAAGATCCACCTAGGAATTTTTATCTCATTAAGATGCGTTAATGTTCGTGTAAAATCATTCCAACACTTTTTAATGTCAGCACTAACTTCATCATCCCATGAACTCTTATCCATCCAAAGCCTTTGCATGATTAATTTAGCTTCTACTATACACGGGGAAATTAGACCTAAAGGGTCGAAGACCTGTGCAATAGTAGACAGAATATGTCGTTTAGTAACTGTAGTTGGTTCTTGTATGTGACTGATCGAGAATGTAAGATGATCAGAGTAACAGTGCCAATTAAGACCAAGCGTTTTTGAAAGCTCGTTAGCACTTAAATTGACTGTATGATCAGCAATTGGTTCTGCAGGGGATGGATGAGTGAGTGATAATGATTGAAGTATGTTTGCGCTGTTTGATTGCCATTTTCTAAGTTTAAGTTGTGCTGAGCTGAGTGTATCCATAACATTACGACAGAGGACGAGAGTTTCAGACTCAGAGTCACCACCAGACAAGAAGTCATCTACATAAAAGTCATCAGCTATGGCGCGCCGCGTATAGTCATCTGATGCTTCTTTGGATAAAGATATAAGACACCGTGTGCTAAGATAAGGCGCGGATGCCATGCCATATGTGACAGTATCTAAGGCGTAGATTTTAAGAAGTTGTGACGAATCCGATCTCCAAAGAATTAGCTGAAGCGGTCTCTGATCGTCACTAATAAGAACTTGACGAAAAAATTTTTCTATGTCAGCTGATACTACAAACTTGTGTTGGCGAAAACGAAGTAATATTGAGAGTAAATCATTTTGAACCCTAGGTCCAACTAACTGGATATCATTGAAGGATATACCAGATGATGTCACAGCTGAAGCATCGAATACAACTCGAAGCTTAGTAGTTGCACTCGACTCTCTAAAAACACCATGATGAGGTAAATAATAAGAAGGCAATAAAGATGATAAATCTGTAAATTCGCTCATATCTCCTAAACGCTCATATTCCTGCATAAATTCAACGTAATTTCCTTTGAATGTTGGATCTCTTTCGAATTTACGCTCAAGTGATAAAAATCGTTTTCTGGCTATATCAAAAGAATTACCCAATTTATTCGGAGCTTCTTTCAACGGTATCTTAACAACAAATCGCCCTTCATGATTACGAGTAGTTGTATCAAGAAAATTTTGCTCACATGTATACTCCTCAGGTGTATAATTATGCTTAGGTAATATAGTGTCCAATTCCCAAAATCGTGTAAGACTTGAATTTGTATCAAGGTCTTGGGTGAACATACATACATGTCTGTGTTTGATAGGCTGATATAAAACGCCAGATAAGAGCCAGCCAAATTTTGTTTCAAAAAGAGCAGGGTTATGTTTCCCTAAATCAATACGCGAAGTGCCAATCACGCTCCAAAAGACGTCTGCTCCAACAAGTATGTCGATGGACGAAGGGACGTAAAAAGACGGATCGGCTAAACGAATATCTGATGGCAACGGTATATCCTGTGCCTTTATATTTGTACTAGGCACTAAAGAAGTTATTTTCGGCAAGACTAAACAATCAATGTCCATATTAAAGTCACCAGTATAAGATGCTATACGAAGAACACAAGACCTGGTTGTTTTACACATTTGATTGTTTATGCCAGTTACGTTAGAATTTATAATACGCATTGGTAAATTAAGCTTACCGATCAAACTTTGCGTAACAAAGTTTGCAGTGCTACCATTATCCAATAAGACCCTGGCGTGTTGTTCTTTACCATCTGCACCCAGCACTTTGACCAAAGCTGTGGACAGTAACACATGACGGGATGAGTACGAGTCGTTATTGGCGGATAAGGCGACGTGCTCAAGCGTAGGAGCATCGTCGTGGGAATGCAACAACGTATTATGTTTTGTTTTACAATATTTGCAATGACTGAGTTTACACTTCGTGTAAGAGTGCCCTGGACGAAGACAATTAAGACATACCTTGCATTCTTTCGCCTTTGATATACGAGATTGAACTGGCAAGGATTTGAATGTATCACAATTAAATATAAAATGATTATTATTACATAAAGGACAAACATAAGACTGCATTTTATTTAAGTTAGAATTATTATTATTAGGTAAAACCACGAAGCTCTTTTGTTTATTATTTGAGATATTTACCTCCTTGTTACTTCTAGATTCTTCAAGAGTTTCCAGAAGATTAGCGCGGTTCCTAAGAAACTGGATAAATGCATCTAAATTTGGAGTATCAGTTAGAGTATTCCGATGTTCTTCCCAATGCCTACTGGTAACAGAATCTAGTTTTGTAGCCATAATGAAAATTATCAACGTATCCCAATGCTCAACGGGTTGTTTTAACGTTTGTAATGCTCGTAAGTTTTTATTGGTGACGTCAACAATGTTACGAATGCCATGACTTGATTCTCTTTGAATTGCATTAACGCTAAATAAAGACTTAACATGGTTATTTACAAGCAGTTGTTTGTTGTCATAACGTTCACATAATAAGCTCCAGGCATTCCTGTAATTTTCTGCCGTAAAGTCTAAGCTTCGAATAATTAAGGCGGCACTTCCATGAAGAGAAGTCCGTAAATAGTGAAACTTATTTATTTCGTCAATGCCTTTTTCATTATGTATGAGAGAAACATAAATATCCTTAAATTCTAACCAATCCTGATAGCCGCCGCTAAAGTGGGGTAAATTAATTTTAGGAAGTCTAACATTATTTTGTCTACTATTCTGAACAACTAAAGTAGGGTTGTCACCTGAGCCTACCTCTGATGCAGAATCAGAACGCTGCTGTGACAGCTTGCGATTAACAGCGATCAAATTGCGCGCTGCAGCAGTTTGACTGTAGTACTGGCTTTCAAACTGTTCCCGGTCTGCATACAGCTCTTCAGGTGAATCCGAGATGACCTCCAACTCACTCTGGAATTCATCATAAGCAGAATATGAGGATTCTAATTTTCTAAGTCTTAATTCAAGCTCTAACAGTTGAGTGTCGCTAAGATGTGTGACCATCCTATTTGCGCATAAAAGTTACGATCAACATTGGATCTCAATTATCTGTATTTATGCCTAGATTCCTGAGTGCACAAAGATTCTGTTTTATCTGTGATACAAAAGATCTAATACTACTAGGAAGATCAAGTAAAGCCGATATACGCTCTGTTACAATTAGATGTTTATTGAAAAACCTATCTTGCAATAAACTCCTTGCTTCAAAGTAACTGCTGTCAGACAGTGGCAGATCTTTAATTAAATCAAAAGCTTAATTTTTTAAGAAAGCCTTAAGGTAATGAAGCCTTTGAATATTTTCTAGCCTTGAGTCATTGTGAATTAAACTGTCAAATAAACCAATGAATGTGACATAACTAGAACAAGAACTACCGTCAAACGGGTCAATCTTTATAACAGGTAAAGCTAAGTCTCTGTGATATTGATTAGTATGAAGTCTGGGGTCTTTGTTGTTTTGCTCAATATGCTCATTTAAAGCCGCGGAAATTTCGTAAAATATATCTTCTACGATTGATACAACTTCCTTGTCATTAGGATCGAGTAGCCCAATTTTATTATTAACGTCCTCCAACTCAGAAAATGATTTTTGCAAACGCAACAGTCTCACCTGTAATTGTGCTATGCTGGCCTCTTTTAATGCATCTGACAAAATAAAAGTCTGAAGTCGCGTAATAATACCCTTCAGGCTTCCGCGCTTAGCAACTAATTCCTTTAGAACCTCAGACATCATCGCCACGAAACTTTACAATCAAAATAATTATAAAACTAATATTACAACAAACCTTACAATATACAACACTAGGAAAAAATATTAAATTTAAAAAAAAAACAACAATACACAAACGAGAATAATCTCTACAGTCCCAGCAAAAGAACAATTCCAGAGTTTTTGGCGGGAACTGAAAGGGGACGTTGTGCTGTGCAGTTTTATTTTCTAAAAATGTGTAAAATCACTCTAAAATCAACAATAGTTGTAGGATATTGATAGTTTTTGAATAGTAATTATGTGTTTTTGTGAGAAATGTGAACTGTATAGTCAAATGTGGCCTTTCGAGTTTTCACAAGAACTCCATTGAATGGTGTGGATTGTAGCCTACAATACAACTGCGCCTGGCTTAAAGGCCTAGTTGCCAAGCCATAAATTTAAAAAAAGAACAATTCCAAAATTTAAACTTCAGCAGGCCCCGCCTGTGCTCGTTCGTAGACGTTTGTTCCCGCAAGCGTATTCAAATCTCGAACACACGTTATGGTCGAAGTCTTGGCCGCATAGATTTATGCTTTAATTTAATTATATTCTTGCGAAACCTTTTTTTTCAACAATAAAATAATGAATAGCGATTTATAGTAATGAATTTCGATGTACAATCACTTTTGAAAATTGCTTGCTTGTATGAAATTTGCGTATCGTAGTCGTATATATTTGCAGCAGAACTGACGAAAAAACGATTTACTATTGTGTTTTTCGTATTGTATTGCAGCTCACTGAAGAAAATAATATTGCGTCTTACTTATTTCTGCACGTCCTCCTCGTTGTATTCTTTATAATTAATCGAAGGACCAATATGTGGAGAGCACGTAGACTGTATATATTATAACTTGGACGTGAAGTAATACGATAATTTTCTTATAATATTAATATTTATTTTATAACGATACGGTACAATGCAAGGATGAATATAGAGAGCGTAAAAAGAAAAAAAAACAAATGAATGTTGACAGTGTCAAAATATAAAAAGTAAATCAACTAAAGAGGTTGATTCCAACAATCTCACACCTATTGACTTGAATAAAAAAGCTTTTCAAGAACATCGTCATGAATATTCAAGATCTGACTACGATATCATACATGACATGTTGTAAATACATTGATTTTTTTAAAATTTAAATGTAACAATGAGTTATTTTATTCTTTTTGCACAACTTCCACATAAATGAATATAAACATAGGGAATAAAATGAAAATAATAATCGCCCAGTAACCAATCGATGACTCCTACGTATAGTGAGTCAATTTCAAAATTCTATACAGAGGCCTACTCTCAAACGTTTTGTGGCGTTCGTTTTCGTTCGATCAGCCCGAAAGAGTCAATGAAATTTTAGATGGAAGACGGAAACTATAACGATTTCTTTAAAACTACAATAATCCCGATTAATATTAGGTTGGGGAAAAAGTTTCTTCGCATTTTATATAAAAATTCAAAAGCTTTTTTTATAAAGTTTATTTACATTTGACTAAAGTATGTAGGTGCCATTTTGTTGGATAACTTTTTGCCATCTTGTAGGTAGGGATGTGATCCCATTGCTATAAAAATTTTGGGGCTTCTGATCAAAAAACTGCGACAAGTGGTTTTGGCAGTCCTCTCGTGATGTTAACCTGACACTGCCTAAGGAATTCTGCAGAGACCGAAACACGTGAAAATCTGAAGGTGCAAGGTCAGGACTATACGGCGGATGCATTAACACCTCCCAGCCAAACTCTCGTAATTTTTGCTGAGTTGCTAAAGATGTGTGAGGTCTAGCGTTATCATGGTGAAAAACCACACCCCTTCTGTTGATTAATTCCGGCCGCTTTCTCTCAACTTTTTGCTTTAATCTCATCAGTTGTTCGCAGTAAAGTTCAGAATCGATGGTCCTGTCTGGCGGTAACAGCTCATAATGAATAATGCCCTTCCAATCCCACCATACACACAGCATCACCTTGTTGCGAGTTAACCCGGGTTTCGCCACAGTCCATAGGGGTTCTCACTCACCCGCACGTGCCGTCGAGATGAGAGCGCGAGTGTTCCGCGCGCGCTCATCTCTCTTGCCGTGGGGCGCGTTACAGACCGCCCCACGCCTGGAATAGACCAAGAAGTAGCCGGGGGACACGTCCCCTGGCATAGGAAGAGGCCCAGTGAGGGGGGCCCACGCCTGCCAGGGCACTGCGGAGTCGGGCAGCCCATTTCCCGTAACCCTGGCATAAGGCGCAGGACGGAACACCCAGGGGTTTTAGTGGGTATCCCTAACTGGGGAGTGGCAATAGCGTGGCACCGGTTCTGACCGAGCACGCTAGTGCCATCCCCGATCTGGCGAATCCCACACACTCACACAGGTCGCGAACATCCCCCCAGGCTTCTGTGCCTGTCGCGGCTTAGTCCTCAAACGGATTTCCCTTGGCCAAAAAAAAAAGGGTTTCGCCACAGTCTGTGAAGCCTGACCGGCCTTTGACCACGATCTTTTTCGCACGTTCTTGTCGTACGTGATCCACTTATCATCACCAGTTATCAGCTTCTTCAAAAATGGTTCGTTTCATTACGTCATAATAAAGAATCACAAATGAGTACACGGTTCATTAGGTTTCTTTCAGTGAGCTCATGAGGCACCCAAATATCGAGCCTTTTTGTGTACCCAGCTTTTTTCAAATGCGCCAAAACCGATTTGTGGTCAATTCCCAGTTCTCCAGCTACATCGTAACTACTAATATGCCGATCTTGCTCTACTTTTTCAAAAATGGCATCAATTTTGTCCGTAACAGGGCGACCAGAGCGACGTGCACCTTTGATATCAAAATTTCCGGATTAAAAACGCTTAAACCAAATTTGCGCTACTCTCACAGATACTGCATTAGGTCCATAAACATCACAAATTTTTTTCGCGGCTTGTGTTACATTTTTACCTTTTTTGTAGTAAAATTTTAAAATGTATCGAATTTCTACATTAGATTTACTAATTTTAACAATAAGAAAAACAAATGAAAGTCACATATTTTCCTAATTTGAATTTGGAATTGTCTTCTTTAAAATTAAAACTTTTTAATGATACCAAAACCAGCCAGATACAAATGGTATAGCCAAAGAGATCTTATTACAAGTTCATACATACTATATACGAAAAGACTTTTTCCCCAACCTATTATAAATGTGAAAGTAACTCTGTCTATCTGTCTGTTACGCTTTCAGGGATACACTACTGGGCCGATTTGGCTGAAACTAAGTATATATATATATATATACATATTCGATGCCGAGGATAACATAGCATACTTTTTATCCCAAAAAATGGCATAGTTTCCGGGGTAAGAATATATTTATTTCTGTTTGTTATGCTTTTACGGAAAAGCTATTCGACCGATTTAGCTGAAATTCGAAACTTTTCATCTCGAATTATGGGATAGATTTATGTAAAGATTATCTCAGAAAGTAGGATATGTTTTTTTTTGAGATTTGTTATTTTGGTAATTTTAGCCATTTGCGCCATTTTTGTCAATTATGTAGTTTACAGGTAAATAAAACTAGAATGGGTTGGAATAGGGGATGAAAGTTTGTATGAGAGACCAATTATTTCTCAAGTTTAAAGATATAAAAATTCATCATCTGTAAAAAAAATGCGATAGTAACTCGATCTGTCTATCCGTTAAGCTTTCACGGAAAAACTACTAGGAATAATGGATCGATTTTGCTGTAATTTTATTTAAATGTAGTTTTAATATCGAAATTGGACATAAATACTTTTCATGCCGGGAAATGGGATAGTCTGCGATATAAAATGAAGTTAATCTTCCGGGGGCAAATAGCACTAACATAAATATTTAATACAGTGTAACCTATATTAACGCTTCTCTTTAAACAAGAGGTACGCACACACGCGAGTTCGGTAACGGAAGTTCAATATCTAGGATGAACCTAGGACACCTAAAGACAAACAGCCTCTGTAATAAAAGAGAGGACATATATCATATTCTTGTTGAATGCACCAAAAATAACAATGAGAGACAGCGATTAAGGAGGGACTTATGCTTAGACTTGCTGGACTTGGAGTTTTTTATTCCTTTCCAGCCGACCCCTTGTCTGTAGAAGCAAAGGTAGTTTTAGACTTTATTGTTAAAAGCATAAAATAAGTGATTTTGCATGCACGAACATGTAACATCACTATTATTTTATGCTTATTTCTTTATTATTATATTATGTGCATGTAAGGTTTTGTTTTCACGGACTGCTATAGACGTTTGTCCAAAAGGGATAGATTTTGGGATATATAATATTTATTTAAAGGTTATCCGGGAAAGTAGCATAGGTTGTGATTGTTATCACTTTCGTCATTTTTGGGGCTTTTGGATTGTTTAGACTTTTTATTTGATTAATTACTATTACTTATATGCGGACCCATACTGAAATATTTTGAATGCGAAAGGAAATCCGTCTGTTTGTTACACTTTCACAGAAAAACGAGTGGGTCATTATTGCTGAAATGGAAATGGAATAGTTTTTAGAATTAAATATCTAGTCGAACTGTCAAATACTACCTAAATAAAAATTGAATTCAATGTAACCGGGCTTAATGTATTCGCACGTGCTCTACAGATGATAGACGGAAGAAACACACAGGCTACAACTTTTTATCGCAGAAATGAAACTAGAACGGAATAAAATAGGGGAAATAAATATCGTGTGCTATATAAAATTAAGTAAATTTTGCGGGGGGGGGGGCAAATAAATACATACATAGCTTCACGCCAGTTCCCTTGCGGGGTAGGCACGAACAACAGAACGCCATTCAGGCTTGTTCTTACACACCTCACTCGCTTCTTTGACATTCATAGCTCTTGTCATGCACGCTCGTCTGTTCTTAAGGCTCCTGACATCACCTGCTGCTAGTATACGATCAATTTGATCATGGAAGGTGTGTGTCGTGGCCTTCCACGACTTCTGCATCCATCCACTTTTGCATTGTGTATCTGTTTTGTCATTCTTTCATCATGCGTTCTTTCCACATGCCCGAACCACCGGAGCATTCCTTTCCTTACCTTCACCCCGACACTCGCTTTTAGACCAACTCTCTTTCTTACTTCGGTATTACGAACGCGGTCCGCCAGCGTCACTCCGCAGATTTGGCGCAGTGCTCGCATCTCGACCGCGTTTACTCTACTTTCATGCTCTTTCTTCCATACCCAACTCTCGCTTTCATACGTGAGCGCAGGTACCAGCACCGCGTTGTGTATGGCAAGCTGGGCCTTCTGGCTAAGGTTCTTAGCGCCTAGAAGTTTACCTAACGCTCCATTCACACTATTCCCCAAATTCACACTTCTTTCTATATCAGCGGTGTACCTTCCATCCCTGCTAAAAGCATATTCTAGATATACAAACTCATTCACTTGCTCCAGCATAACATCATGGACCATTATCCTTGCATTCGTTCTGGTTTCTTCTCTTTCAAACACCATAACCTTTGTTTTCTTCGCATTCAAATGTAAGCCTCTCGCCTGATAGTCATCTTTCATCATTGTGACTAGTGTTTGCAGTTCTGATGGCGATTCGGCTAAAAGCACGGCATCATCCGCATAAAGCAAGGTGCTTACAACTAGATCACTCATCCGCACCCCAACATCCATCAATCTTATTCTCTGGAGACAAGCGTCCAGGTATAGGATGAACAGCAAAGCCGACAGCACGCAGCCCTGCTGGACGCCAATATAGTCGTCAAACCAGGGCGACAAGCTGCCATCCACCCGCACGCATGCCATACAGTCCTCGTAAGTGGATTGCAGAGCACGCATCAATTGGCCATTAATCCCATATCCGGGCAATATGTCCCAGAGGTCTTTCCGCACAACCCTGTCAAATGCTTTCTCTAGCTCCACAAAACCGCAGAAAACCTTCCGGCCCATAGCCAGCTGCTTCTCTACGATATTGCGGAGCGAGAAAACTTGATCCATACATCCCCTTCCATTTCTGAAGCCCCCTTGTGCATCCCACAGTAAGGGGGCGAACAGCGCCTATATAAACTCTTTATACAATGTAACCTGTGCGAATGGTTGCTCTCTAAGCTAGAGGCACGCACTGAGGTTTTGAAAACTCTAATAAAGGTTATAAAACGCAAAAATATATGGAACGTATAATGAAAAATGCACTTTGATATCAAAAAAAAGTTCTAAAACGAAAACGAACGACGAAAGAAGTTTGAGAGTAAACCCTCATTACTCAATATAAGTACACACAACAATACACGCTAACACCTTCACTTTTGTATGTATGACGGCCACTCGTAATATTTAGTTGCCTTCGTCGTCAGCCAACCGTTGTCCACTGTTGGGCGTAGACCTCCCCAAGTTTGCGCCACCTATCCCGGTCCTCTGCTGTTCTCATCTAGCCTTCATCAGCGACCTTGTGCAGATCGTCGGTCCAGCTCCAGAAGGTACCATTGTATATCTTTTTCATTCATAAAAACACTTTAGTTTCTAAGAACAATCACTGACATACAAAGACGAAGACATACGAGGTCCATTTTTGTCAAAATGGTTGCGGAATGCTAAAAAATATCACGCTTTATACTATGACATTTTTGGACTACAATCTTGTACACCTCTTCTACCACCTGTTTGGTCCCTGTCAAAACCACTGCTACTTAAGATTAATAAGTAGATAACCGTCCTTTATTTGAGATGGTGTTTTGGTGCAGAAAATTTTACGGTTACGTCGCTTGAAAATCTCTAGTCTTGAGTAAATTGACCGAGTGCCAATCGTTGGGTGGAGTGCCAACAATGTTATATGTAGTTTACGTTATTACGAGTATTTTAACTACTGCTATGATTAATTGTTTTTTTAACAAAAAGGATGACTAAACATAGGTACCAGTTTGTTAAGCCGACGTCAGTTTTAATTCTAATATACTGACTGAGCTTGATAATTATTGTTACATCTTAGTGTTAAATGAAGTGCAAAATTGTATTGTTCCATGGCGAAGACAAAGTGATGTTTTGTGTTCCTCCTTGGGCAGCGACGATTTAAGCGGCGCGGCGTGCTGTTGGTTGTTCTCAGTGGCATTCCGAGTTGAGCGGACCGCGCGCTGTGGCTGTGCTCTCTAATTCTGTCGGTGACTGTGCGAGGGGCCGCCGCGGCGGGGCGGGGACTATTTTCGTCTGGCGGCCACGTTTGGAAAAGGCGAGATGACGTCACGGTCCTCCACGGCGATGATGCCATCGAGCGGCCGCGACACGCACCGGCTGACTTGCCAAAATACCGGGCCATGCTCCCCGCGTTGTGCTTCTGCTGCGATCAACTTTATTTTGGTCATTGTCCAACTGTTTTCGAATTATGACTTGCATCAGGTGCTGGAGCACCAATAGGCTCGGTCCTATCTGATTCAACATATTTTGACCTCATTTTCGTCGAATATATCGAAATAACGTTTTGACCCATTTTTGGTATAGATATATTGTAGTATCGACAAAAAGTCCGAGTACACATTCCAGGGCTCTAAATCTGCTATTACAATGATAATGGAATGGCGTTCACTGGCGTTACAATGCCATAATAATATTGCCATATAATGTTTTGCTATAATTGGGATTGTTAAAAAAAAATACCCTCTGATTTTATATTTTTGTTACGTAAATAGTTTGTCGAGTCTGCGAATTCATAACGCAGAAGCAACTGAACTGATTTTACTGAAACTTGGCATAGTAACCCGGGTTAAGATATAGATATATATTCTTCTATATAGTTCAGATTTAAAGGTCTCTTATGAAACAGTTCTATAAATCCAATGGAAAACAATTCGCGCTTGGCTAGTACATAAATTATTATCATTGCATTTTTATTAAAACAACTCTTTATATTCCATATCAGAATCCGTAATTATCCCGTCGCTACATCGATCACTAATGATCTATGCGTCGCTACTATGTCGCGGCGAAATAAGTTCAAAGGCGATTTTAGGAAGCGAAGTGCCTGGCATAGCAGTTTCTTATTATACTATTTTAAAGAAAAAATAAAACATTAAAAATTATTGCTTAACTACACAACAACTGGAACTAATATATTCAAATCTCAATATCAGATTGTCAATGTCTCAAATTAGTTTGGCGAATATAGTGTATTTGTATTTATCTTTTATTATATTTTAAGGTGATCATGCTTTTGCTGATGATGTCATTTGTAATAATTAGCATATTTAATATACTTTGTTTACTTTGACAATCATATAGGTTTGCAGATAGATATGTACTTATAAACGGGGCTCTTATCAGCGTTTAGTGTCGGGGCAACGTTGCTTGGTACCATGTTTGCGGTGCTTGCTCTTCATTAATCATATGCAAAGCGGTCGATGTTGTAGTCGTTCTTCGTGCAATAGCGTCGCGTATGCGATACTGACTGTCGTAAAGTTATCGTGGTAGCAGCAGTAGGGTCGGCCAGTCGCTATCGTTCGCCGGTCCCAGCTCGTGCTGAGCCGTGCTCCAGTGCTGCGCGATCAGCTCCGGCGCGTGGTACATACATACGTGGCTACTGTACGCGAACATACATTTTAGTTTCGCTAATTGAACAAACATGCCAGTTTATTTACAGTGACGTTGTGTGAGACTGATTGATGAAAATATACCACTGGTGGAAAATTGCCATTGATTTGTATATTGTTACGGATGAACAAAGCACGCTGTATTAATGTTGGCTCAAATTGTGGAGAACGTACAAAACGATTCTCGTAATATATACGTTATCGAGTATTATTCACGGATATGTAAGCCTTTAATAAAATATGAAAACCGAGTTGTGCAAGTGTCATCGTATGCTCGTCTAATGAGTACTTGAAAATGTTACTATGTGAGGAGCAAACAACATATTGTATTTAGTTTACTTTCTACTATACTTTGCGCGTTGGATGGAAGTTTGGCATGTTACCAAGCCAATTTCAATGTTGGTACCCATTTTACAAAATGCTTAAAATATATTGGTAATGTTCTTTGGCTAAATCTGTTATGCTCCAGAATGTTTGTGAGATGATAAATGATCGTATTATTAGCTGTTGGGATTATTAAAAAGTCCCTAAGTCGCTCGCTTATTACGATGATTGATATTTATAAGTGTAACTAATACACTTCTATGAACAATTTATTAAAACTTCTACCTTTACGTGCTTTACTCTGAATCGTATAATGATCGTGAAGGTTAATTTTAGGTACTTAATTATTTTATTTATTTCTGTATTTCATGTTAGTAGCAAAGATTAAGTACTAAACATTTAACAGCTCTCAACAATTTTAAGAGAGAAATACAATTTTTACAGTTACAAACATAATTTTATTTCGGTTAAACTGCCTTACCATAGGTGAAATTACTTATTATAAAACTAAATTACTTGGTAATAATAGTTTAATAGTTATGTGTGCCCAGGCCGTAACGAACAAAAAACGTTTTAATATAAATAATTGTTATTTTTGTTTATACCAAATACATAAAAAATCTATATACCTAAACGGCCTAAACCTGACATCCAATTCTAATTTATTAGCACAGTTTAGCTTTACATCCTTATTATTATATTTTTAGATTAGCGGCCCGGCGCGGGTTCAACCGCGCTCTGTCCTGCTCCCGTGGTATATAGCGTCATGTTCTATAGCCTAAGACACTCCCTGTTAACTTAGCTTTCGAACAGTAAAATTTTTAAAATCGGTTTAGTAGATCCAGAGATTACCCCCTACAACGTCACAAACTTTACCTCTTTATAATATTAGTATAGATAAGTACTTACATCCATAACATGTTTTTACTTATATTTGATTTCAAACTCGTCATCGAACAGGGGTAAATTGAATGTTTAAACTTAAAATAATAAAACTAGTTTATTCTTATCATCGACTAGTATTGTTTAATGTAGCCTTTTAACACGAGTAACAATAACATTTATATAGACATTAAACGATTCTCATACTTTCACCGGCAAGTGCGTATACTTATATATAGTAAGAAGAGTTTCTTTGAGTATACCGTTAGCGCCTTAGGTTGTTTCAGCTACATGCCTCGTTTGTCCGGCCGCACACTGGTGTACTGTAATGCGATTATTACAACGTGCGTTATTCATTGACTCTTTCCTAATTCAGTGTATTATAAAAAGAAACCGGTATTCATAGCTAGCAAACAATATATCGGGTTCTACATACAGTGTAATGTATTAAAGACTTATGCTATTATTATACTTTGCGGTATATAGGGACCATTTACAAAAATCTGATCATTTTAATATGAAAAAACCTATTATATAATCTATTATAGCTATTGGGTTCCTTACATACCTGCAAATAGATTACTCCATTTTGTTTTGGTGTACACCTAAACTCTAGTGCGTAACCCTTGTTTAAAGAGCAGGCGTTAATATAGGTTACATTGTATTAAATTTTTATGTTAGTGCTTTTTGCCCCCGAAGATTCACTTCATTCTATATCGCAAACTATCCTATCTCCCGGCATGAAAAGTATTTATGTCAATTTTCTGTTTTTAAAGTACACTTAAATAAAATTTCAGCAAAACTGATCCAGTACTCCTAGTAGTTTTTCCGTAAAAGCTTAACAATCAGACAGATCGAGTTATTATCGCATTTTTTATAGATGATAATTTTTTTATATCTATAAACTTGAGAAATGATTGGTCTACCATACAAACTTTCATCCTCTATTTCAAAATGTTCTCGTTTTATTTATCTATCCCCCATCTATCTATCTGTAAACTACATAAGTGAGAAAAATGACCAAAATGGCGAAAATAATATAATCACAAAAAAAAATATCTTCCTTTCTGAGATAACCTTTACATAAATCTATCCCATTATGCGGGATGAAAGGTATCCTTTATTTAGGTATCCTCTTAATAATAAAATTACATATATACCGAATTTCAGCCAAATCGGTCGAATAGTTTTTCCGTAAAAGCATAACAAACAGATAGGGAATATATTTTTATCCCGGAAACTCTCCCATTTTTCGGGATAAAAAGTATCCTATGTGCATACTAGGCGTCGAAAATATACGTATATACTGAATTTCGGCCAAATCGGTCTAGTAGTTTTTCCGTGAAAACGTAATAGACAGACAAACAGAGCAACTTTCGCATTTATAATATTAATAGGGACTTCATCATTCGTTTCCAAGGCCGTAAAGAATAAACAAATATACAAACATCCAAAGAAAGACACAGGTATGCATATATTAATATGGATGAAATAACTGTTCTTTTAATTATACTCTTTTACAGTTCAGTTTATGAGATCATAATTTAATTATGCTTCTGACTTTACTACATCGTGTAAACTCTAATAGTCCATCGCCAAGTGAAGTCAACGTTTGCGCAATAAGAAAACATTATTATCAAATGTAGCAATTGTACGTTTCAGAATGTTTCAAATGTATTGCGTTTTTACTGTGATTATTTATATAAATAAAACATTTTAAAGTTCAATTCTTAGTTCTTGTTACTAATACTGTAGGTAAATTATTTTTATATTTTTGACTATTCCTTTTCACATCATCATTCTTTTAATGCGGCTCAAATATATTCCAGATGTGTTTTGCCATATATAATATTTTTACGAGTCGCGAGACTCAAATTAAAATGCCGTTGAAATTACTATAGAGTTTATTAGAACTATAAAAACACGTATAACACTGGTAGAAATATAACCGAACACAACAAGTCCAATCGTAATACAGAAGGTCGTAGTTCACTAAAACGCGCAAAGTCCGTCCCTTATTAGATTCCCGATTGTAGTGCACACGTCTTGCCTCGCTCGTGGTTATCACTCGACTCTCTGCTCCCTAAATAGGGCCATTGCTTTATACTGCACAGATATAATATGTCCGCCTGGCCGCGTGGACAGAATTTTCTAGAATCAGCTTGTACTTTAAATCGGTAACACCTGGCTAATGATCACAATACAACAATAGGCCGTATGCCAATAAGTAAACAAAAGAAGACGACCATAAAAGAATTTAAATGTTATTAGTTCAAATGCCGACGGGTAATAAATGTGCTTTGTTTCAGATATGCAGATGGATTTTGTTTTTGTCGGGATCCCGAGTTGTAACAATTTGAATACTAGTAATAAAAATTGCTTAGTAGTAATAATAACTCAGAAAAGCCCCTAAAACCTACATTTCCAATATTAATTTTCTCTCGACTTTTGGTTTAGAGAAACACCTTCAAACTGCTAACCCAACCTGGCCGAGGTGGCATGGCTAGATTCGGCTAGACATTTCTGTATCCCAGACAATATCCTATTTAAGCTATATTACGAATTTTCCATAATAAGGAAGAAGGACCCTACGTTCATTATCGTAATCGAAAGTGAATGTTAGTACCTATAGGTATCAAAAATGAACAATCAGTTCATTCTCGAGGACGCGAAAAGGGAAAAATGAAATATCTAAACACGGTTACTTGAATTTTTATATTCGTTTGTATATTCATTTTTTTTACATCATTCCATTTGGTAGAGACTAAAACAAATTTATTATATTAGTAATTTTATGGCCTTTAGCACAAAAACCTCGCCATCAACAACTTTAAGTATAACCAAAATTTTGAACTAGCATTTTTCCTAAAATGACGAATGGTTTTTAGTAATCATCAAACTATTTCAATACAGATTTACCTTTTGTATTTATTAAAATAATAATACAACTACTTTTGACATGTAGTTCGTGCCTATCTACTAAATTACACACATACTTGTGCATTTAAATCGATATAAAGAATGCGAACATATTTTAGATAAGATAAAAATCACATTAAATTATGCACGTTTATTATTAAAATATCGTTTGAAGAAACATGACTTTCTTTGTAAATATATATATAATTTGAATAAATTTTGTTCTATTATACAATAATCGTATATAATGTACAGTAAAATAAATAAGAAATGACACGACGGCATGTTTGTTTGTACCTTCAACTTTTCCACAACTTTAGGAATAAACGGATTGTTATAGAATTTAGTATAAATCATATCAAGACAATTCTAGGAATGAACCATCTATTAAAAATAGTAACACTGACAAGCTCCTAAATCGTATATGACAAGATGGTGAAAGAAGAAAGAAAGGAAGGAAAATATTTATCGCAAATGTACACGCAGAAAATAAAATACGTTAAAGCAACAAGGCTTTGTACATGTAAAGCATGAATACTTATAAAAAAAACACGAAAAATGTATATAAACCGTATTTATATCACATTCACGGCAACGAGACTTGAACGCTTGTGCGCTGATTTTCAATTCCAGCCTACATCCATCCATGGCTTAACAGGCTTATTTCGTTTTTAAATGTTTCGTTGTAAAAAAAATTCAACGGACAAGTGGAAAAACGAATCGCAACGGATAAATAGAAAAACGAATCGCAACAGACAAGTGGAAAAACTAATAGCAACGGACAAGTGGCAAAACGAATCGCAACAAAATTTTAATTTGAAGTTTTACGGGGAGGTTTTCAAATTGGACAAGTACATTAACAATCTGCCCGTAAAACTTCAAGTTTAAATTTTATTGCAATTCGTTTTGCCACTTGTCCGTTGAAGTTTCGCTTCTACTATGTGTTCCAGGGCACATTTAGATTTTTCGCAAGTTTACTGAAAACTATGATTTGTCTAGGTTAGGTACATTTTACATACATACATAACTTCACGCCAGTTCCCTTGCGGGGTAGGCACGAACAACAGAGCGCCATTTAGGCCCATTCTTACACACCTCACTTGCTTCTTTGACATTCATAACTCTTGTCATGCACGCTCGTCTGTTCTTAAGGCTCCTGACATCACCCTCTGCTAGTACACGATCATGGTACGTACATTTTAATGAATGCATTTATATTTAAACATATTTTATTTTATGAAACAAAAAAACTGAATTCGATCCGGAACCAAAACATCCAGACTAATCTAAAATTATGCCGTCCCTCCACGCGGCCGTAAGGGTTTTTCGTGACAGAAAAAATCCTAACACCCCTGTCTATATAGAAGTTTCACTTCAAAAAATGTTTTTAGGTTTATGATTCGCTCAACGAAAAGAAACTTATTGAAGTTCTACTTCAACTTTGATTGTTTTGGTCTAAAAAATGTGTATCAAATAATAAAACGATAAAAAGCGAGATGAGAATGATTTGTGGTGCCATTTACGGCCGGTTCCTACATCCTATTATACATTCGTTTGCCTTAAAACTGGTTAAAATTTGACATAAATTCCATATAAGTTATATCAATTTTATACCAAAGTTAAGGCAGAAGAATGGATAGTAAAATACACAGTTTAGTTATGTAGTGTTTATTTAGCTTTTCGAGTTGTTTTTACTGAACGATTGTAATTTCAAATATACTTCTACAACGAGCATATGAAGTTTATGAGAGCAGAACCAAATAAGGGTAAAATATGGGTACTTTCGATTAAAGGTTGAACATGGAATAGACAATATATAAAATTCCTACTATGTGTTTTTATATTTATTCTTATGGAAATGATTTAAAATTTAATACGTCATAATGCATTCCATGACTTTAAACGTTTAAAAATAAGATTGGTATTCCAATACAATACTCCTGCATAAACCGACGACGCTTGAGATTGATAATCGGGTAGAATTAAAATTCCGTTTGGCCCTATAACATCTTATGCATTCATAAACAAACACTTTAGACTAATTTATTCAAACATTGTTTTGTGCATGATTATTGTTCTAGACTTCGGGTGTAATTTTTTAAGCAAGATTTACATGTTGATACAATATTGATCTTCTCCTATAAATTTTCGAATGAGATCAGAATGATCATGTTTATTCATGCACAGAAACAATCAATTTGAGGTATGCTATAACTTTAAGTTACTTCTGATCAACCTGGATTCCTATTGAAATTTTTAGCCTTTCTTATTCAAATATAGTACCTTACCTGCATAGGTTTTTCATGGTTTTTTTTAGAGAAGTTTGTAATTTTACTATTCTCTTAAACAGTAATCAAAAAGTTGTTTAAACCAAAGAGCCTTTCTACCTTTACGATATTCATGATATTGTTCATGTTCTATGCCCTAGAAACGATGTAATTATAGAGCCAGCATACACGATAAATGTTTCAATAATGAGACGATGCATATCAAGTAACGAGACGTAGGTGAGTCCATTCGATGTCGCGTTCGCTGAGCTTGTTATCTGGTATAATTGCAAAATTGAGCGGATGTCTTGAACCCGTTCTCCTGATGAGAACACAATCGGTGAGCCGCAAAAGTCTGACCTCGGAGTCCTATTGTTAACAAATCAATGGACAATGATAAAGTCTCTTCACCGCAACTACAATCGTTCTCAAATTACTGACTACATCCGCGTCCACATAAAGATATGCCGTTAAACCTGTTTAAGCTATTATGTTGATTGTTAACTTAACGGTCCTTCCTATAAACGTTACAGCTTAGCCATTAGCTAATCGCACTTTTATGCCTAGCATTGGCTACGTTTCCACGTTTTGTTTCTTATTAGTGTTAATACAGTGTTTGCAAAGGTTACATTACGTGGATTCCAGTGTAAGCTCGTCGTGTAGTTGTCAGCAGTCGTTTGTATTGAATTGATCGGTACATCCCGCCACTCGATTAACATCGCGTCATGAACTCAGCGGTTCGTACACAACACTCCGCCCACTGTCGGTTGTCGACCGCGGACACCACTCCACATCCGTCCCGCGCCGTGATTGATAAACCAATTTGACATCATTGCCGTGGGAAATGTGGAATTCGAATACCTATAGCAATTTCTCCTTCAAACACTTCTCAATATTACTTTCGTATAATTAGCATACCTATGACCAACCGAAGAGTAGCCTGTCTTACGTAAATTACATTTTGCAATTTGAATTTACTACAACTCCAGTAAGTATACGAAAGAATTAGTCAATATTTAGTAAACAGTTACTAGCTTATATCAGTTTGGTAATTCTAGAGATGTGATACGATGCATAATTAAGTAATAATAATAATCGGTTTTTTTTCTGGTTACTAAGAGCAATCAATCACATTAAAATGATACATGAACACGTTACGTAAATAACTAATTACAAGATCAAACCACACAAAGATAATTAATATTTTAAATATGCTCAGTAGGAAGTTCCGCAAGTAACCGCCAGGAATTTTGCACATTGCTACTAAACTGCCATATTTATTACATTGGTACCTACTTAGGAAGTTTGTTACAATACTATAATTAAACGAAAGTAGTATATTGAGTTTTTTACTTTAATACAATACAGCAAATTCTATTTACGATTAAATCATATTCTATCCATCTTTAATGTTTGTCCAATTATACATACTACATCTCTACGTTTAATAACCGTGGAACGAAACTTTGTAACGTTCTTTAAATAATAAAATTAATTAAAACGTGTTTATGAAAATTACGTAAATAAGGAGAAAAACGTCATCATCATTATTAAATAGTAAAAAGCAACAATTTATGACTAGATAAATAGATTTTATATTTATTTGTTCTCTCAAGTTTATGATAATATTAGCTGTTACATTCTATGCGTGTGTCAGTTATACCGTCATAATTGATATAGACTTGTAAGATTAATGTTACAATGAAATAAGTAGGCAAGTATGATGATGAATAAGATGGCTACCACCCCTGGTCTAAAGTATGTCGCCATAACAACCTTGAATTGTGTTCCGGCATTAGTGACCAGGTTCCAGTCTTCCTTAAGTGAGCAGCAGCGCCTTTATAGCACCTTTGGTGTTGCAAATGTTCATAGGCGACGGTAACCGCTTTCCATCAAGTGGGCTGTCTGCCTGTCTACTGAACTCCTGCAATTAAAAAAAAGTATTAATTTGTGTAGTAGATAAGTTAAGATAAGGAACCAACTCCTAATGTGAGCCACCATAACCCTGTTACCTGATTACTGTTGTTTGGTAATACTCTTATTATGTGTAGAACTGAGAATAGACATGTTTAAAGGCGACAGTTTGGCTGCTACATCTGACTGGATTAGCGAAATGCACAATAACATAAAAGCACAAGAATTACTTTATTATTTGAGAAACCAATATAATAACGGCCCATAAACACAAGAACTATAAGACGTTGACGATTTCTGTGGTTAAGCGGCCTAAGAATTAGCCGGACGATCTAGCTGGAACGCAGAGGCTCCGGGTTCACTTCCTGGCATTGTAAATTTTTTAAAACGAACTTTCCGTTAGGTACTGCATGGTTCGTTTTCGTTGTATGTCTATAACCCATGACACAAGGGTTACTTGTTTATCTGGGGTATGGGGTGTCCTTGGAAAATTACTTTTTTTAATTTAAAATATATTGCATTGTGACAAAAATCACAACAATTTAGAAATAATTTCTTGCTTGATTGCAATGATTACTAAGTTATGTTATGAATTACAATGAAATATAATTAATATGCTTTGACAAAGGTTAGAAAGAGGGGAGGGGTTCGCATACAGGCTCGGTGCCGGCATTTCGGTCGGTGGGAGGCAGTCGCCGGTGATGTAAGATCGGCTGGCTGCGGCGGTGATGTCAGCGCGCCCACGACGCCTCGCCCCCGTCCCCTCTATTAACCTGCCGCAGCAGAGCCTTCCGCAAGTCTGTGTTTCTTACGACCACCTAAATCTTACAAAATTATTTCTGCATATTTAGAACAATCAAAATTCGATGGTTCGCATAAAACAATATTATTCTAGTGTTATATCGTTTGGTCAAAATAATTTCTGTCATATTTCAAGGCATCTCAAATGATATTGATTTTCTGAAATATAATTATTTAAACAAAGCATAAAAATATTCTTACACGTTAAATCTAATTTAATAAACCTACATAATTGTGTCCGGAAGTTTCAGGAACAATGTTACAGAACCTAAGAATTAAACTTTTTATCAAGCAATCGCAAAATTGTGAAAAGTACATCAGCGTGTTTGCTAAAATTAAACCAGCATTATATTAAACATTGTTACTTATTTTGAAAATTTCTACCTACCATTAAATATTCTTTTGGCGCAATGCAGTAATGAGTAAGGCGCATTACGCCGCAGTGCAACTGCAATGAGAATCAATTTTTATTTAACCTTACTCCTTACAAAGGAAGGTAGGCAGACTGCTTCAAATAAGTCATACCGAGTCATCAAAGTGTAAAATGGTTGTATTATACCCTACTCTTTAGATTAAGGTCAAGTTGTACGAGATAATTAATTGGTTAAGGTGACACAACATTCAGATGACTTGCAATATTAACTTTACCATTTATTATAAATTCAAATCAGGACTGAGGAACGTAACGTTTGTATAATACTACCAACATTAACGTCGTACATTATAATTTTATTTATAGACGCTATAAGTTAGGATTTAATTGTAACATTAAAGAATATTATTGCAGAAAAGAATCGATTGTTTTAGTAATTATTTTTATCTAATTTTATAAACATTGATGTTTATTAAATAAACATTCAATGAAAAACAACACGTTGCCATATTCACGTTAACAGCGCGGTTTGTTCACCGCAAACTTTCAAATTCTTAAGTTATAATTATTTTGTAACTCGTATACAAAAATAGTGAACAATTTTCTTATGCAAATCAATCTCATAGTTGTCTATCGCTCGCATAGAACAGTGAAAGCTATATTGATTGAAATAATGTGATTGCATGATTCAAATAGTGAGTGAAGTGAAAATTCGAAGACATGGATCCGTACAAACACTCTGTGTTATGAGAGAAAGTTCACTGAGATGAAGATGGAGGGCGCTGTTCTTAGCGTTTCGAGTAACAACAATAGATTTCGAACGCACTTGAAAAATGCCGCTAGTGCAATATGCGCAAGGACGTTGCCGAAGCAACGGCGCAATGAGACGACGACTGCGAACAGTTCCCGCCACCATACCTACCCTCGTACTTCTCCACCAAAGCGTGCTTCGATCCCTTGCCGAATTGAACCTCTGGTGTGTGTTACCGTACCGGATCCCGCTCCTACTCAGCACGCGAACTCATTTGAAGCACCTGAGCCGATTCAGTACGAGATCACAGTTCCTAATACACCGAATGGCGCTACCAAGCTGAGAGGAAATTTAGCCAGGTATTGTTATTAATTTTTAACATTTGTTTTCGTAGTAACCGAGAATGGCATATGCCAAGCTGTGGGAGGCTATGATCTAGTTTATTTATTGTTATTTTAAGGTGTTATCCTCACGATGACTCATTTTAGAGAGTAAAAAGTATTCTATGATCAGCTCCGATCTTCAAATAGCTAAACCTACTTATTTACTTTATCTTAAAAAAACTGTAAATTTGATGTTGTTATTTTTAATTAGCTTATAAATAAAAGAATATCGAAATAAACTCACTAATATAGTGATATTCTCTTCTCTTCTTCTCTCTTTATATGTCGTCATAAGTTGGAATCAGTGTCGCCGATTTTTCAAGTCTAATATCCCACAATGCGTTAAAACGGAAGTCCTCGAACAGTGCGTCCTTACTAGTTATGACATACGATGTCGATGAATGGGGACTGATAGTGAAACTGGTTCACAATTATATATTCAGTCAGTGTACTATGAAACTATCTCGGATGTCTCTTTTGTGGTTTAAAATCAGAAACAAGGCTAATGTAAGAGAACCAAAGTAATCGACATACCTCGCAAAATAAACAAGTAAAAGTGCTAGTGAGTTACATCTATCGCAAAACTTATGACCGATAGAACAGACGGGTCCTGGAGTGGAGACCACATCTCTTTATGCGAAGTGTAGGATATAGTCGTCGATTGGGGCTGGAAGAGAAAAGCAGAGGATTCGCAAACTTGGGGAGGCCTAAGTCCAGCACTAAACAGCGATTAGCTGACGGCAATACTCTTTATAGAGCAAACTACATTTTGTATGTTCAGCTCATGTCCGACGTAAATTGGCAAACGCTCAATAAGGATGATGTTTAAATCAAACTATGATCACATTTTATCTAAAGCTCAATCATATTCGTGATGTCGAGCACATGTTTGGTAATGAGCGGCAGACGATGGCGCACGGCGGCCGCGGTGCCTTGTGCTTGGGTCAACAACATCGGCATGACATCATGGCTGCTTGTTTGCCCAGGTCGCGGGGTGGAGGTGATGTCGTTAATTATGCCTATACGACAAGCGCAAATTGTTTATTTTTTTTAATAACAGATTTTTTCACATATTGAATATTCTCACATTAAGCAACAAAGTAACAAAAGTACCCTTAATTGTGAAAATAATTACTTGAAAAAATTATATGCTGTAATTTCATTGGTAAGTGGTAGTTCCTTTCCAGATTGTCATCTTATTCTTTTCTGGTACAATATTATAGCAAACTAATTAAAATATACTATGGTTATTAAATTGTCCATATATCAAAAAGGAAGGGAACGTGACATTTTTTATAATAATTTATTTGATAATTACAAATTTATAGCCACCTATTTAAACATCAAGCGTTCAAGATGAGATCATCGTATCTTTGTCGTTAGACTTTTAATTGATTATTATAAAACCACCTCAGTATCCAAGAAGCGTTTTACGTAACCCATGTACTTTGGAGTGTTAATAACCTCGTATGTGAAAGTAACTGTGTTTGGATATTTGTTTGTTCTTTCTACATGTTTATGGAATAAAAAAGCGTTTAAAAAAGAATGTATTTATTAGCTATCGTATTAGTGTACTGTAACTGTATCAGAAAAAGTATTTTTTTTATATACCCGAACAACTTCAAACCGCTCCCGGGAAAATTCCCGCGGGAGTCCCAAGATAAAAGTATCACACATTTTTTACATAAAATTTGCTGTCGATCGGTGAAAAAATCGCTTTGGAATTCCAGTATTTTTTTTCAATCTGATCATTTTAAATCATTCCCAGAAAAATTCCGGCGGAATTCCTAGGATAAAAAGTAGCACAAATTTAAAGTTTAATAATTTGCTGTCGATTGAAAACCACTTCGAAATCGGCTCAGTAGTTTTTACGTGAATCCCGAACAAACAGACAAGAAATCTAAAAAAAAATGCATCGTGTTCTGCATCGTTTATATAGTGTATTCCTGTTGTTTTTTTTTAAATAGCTTTAATGTACACACGCGGCATGATTAGAATTTTATAATATTATATATAATGTTCTTTGCAGGACTGGGGTTAATATAGGATATTTTTTTTATCTTAGAATTTGGCATATTTTTCCCCAGGACTTGCAGTCATAATTTATGCCAGTAAAGCTGAATAAATGAATTATTGTAGTCTTTCCCGAAATGTGTTTCCGATAACTAGGATGAGCATAAGACGTATTTATGTCATTTTTAACTGTATAAGACATGAACACACCTGCTTGAAATAATAAGTGCATAATAATAATTCATAAACATCCTGGGCCAGACTTCCTATTTTAGAAGGAACTGACTGCATACCCGGTAAGTTTGATCAAGATCGGCGGATTTTACACGTCAGAAATATCGATAATGCAAGTTTCCTCGCGATGAAGCAAAGGATCACCGTCAACACGTGGAATTTGCAAGACTCGCATTAGGTCAAAAACTGAAACTTATTGAGCTACCAAAGCTGAAAAGGTGCATAACATAGTTAATATTTGTGTCCAATAGTTTAATATAGGAATATAATAGGCACTCATTATAATATCACATTTGGCAAACATGATATCATGTATGCCGTAGTCAACCGAAATAACATGAAGCACCGTTATACACAAGGAAATGAAACATGCCCGTTCATAATCAGTAGCATAACAAATGGTAATTTATAATTAACACGTTAATAACACATAGTTGTTAATTAAAAACAATAGAAATAAGTTTCGCGTGATTGAAGTTAGTTCGAATTAATTTACTGTTGTATTTGGAGGTGAGGTACATACATAATCGAACATAAGTGGAGTAAATGCACTCGTGTATTTATAAGCGTGTCGTGTGCGAGTGGGACGGAAATTAGCGCCTCTCACTCGCACACCATGATGTCATGGTATATTTTTGTAAGCACTCAACTGGCTGGGTCGCACGCGCTTTTCGTTTGTAGTTTTACTATCATTAACGTATCTGTATTCGGTACTGTTTAATAATGTTATATTTGTGTTCCATATCCTGATCGGCGATCGCGATCCTGTGCGGCTTCACCTAAAATTATGTTAAAGGGCATAGGCCGTTTCACGCAAATGTGGCGATGGGTGTAATGCGCAATTTAAGATGTGGCTATACACTAATGTGGCTATGCGTTAACGACGTTACTTTTTAACGCTTATAAATAAGACTCATTAGGCTATAGCCTAAATCTTTAACATTAACGCAGATAAAGCCCCGGCATGATATGTATGAAAAACGTGCGGTTAACATTTGTCAAATTGTTTATGACTTGTGTCGCGTTTTATACCATTTCTTGAAGGCTTTATTGCTTGTCCGTAATAACAAAATTATTAATAGCCGGGGGTCGCTTGAGATTTCTTCCGCGTTAAATAGCTGACAAAGGTCGTGGTATTTCCAATCCTGGGATAATTTCAGAAGGACAATTGACATCCCTATTAATATTATAAATGCGAAAGTAACTCTGTCTGTCTGTCTGTCTGTCTATCTGTCTATCTGTCTGTCTGTCTGTCTGTTCCGTTGTCACGTAAAAACTACTGGACCGATTTGGCTGAAACTTAGATATATATATTTTCGATGCTGAGAATGAACATAGGATACTTTTTATCCCGGAAAATGGGATAGTTTCCGGGATAAAAGTATATTTGTCTCTCTGTTTGTTATCCTTTTATGGAAAGACTATTGGACCGATTTGGCTGATACTCGGTACATATGTAATTTGAATACCGAGGGTGGCCAAGGGATACTTTTCATCCCGGACACTGGGATAGATTTATGTAAAGTTTATCCCGGAAACTAGGATAGGTTTTTTATTTGTGGTTTGCCATTTTGTTTATTTTGGTCAATTTAGTCGTTTAGGTAGTTTTGGTAGTATTGTTTGGTAGTTTTGGTTGTTTTGGTAGTTGTGGTTGTTTTAGTTGATAATTTTAATATTTTCGGTAGTTTATGCTGGTAGTTTTGGTAGTTTTGGTTGTTTTGGTAGTTGTGGTAGTTTTGGTAGTTGTGGTAGTTTTGGTAGTTGTGGTAGTTTTGGTAGTTGTGGTAGTTTTGGTAGTTGTGGTATTTTTGGTAGTTGTGGTAGTTTTGGTAGTTGTGGTAGTTTTGTTAGTTGTAGTGGTTTTGGTAGTTGTGGTAGTTTTGACTGGTAGGTAATTATGGTAGTTTAGGTAGTTGTGGTAGTTTTGGTTGGTGAATTTGGTAGTTTTGGTTGGTAGATTTGGTAGTTTTAGTACGTTTGGTAGTTTTGGTCTTTTGTGTAGTTTACTCAATATTTAGTTATATAAGTAAAACTAGAACGGGTTGAAATAGGGTATTAAAGTTTGTATGGGGGACCAATTATTTATCAAGTTTATAGATATAAAAATTCATAATCTTTAAAAAATGCGACTTTCACTCGATTTGTCTGTCTGAATACCGAAAATAGACATATTAGGTTGGGGAAAAAGTTTCTTCGCATTTTATATAAAAATTCAAAAGGTTTTTTTATAAAGTTTATTTACATTTGACTTAAGTATGTAGGTGCCATTTTGTTGGATAACTTTTTGCCATCTTGTAGGTAGGGACGTGATCCCATTGCTTTAAAAAATTTGGGGCTTCTGATCAAAAAACTGCGACAAGTGGTTTTGGCAGTTCTCTCGTGATGTTAACCTGACACTGCCTAAGGAATTCTGCAGAGACCGAAACAGGTGAAAATCTGAAGGTGCAAGGTCAGGACTATGCGGCGGATGCATTAACACCTCCCAGCCAAACTCGTAATTTTTGCTGAGTGGCTAAAGATGTGTGAGGTCTAGCGTTATCATGGTGAAAAACCACACCCCTTCTGTTGATTAATTCCGGCCGCTTTCTCTCAAGTTTTTGCTTTAATCTCATCAGTTGTTCGCAGTACAGTTCAGAATCGATGGTCCTACCTGGCGGTAACAGCTCATAATGAATAATGCCCTTCCAATCCCACCATACACACAGCATCACCTTGTTGCGAGTTAACCCGGGTTTCGCCACAGTCTGTGAAGCCTGACCGGCCTTTGACCACGATCTTTTTCGCACGTTCTTGTCGTACGTGATCCACTTTTCATCACCAGTTATCAGCTTTTTCAAAAATGGTTCGGTTTCATTACGTTGTAATAAAAAATCCCAAATGAGTACACGGTTCATTAGGTTTCTTTCAGTGAGCTCATG
This sequence comes from Dendrolimus kikuchii, assembly GCA_019925095.2. NCBI lineage: Eukaryota > Metazoa > Arthropoda > Insecta > Lepidoptera > Lasiocampidae > Dendrolimus > Dendrolimus kikuchii. The sequence goes on along the minus strand of CM034391.1, from coordinate 12,606,736 downwards.
AGGCACCCAAACATCGAGCCTTTTTGTGTACCCAGCTTTTTTCAAATGCGCCAAAACCGTTTTGTGGTCAATTTCCAGTTCTCCAGCTACATCGTAACTACTAATATGTCGATCTTGCTCCACTTTTTCAAAAATGGCATCAATTTTGTCCGTAACAGGTCGACCAGAGCGACGTGCATCTTTGATATCAAAATTTCCGGATTGAAAACGCTTAAACCAAATTTGCGTTACTCTCACAGATACTGCGTTAGGTCCATAAACATCACAAATTTTTTTCACGGCTTGTGTTGCATTTTTACCTTTTTTGTAGTAAAATTTTAAAATGTATCGAATTTCTTCATTAGATTCATTCATTTTAACACTAAGAAAAACAAATGAAAATCACACATTTTTCTAATTTGAATTTGGAATTGTCTTCTTTAACATTAAAACTTTTTAATGGTACCAAAACCAGCCATATACAAATGGTATAGCCAAAGAGATCTTATTACAAGATCATGCATACTATATGCGAAAAGACTTTTTCCCCAACCTATTAGATACTATTCATCCCAGTAGATGGGATAGTTTGCGATATAAAATGAAGTAAATCTTCCGAGGGCAAATAGCACCAACATAAAAATACAATACAATATATCCTGTATTAACGCCTGCTCTTAAAACAAGAGGTACGCACTAGAGTTTGACGCACGGCGGAGCCGCGGGGTAAACTCTAGTATAAATATAATAAGGAACCATAGGAAGTTTTCATAGATTTGACGGGTGTGGAAGGTGATAACTAGGAATGACTATCGCCCAATAAAACTGACTTATAACCACTGAGATATAATATGTCTAGAGAGAGCATTGCTAACAAACAATACCGCCAAAAACGGCATCAAAAACGCGAAGCGTTGCTATATTCACTCTCGTAAAACTATCAATGTGTGCGTGTTTTCGGAATATCAGGTAAAAAATATTACCCAATTTTTTATAATTAAATATTTTTTTATGTAAGTGAAAAGTTTAAATGATCGTTATGATTTAATCGCTTTATGTGTTATAATTTAATATTACTCAGAGGTTTTAGTTTTTTTTTTAAATAATGTATTAGCAACAAAAGTTGTGTGTCTTGGAACGAACCATAAAAAAATACATGCACAAATGAATTCATAACACATTTTAGTACATGTAGTAATTTTAATTCGCAATAAAATGACTGTCCGGATATTAGTACATATTAATTTATAAGTCTGTTAATTACCAATACTAATGTAATAATTCTAAAAAATCTATTCGTAATGGCAAATTATTTTTGTGTTACACATCATGTTCACGAAGGTTATTAGACGACTATTTATGCTCCAAAAATTATTCTGCGCTAAAATTCAGTGAAATAATTTGTAATAGTCGACTTGGAACGATTCGATGGGTTCATATTGGGTAGTGGGCTTTATGTGTAATCCACAGTTTATATCAGTAGTAGGAACAACGGGGTAGGAACACGGGATAGTTTAATGCAGGGACTTAAGACCAACTAAACCACTTGAAAAGGGCTATTATAAAAATAAAAATATTCATATCCAAAAGTTTTTATTCAAACTAGTTCGGTTTGATTAATTTATAAACTAAAAGTTATTTTCATATTAATATATTAAATTATTTCTTTATTAGGAATTAATGGAGATGCAGCTAACAGAATACAGACAACATCAATATATTAATTATGACGACAAAGAGTTATCTATAGTATTATGTAATACAACATAATAAACATATTGATACTTGTAACTAACAAAAACATAACAGATTAATGTAAATTATACACTAAATTACTATGGAATCTATTACAAAACTGTGACACTTCTGAGATTAAACGAAAAATATAAGATTAAGGAAATTTTAAATACAAATATTTTTTTCCTTTAGAAACATTTTAATATTGATGTTCAAATGCATTTATTTGTTTAAAACATGGTACATAAGGTGGTACACAAGATGACAATGCTCACATGTTTTGCCCGTGAGGTCGTTCAAATTTTATTTTTTTATAATTATATTTTAACTATAACTACACATCTTATCGGTCACGATCATATATAATTATTTTAGGTACTTTATTTCAATACAACTATGCCGTAGATAAGAAAATATAAAGAACATAGTGTAAAAATATCTTCGAAAATGATTTCAAAATATTTTCTTTCAAAATCCATCCCTTGTCCAACAATTTGCTACAATTGGATCCGTAGGAAATCTAAAACGTAATATAATTTTATTTAAGAAAACCGGACACACAAACATTACATGAGTGTCTGTTTTCTACAGATTTTTTCAATTATTCATATTTCATAAAAAAATCGTAACTAAATTCCCCAAATTTTGGCAAATAACTCGCACTTCTCACCTGACATCATTAATTAATTCGATTACCTTTGAAATATTGAAATTAAATTACATGTTTTTATAAAGAAATCATGAGAAAAGTGTTAAGTTTATCGATGAAATGAGATATTATCCTTATCTTTTGCTCTTTTAAAATAATTGCGACACATTTTAAAGGCACAGGACGGCATAATGTTTTTTTTTTTGCGAGAGCTCCAACCAGTAAAGAAGTGAAAACGACACTAACATCGTTGGAAGCCAGTGCACCATTTTTGATGCACTTTTTTTTGGGGCGTTTTTGTGCAATTGATGTGTTATCCAGACGTTTATATGATCTAAGCTTATAACTCTAAAAAGCTCCTTAATCCAACTTTTTCGGACTACATTTTATTATTCATTAATACATATTTGCATGACGAAACGACTTGGTTTAAAGTAGTATGATTGAAATATAATTAAACGCCAAAATGCGACGATTTAGGAGCTATTGCGACCTTTGTTATATACATTTTTATAATTTAGGATTCAGAGTTATTATTTGCTGCGCGATAGTTGTTCCTATTTTCATAAAAGTTCAGTGAATTCATATCTGTAAATTCACGGGGGAGTTCATTTCGTAAAAAATATTAACCAAAAGAGCATTTACGTTCAAATCCTATTTGACATTGAGAACAAAAGAATCTAATACTAGCGGTCTCGGCAGACGTTGTACTGCCCTGAAAATATAAAAATCTAGAACCCGATTCCAGCGCCATCTCCCGGGTCTAATTCTCTAAGTCTAAAGCCGGGACCCAGTTAAACCACACATACAATTTCATTAAAATCGTAGAACCCGATTCCAGCGCCAAGTATTTTTTTTAGATTGCTGAGTTTCATTACTGAAGTTTTAGTAGGAAATCCTAATTTTAATATAGCCAATATTAATCAGGGATAACTTTTAGCATTTGAATGGTGACAGAATTTTTGAAATCGGTCCAGCAGTTTTTGAGTTTATTCGTTACAAACATACAATAATACAAATCTTTCCTCTTTATAATATTAGTATAGATATGAATTCAATTGTTTTGGATGCCTATTGCTGCACTCAAATATCTTAAAGGATGATTAGGTAAAAGAGCAATTAACAACAATCAGTAAATTTATACTTAGCTATTCATTTAAGTTAACAGCGATGTTATACGTATCTATACACTGTTTTTCCTTAGAAGATCATTTTCGTACATTACAGACAGGATTTTTGAAACACTATTTAATGATGTTTAAATAATTTAGACAAAGGCCACATCTAAAGTTAGATATTACAGTAGAAAATGTTTTATATTAATCATCTAAAGATACAATTTAAATAAAAATTTATCCAAAACTTTACCTACTAAGAAAAAATAAGGCATACATATTATCTGCAGTAAACAAGGGAAGGCGTAGATAGGTATTAATACATATATCAATCAAGTTTCCACTTTTTAGTGGAAACTTGATTGATATATGTATTAATTTTGTGTTTTATATTTAAGAATATTAATTATTGTATGTTTCCCAAACAAATTAAATAAATAAATAAATAGGTTATTGAAAACAACCCAAAAACAGGTTAGTCACTACATTACAAAATATTACCATGTCACTGAATATCGTAAGAAGTTCAAGTGGTTGTCAATCTCATTTCGCCGGAATGTTCACCTTCTTCATTTATTGTATAAGATACTATTTATTCCCTCTACCCCTCCCTATCTTCAGGAAAGTTTCGAATTCCTCCATACTTCTCACACCCGTAAGTTGCGCTCCTCTAATAATCTTACTTTAAAAATACCTGCACATGCTTCTACATTCTACACCATTCAACTCCTTCGCTGTGCAGGCTGTTCGACTGTGGAACTCATTGCCCGAAAACATACGACAGGCAAAATCACTCCCCATTTTCAAAAAATTGGTAAGAGAACATTATCTTTCACTTTAATTAATATTTCATATTAAATTGTACGTATTTTAATTTGTTAATGTATTTATTAATATTGTATATATTATATTAATATATATAATATTGATATATTGTGTTATTGCTATTATTAATATTGTATATATATTGTTGTTGCTATACACATATTAATAATGTATATATTTGGATATATGTATATATTTGGATATATGTATAATATTAATATGTGTTATTGTCTATTTTCTTTTTACTTTTGTTAATTATATGTATTGTGTAGTATCTATATTCTTATTTTTGTCACAACCATTATTCTAAATTATATAGATATAATAATATAATATAATTATATATTTATAATATAATATAAATTTACTCTACGCCCATTTCGAGTCACAGCCTCTCGAACATCACCCAAAAATGTAGATTTTTTTGCTGTTTTAATTTGTATGCGAAGTTTATTTACGTAGTCTAAAATAAATAAGAAAATTTAATGCTGTGAGAAAACGTGCAGAATGATTTAATTATTGTGGATTTTTAATATTAAAAATCAAAGTGGATATCTTCCGGTCCTTGTTTATTTTGCTATCTCACTCTAATTACTTTTGGTGCTTCCTTTAAAATTTATTCTATGTTACCGCAGCGCCACCTTTATTATTCGCGTTTTGACAGTTTACTCCTTACTTTTACCCTTCATAAAAATTACGAAAAAAATCTACACTAGAGTTTGAAAAATACTTTCAACAAAAATTAGTTTCTAACATAGGTACATTGAATAGTTTTTGAGATTGGGATATTTTTGATTTCTTACGTGGTAGGTTCAATTGAAACAGTGGACTTTTGTCACAACTATGGACCCCTTTCCTATCCGTGGCTCACACTTGGCCGATTTTTAGTCATGAATTTGCACCGTGAAACGTAATCAATTAAAATTAAGAAAGTCATGAAATAGTTATTTATACTTACTATGCCATTTGGTTTCTGAATGTAACTTTATGTAAAGGTGGGGCCTCATCTGGGATAACGTTCTAGTTATTTACTGTGGCCGAATGCGTCTTATTTATAGCGTTAAAAAAACTTCGTTAGAATAACTACATTAGTGTATAAACATATGTACGTTATCTCTTTACATTTAACGTCATTAACAATAAATAATAACATCCCATCTCAAATTATGCGTTAAACCCTCGACACAAATGCGTGAAACGGACTATAACATTATCCTAGATGAAGCAGTAAGGAGCTGGCTACATACATACATAGTACTTGTTACATACATTTATAAACATTATAAACATTCAACATTAAAGGTTCTACATTAAAGTATTATAAAAGTTTCCACTGGCTTGGATTGCTTGACACTGTCGTCACATCCGTTAGCAGTATTATTTTGTATTTAACTCACATTTCTTCGAAAATAAATAATTGTCCGAGGAAGGAAATGTTATTTAGTAGACAGTATAATGAGATGCGCACTCATTCGATTGCATCTTAATGTCTTCCGGTTGTCATAGAGATATTTTCGTAAATAATTAAACGGCATTGTTTGAATCACTGCCAGCTTGGTGATCGCATCACTCATTTAACGTTATTTTAAAACAATTGTTTTTTTTTGTTCGCAATGACCTCGATCGGGGACGGTTATTGACGAATTACTATTTACGTCATTTTAAAGTTCATCCAGTTCATTTTAAAATAAGTCCAATAGTAAAATAATGTATTATTTTTTACTGGCTGTGCCCGCCGCTTCGTTCCCCTGGCAATGATCTATCTATCTATAATATTATAAATTTCTAAAAATGTCGTGACTGTACATTGAAGCTATTAAAAAAAACCAACTGGAATAAGATTATGTAAACGATGGCGAACATCATGCAAATTTTTGTCTATTTGTCCGTTTGTCTGTTTGTTCGGGATTCACGTAAAAATTATTGGGCTGATTTCGTTTCGATTTCGCTGATCGACAGCTACTTCTTAGATTTAAACTCTGCGCTACTTTCTATCCTGGTAATCCCGGGGATTTTTTCTGGAAATGGCTTAAAATGACCAGATAAAAAAAAATCCAATGTCATTTTTCACTAATCGATAGCAAATTTAATGTAATAAAATGTTCGATACGTTTTATCCCGGAAATTTTCCCGGGAGTGGTTTGTTAGGTCGCGTAAAAATTAGCTTATTCCCACACAGTTTTCAATAAAACGATAGCTGCGGTATTTTGTGTCCCGGTAATCCCGCGGGAATTTCAAGTCAAGCGTGGACTAAGTCGCGGGCATATCCTGCTTTAAAATAAAATAGCTGTTTCAATCCCCAAAATATTCAATAAAATCTGTGTAGCCCTTTTGGAGCCTATTCGAGACAAGCTTTCAAATTGACAAAGATTCTTTAATCGGTCATTTATGAATTGCCATATTACAAATAACAATTTTATACCCCGTAGTATATTTAAAAGGCCTCGATAGCATATTATATTCAGTAAGCTTTTTTTATGATGACTAAAACAGCAGTTTTCAGCAGAGTTCTAAGAAATAATAACAAGTCTAATTTAAAAATTAATTAATGAATTTTATGGAAATTGTGAACGAAAAAACTTAAGTGGATGTGTCACAAAGCTGTTGTTCTGCTTCACAACTACAGGGATAAATTAGCAAGTAAATTTCACAAATCCAGACTAGTTCGCGCAGCCCCAAAATCTACTCCCTACTCGTATGTTAGAGGTCACTTGTTTGTGAGACCGGCATGCTGATTTCCGAGTGTTAATATCATCCTTAATAGTTAATGAGAGTTATGTAGTCATGATCTCGTCACCCTTTATTGTGTATTAGTGGAATTCTGTATATGAAATGGTTGCAATTAGTCACCTAAACATTTCTTTGAAGGGACTACTGACTGGTAATGATATCGCGTGAGTAATGGTCAGCTGGATATCCATTTAAAAGACTAAGTGTGTATGAGTAAAGAAAAAACCTAGATCAATCAACGTATTTGTATTAAATACGTTTTTTTTTTAATTTTGTATTTTTTGTATGAATCGGTAGTAAAACTTAAGATTGGATATTCTAAACTTATTTACGATTATTATATTGAGTATGATCCAAACTCTATATACAGAAAAGATCGTTATTTTTACGGAATTTAGCCAACCCGAAAACGCAACCATGTTCTCTGGTTTTTGAATCGTAAATATGGATAAAAAGTGCAATTTTCCGAGTATTTTGTATGTTATTTTTTTTTTGCTAGAGTACAGTAGAATCTCTGACGGCTCACGTAATGGAAACTGGTTACTGTTGCCTGTGGGCATTTGCAACATTAGAGGTGTTGCCGGACTTGAAGGAGAATTGAAGCCGAGGCACTGATGCCGTATCACAACCTAAGGCTATTATGACAGCATGCCAGGTGGTAGGGCATTTGCCCGACTGGATGGCTACCACCCCTCGTCTAAAGTATGTCGCCATAACAACCTTGAGTTGTGTTCCGGTATTAGTGACCAGGTTCCAGTCCCCTTCAAGAGAGCAGCAGCGCATTTGTAGCACCTTCGGTGTTGCAAATGTCTATAGGCGATGGTAACCGCTTTCAATCAAGTGGGCCGTCTGCCTGTATGCTGAACTCCTGCAATAAAAAAAAAAAAAAAAAAAAAAAAAAAGCATACTCTAGATCTCTAGACCAAAGTGGCCACCCAGACGGGCAAATGCCCTACCAGCTGACGGAGGATTGTTTTGGTGTCCCGTACGACAAACTGCCCGTTAGGGCGCAGAAATTAGTATTGAATTATATTAATTTCTCTAATCGTATAGTGATTTATACTTGCACACGAAAAATTAATTTTGGAAGAAAAATTATATTATACTAGCCAGGCTTTGTTTCTGATGAAGGAATCAATTTCCTTAGCTATTACGAGGTCCCGCGGTTATATCTCATAGTAAATGGTGAATGGAGGAACTTTTCTATACTCTCATTAGATATCGGTAATCGCCGCTTGACCTACTCTACTCCACTTCACTGCTTCTCAGCGAGCTGTACGTAGCGAGGTTTACGTAGAGTATTTACAGCTCGAGAGAAATCATAATACTGATCAACAAGTATTGTGTAGAAAACACACAATGCAACGAATAATTAGAATGCAGATTTTTTCCAAATCGCAGGCGTTGTTTTGTAATCAAAATTGTATTATTTTTCGAAGAAAATATTATCTATAATATCTTCTGTTTAATAAGTTTATCCATAGAGATGGAGAATAGGTCTGTGAGTTTATCTTTCGGGTCAAGACCGAGTAATGTTGTTGTCATTTGTCACTTTATATGGCGCTCTAGCCAATTACAGTAAGCTAAACCACAAAGCGTAATTGTAATATCCGATATTTATATGAAAACGTCGTTTATTCACAATTCATATCTACTCGGCTCGTACTGGGATAGCTGTGTAATATAGTAGCAGTACCATTCCGTACAGCAGCACTTTGAAGTTATGAAGTGTTTAATTAAAATTGTAATTTGTGGCATGCTTTGTACATGTGTACTCCAATTTATCATTGCGGATTTAGTGTGCAACTGTGATTCAATAAAGCGTCCTGAGTAAGCGTCGTACAATTTGTTCATATAATTGTATTTACTGGAAGTGCATTCTGATTGTGATGTAGGCTTTTTAGATAAGAAAAAGCTGTCGCCTACTGGTATTTTTTCACGTGAGAAAGCCGTGCGTAGGTAGCTTGGTGACTTGTAAAGGTAATTTGATACGTCGGGTGTTATTTTGTCTACCTTACCCCGGAAATATAGAATATGTTTACATTTGAGAGGTTTGTAGTACTGGCATGCAACTATGCGCTGATTATGCCAAACACCGATGCGTCACGGTCACACCTTCTCAATTAATAATAACTGTATTAAATATTGCATACATTATATTACGTAACCAATTCGTTAATTGTATTTACTTATTTATTTTACCTCCATATTCCGTATTTTTTTAATGAAACTTTACAAACGATCAAATTGTTAGCGTAAAATTTTATGTAGTCATTGTTTTTGTCAATACATGTGTCGATTGGGCAGTTCTTTAATTAATGAAGTTGTTGTTATATTTCTGTGACGAGTAGATTCTGATAGTTTTCGTTTTATTATTGTACGAACGTGACGTGATGTGCATATGTATAGCTGTCAACATATATGTTGAAACTTCAATCTGTTTATTTTTTGCCTGGTAATTATTAATATCTGACTGATATACCGTCCTACATAATTTACTTCACTTTGAATAGTATTTATTTATCTTCCATTGTCAGTCAATTGGTAAGTCCTGTTTTGTGATTTGTAGACATCGTTTATGTATACTTTTCCCTATATATTGTAATTTAATATTGATTTAAATAATAATACATAGGTGCTTAATATCTCGTTTGTAATGAAACAAAATGATTGTGGGATATTTAGTCCCGAGTCTGGACCACACGTAATCTCTGTGTGTGGTAAATGCAAAATACAATTGTGTATAATAGTGTGCACAAGATTTATGTAACTAATTTTTTACTGACGCATTGCTTGCGACTTTGCTTGCGTAACCTTGGAACATGTATTTTGCCCAGAAAATATCTTATGCTTTAGTAGGTACAAAAAAAAAACTTTACTATTAAAAGTACACACTTACTAAATTTCATGACAAATGGTTCATTCTCAAGGCCGGAAGGCGGAAAAATAAACATTCTAATGTATATACAACTAAACAAAGTTTGTTGCACACGCATAAAACAATATCTGGATCTTTCGGATGGATTATGGAATTGATAAAATCCAATCGACGTCGTCAGCCAATCGCAGTCTACTGCTGGACATAGGCTGCCTTAAGTCGGCGCCATTCATCCCTGTCCTCTGACTTCAGTATAACGTATCAATTGGTAACATCCATGTTTAAAAAAAAAAGTATGGCCATCCTCCGCCATGGTACAGGGCAAAGCTCTTTTTTTTTGTTGTTATTTTTATTTCTTATCCCTTTTATACCTTTATGGGGAAATGTGGGCGTCTTTTTTATTTTATTACCTTTCTTTTTTCTTTATTTTATTTTATTTCTTACTATTGCATATTTAATCTTATAAATATTACATTTTATTACTACTTAACGTCTAATATTGATTCCAGTTACTCTTATTAAAGTTACGTATAATTTGTATACTATCTTTATTTGTATTTTAACCCAGTCGTATAGAAATGGGTGTGCTATCTCCATCATCTGTCTCTTTCGTTAGTTCCCTTGTACTTGATAGAAAAAACGTAACAACTTAGGCCGTGTCCCCATTAGACGAACAATGAGCGGCTGATTGTTCGCTGGCTAAGTCTGAGCGGCGTATCAGTCGCTAACTGAATTTCGAGTTAGCAGCGAACTGTAGCGTATTAGCCGCGAAGCGCTTGCGAAATCTTGGGAGGGAAGGTAAATGGTTAATATATTTCAGTATTCTGAGAGATGTGATTGTGCTTAATGCCATGGATATTCTCGAAGATAGCTGTTTTGGAGGTATTAAATGAAAATAAGTGTAAAAAAACAATGGATCTATCCTTTGGACCAAAAGAGATTAAGTACGCCGCGCAGTGCTCCGGCGTAGTGAGAGAACTGCGCGGCCGACTGTGCGCATCGTTCGCTGCTAATCGGCCGCTTACGGAATGAGTCGGCAATCAAAACGCAGGAAACTGCGTACCTACCAGGAAGAAGCTGCTGCAGACGCAGAAAAATATTGCCTTGCGGGTATGCACGGGCGCGGGTCGCTTCGTGAGGAACAACGTGATCGCCCGCGATTTGAGCATTCCCCGTGTCGAGTAATTCGTGGTGATGTCGGCGTGTAACGGCCGCCACACACATCTCCATGGGATTGCTTCCCTACACGCGTGACCACCAGATCACTAAGTACCTCCACGGCTACCGACCCCCCGTGACCTCACCCGCCAGGATCAGGGCGATGTTTGAGAGGTCGCGAAAACCTCCTCCATGCCGCAGATAGGCCACCAGACGCCAAAGATGGCCACTTAAAGCCCGGCATGGCCATCGGATGTCGCAGACTGGCTAATCATGCCGCAGACGGAGCCAATGCGAGGCCTGTGATGGCCACCGAATGCGGCTGATTGGCCGACGCGAGCCGCCGACATACCCCTATGTGTCAGGCGGCTCCTGTGCACCTTTACCGGGGGGTAGTTGCCCGCCGCTAATTTCAATCCAGGGCAAAGAGCGTAAGCTCGTAGCCCCATACCGGCTCTGCCACGATTAGGCAAAGACGATGACCCTCAATGAACTGGGTACGTTACGCGCTGTATGGACACTCCATTTCAAAATTATGGGGAGCCAAGCTGGTAGCAAACAGTTAGCCGCTCACTGTTCATCTAATGGGAACACGGCCTTATGCATGTCTTCTATCGATAGTGTCATAGGACAGAATGTCATTGAATAGACATCATCGATTAGGTGTTAGGTATCTAACGGATAAATATATTTAAAGAGACGGCTTATCGTTGTTTTTCATTTACTTGTAAAATTTCAAATATGCCGCCGGAATCATAATTTTGTTTTAATTTATTTTGAATTGATTAAGCATCTTTTGTCATTAAAGATGTAAGGATTCTATTCAGAAACAGGTTATTAGTGTGTCTAGAAAAGAATGGAGTTGTACATAGAAATCTAGGTGCATTGTTGATACCACCATGTCCTTAAAGTGTGCGTTTTTATTTTAAAGGGAGGTGGCGAGTGCCTGGGAATGCCGCGTGGGATCGCCCGACCAGGCCGCGGCCGCCGATCGCGTGCAAAGTCTCTTCAACGACATCGAACTTTATCCAACTAAGACACAAGGTAACTAATCCATAATTATATATACTTATATGTATACTAGTCGAATCTTCCTGCCTTTAAAGAACGATTAAATTGAAGACCAATTGAAATAAAGATTCAATTTTTTATATAAAAATATTACGTGTTTAACAACGGAAGTTTCTTAAATTTATTCTTAATCGGGCACTAATCGACATGAATTATAAATCTTATTAATAGACCAATACTAGAAATTCAATTGACACTTTAGAAAGTCAATATACTTTTATTATTTATTTTGTTTAGAAAGCTTTTAATCAAAGTATATCTTAATTATTTCCAATTTAAATCTGTACGATGAGCTTGGGATCTCATATTATTTAGCTGCTATTTCCCATTTGAATATCATAATTCTAGCATCAACAGCAGTTTATCACATTCTTTGTGAGCATCATGCATATAGGGTAGTCTGGAGGAGATCGCCTTTGGCGATAAGACCGCCCATTGTACTGTAATAATATGTGCAATAAAGTTATTCATTCATTCATTCTTTCAAATCTATATACTGAAGTTAAATCCTGTGCAGAAATATTTCGTGGTACGGGCACTTCTGTAGAATTCTATAGGCTACAACAGATTTTGCGGAAAAATAACCGCATCGATATATTTATTGGTGGTGCGTGTGCACTTGCTTTATGATGCAATTAAAGATTTCCCCGCGGCTGCGCCGCGGTCACTCATTGTTGGCCACGAGCGTTGAAGCTGTGGGCAAAAGGCAGTATATGTGGTTTCTGAAAAAATTATGTAACTGATCATGAAACCTACCTAAACAATCCGTTGCGTGGTTTAAGAGGAGTTAGCGAATATACAGACAGACGTAGAAAACGAATTTGTTTCATACTATGTGAAGATAAATATATACATATGTATGCCATTGTTATTTACTATGCAACCGCTCTACCCATAGATTACAACGTTCTATCCATAAGTTTCCATATACAACATTGCATTTATACAGCTGTATGACATTATTTTATATACGTATATTATTTATACAGATAAATTATTTTGATAAATCTTTTCTTTAATCATATTGATAAAGAAAACGTATTTGGCGCCTTTTCTTCTTCGGAATAAAACAACATTCCAAGGTAATAATGATAGAAAAGTACTGTGTTTTATCAAAAGTTATTTAATAATGTTTGATAAAGAACGATTATTTAGTGGCTTTGTTCATTGAGTTAGTATTCAAAAGGATATAATTATATTATATGCAACCTTCTTACCCGTTATTTTATAAGATGACACTCTATAAAGTATATATGTACATTAATAGAAAAGGTTTATTTTTATTATATTTATCTATTTTATTGTTTTTACTAATGAGTTTGTTTAGTTACGAATTGGTATCATGATCATTATGTTTTAAAATATAGTTATTTATACATATTATGCAAATCTCTTGTATATCAGACTATTTCCAAAACCGTGAAGAATTACAAATGTCGCAAATAAACCATTGCAGCAGATGTCCAAATAAAGACACTCACAGTTATGGATATATATATAGGTATTATTAATAGATGCATATTTATTTATTATTTTAGATAATATCTCCTTTAGTTGTAGAGTTTTATTACGTGTAACAGTCGCTACGCTAATAAAACTGCGTTGTGACAATTCAAGTGAACGCTTTTAATTTATTTTAGTCTACCTTTTATCAGGCAGCTTGTTCATTGCATAAACACGGTTAAAGGTGTTTGAAACGTCTATAGATGTACACGTAATTAGGATTTTTTTTTTCTGTATACCTAGTCTTGCCATAAATATTGTAACAAAGATTTTTTTTTCTATTGCAAATAACGTTTATAAGTTTTACAGTGTGTTAGTTTAATACATAAACATAAAATAATTTAAAATATAAAAAGCTTATTCGAAGTGGTCTCCATTGGCTGCAATACAATCCTTTAAACGTTGAGGCCAGAGTTACCAATAGAATCACGCACTCTTTCCATGGGAAAATTCTTTACTGCCAATCGTATGGATTGTTTTAGGGACTCGCCGTACTCTGTAAAACTGACCATAAATCATAATCCAGCGGATTAAGATCGGGACTAGACGACGGCTAGTCTTCAGCTCTGATGAAGTCCGAAACGTTCGTTTCCAACCAAGACTGCGTGGACTGAGCTTTATGACCTGGCGCCGAGTCTTGCTGGAAGGACCATTCTTGGTTATTGAACATGGTGTTGTTAAGGGGCTTAACTACCTTCTCAAGAATGGTATCTTGATACACTTGTGCCGATGTTTTGATACCTTTTTTACAAAAATATGGCTCAATCACTTCTTGATAGCTACCACCCCACCAAACCATCACTGAAGACGGATAATGCCCACGTTGCACTCTGTCGACTAATTGGGAAGCTTCCTTAGAGCTTTGAGCATAAATACGGTCATTTTGATTGTTAAAATGTTGCTCAATTGTAAAATTTTTCTCATCCGTAAACAAAATTTTCTGTGACCTCCCTTTGCGTACCGCTTCAGTAGTTGTTTCGATTTTACCACCCTATTCTTGTTTCAATTATGAGTTAAGAAATGACCAATGCGTCTCTTATAGGCTGCAAGTCCTAAGTCATCTTTTAAAATATGCGACATGGTTCTAGGTGATATCTTCATCTCCCGAGATAAAATCTTTTGCTTTCGGACAGGATTTCTTCGAATTCTTTCCCTTACTGCTTTCACCACCTTTTTCGTACGAACACTACGTGGACAGCCAGATCTTTTTCTGCCACAAACAGAGGAAGTCTCATTGTACCTATTAATAGCCCGGTACACAAACATTTGACTAATACCAAGCGTATGGAGAGTTTTAAAAATTGCATTTGCCTCCATACCTACTTTGTGTAATGCAATCACAGCGATTCGGTTCTCTTTATCGCCCCACTCCATTTTAATATCGCAAAATGTACAATGTATTAGCGCCAAAATAAGAAAACACAATGAACAATCATATAAAAGTCACAGATTCCAAATTCAAATGTAATATTTTGTTTCGTTTTAATTGTAACAGTATTTATGGCCAGACTAAGTACATGTCGCGTGATCTTTCCTGAAAATTGTTTTGAACAATATCCCTTCAGTAGTTTTAAGATATGAGGTACTTTCGATTAAATGTTTTTTTAGGGTTCCGTAGCAAAATAACATAAACAGGAAACGTTTGTTACCGCTACGGAACCCTTAGTTATGCACTGTCTGCCAAGCGCTTTCCTAATACATTCTTAACAGTGCACTGTTTGTCAAAACACGATTCATATTGTGGCGACCGAGGGTAGAACTTTCTGGCAGCGTAAGCCGGTCTCAAGACTTCTAGAAAGAGGTAGAAAATTCTGGAAAGAAAAGACAAGGACAGATACATGTTAGAAAGGGATATACGATAAACGAAAGTTCTAGAATAGAAAGTTCGGGAAGGAAAAGACAGACATAGATAGATGTATAGAAAGGGATGGATAGTAAATAAATTAATAACGAAAAGAAGATCGAAATTATGGGTTCCAGAAGATTCTTCCGGGTATATAAGCAGCGTAAGGCGCGCCTACCGGGCAGTTTTAGAGTTGAGCTCAGTTCAAGACAGCGAAGCGACAAGTGCGATACGGAAGAGTTGGAAGAGAAGTTTAATAGAAGACAGTGACGAGTTAAGTGGTGAATTTAGTGACAAGTTTAGTGGACAGTTAAGTGAAGGAGGAGTGTAGCGAAGTTCGAGAGACGAACCAGAAGCGAGCTACACGCGGTAATATTGGAGGTGAGCACTGCAAGTAGCAGGAGGTGGTCTACGCAATATCGGCGACGGTATTGTGAGACACCTTATCGTCGGGACAGTTTATCGTTAGTCGTGCGTATAGGGGCAACCCTGCGGAGAGGTATTACGTGCGGCTGTGTAAGTCAATAAAAGCGTTACTTAAAAGAACCGGTGTTTCCTTCCAATCCCAAGTGCGTATCCTAGTGCGCACGTAACAATATCAAAGGTTTTCCGTTAACCGAACGTTTATTCTCTTTGATTAAAATTTCAGCAGCATTCGGACGCTACGGTAATCATTAATCTAGAAAAATCTCGAGTATATTCAAAGTGCAGTACACACCAATGAGGGCTGTACGTAATAGATTTGTTTATCTCTAAATGCTAAGAACAAATGTGATGTTAAATTGCTGTTGTAGGACGTCATGTACTTATATAATGCTTATTGAGCACATTTTACGTCTTAAAGCAATTGCCCCTTGAACTAACATTTATCTTAAGCAGTTAGGTATTTGTGATACACTTTGAAGCTAGGGTGACGGCTCAACGATTGAATGAGCGATGTGATAGCGTAATGACGTCAGCGGCTTCATAGCCTGAATCAACAGCAAATGCCAATACGCCATTAAAAATTACACATGTCAGTTCCGCATGTTGCAACTATCGTGCTTTTAGTTAATACCATTATAACTATGACGAAGACTTGATACTTTTCGATTCCTATCGGATTGCTTTTCGACAAATTTTTATAGGTATCTGTTATTGTAATAATCGAAATGTCCACGCAGATTAGCTTGTGTAAAAGTTGAATATACATATATTTATTTTATTTGGGGGCTAAAATCTAAAATAATAGTAACTAGATTACAAACTAAATAAACAGAAGCTATTGATAAGCATCCACAGGTGACAGTTATACAAAACGTTTCTATTTTCGAGTATAAAAAGTACCCTACGGCCATCCCCTCTATTTAAAGTACAAAACTGTTATCGGTTAATTCATATTCGCTTGTGTAAAATGTGAGTACGCGTTCAAAGGAAACTAGCTCAGTTTTCGGGATAAATAAAGTAATATAAAAATTATATTTATTTCATAATTTATTTATAATATATTATAATCATAAATTACTTATTGAAAGTTTAAGATTGCTGCTAAAGCAAATTCAATTAAAGTAGATGACGCAGCGGCGCAACAAACTCCCCAGCAAAATAAAAAGCAGGATAAAAGTATCCTATGCTCATCCCCGTTATCGAAAATATCGAAGGTTTTTAAATTAAATTAATTGAAGGTTTGGTTTATTTTCAAACTTTTATTTAAACACATTTACTGTCACGTTTATATATTAATATAGATTTTCCACTGCACTGCCTGTACAAGTACAGCCAATATGGTATATCGTGCAAATAATGATTTGAATTTATAACTTATCATCAGTCGACAAACGTTTGCGTAGTTAGCTCGATTAACGTTGGCATCTTGATTCGATTAAAAGACTTGATGGAGCGGAACTACAATAATTTGCAATTAGTCGTAAAAAAAAGCTTCACGTATATACCGATATACAAATGACTAACAACGTATTTAGTTTTACGCAATGTTTTTAGGAAACCATCAGATGTTATCTACAAAACATATTTAGTCACGCAGACACTGTTTACTATAAGTACATGATACGATTCTTTGTAACTATTCTAATAGAAATGTGAATAAAAGATAAAATTTATAGTGCCACCTTGATTCATATGTCATATCTATTAAGAAGAGTTTGTATTTTTACATTACATATTTTAAGTTTTCATATAAATTAGTGTTTGCAAATGAATAGTGTTTTTAGACTGTGATCTTTATAAACGTTCGTAAATCACGCGACTGCAATCAACAGATGGATTATTAGGTTGGGGAAAAAGTTTTTTCACATCTTACATAAAAATTCAAAAGGTTTTTTTATAAAGTTTTTTTACATTTGACTAAAGTATGTAGGTGCCATTTTGTTGGATAACTTTTTGCCATCTTGTAGGTAGGGACGTGATCCCATTGCTATAAAAATGTTGGGGCTTCTGATCAAAAAACTGCGACAAGTGGTTTTGGCAGTCCTCTTGTGATGTTAACCTGACACTGCCTAAGGTATTCTATAGAGACCGAAACAGGTGAAAGTCTGAAAGTGCAAGGTCCGGACTATACGGTGGATGCATTAACACCTCCCAGCCAAACTCTCGTAATTTTTGCTGAGTGGCTAAAGATGTCTGAGGTCTAGCGTTATCATGGTGAAAAATCACACCCCTTCTGTTGATTAATTCCGGCCGCTTTCTCTCAACTTTTTGCTTTAATCTCATCAGTTGTTCGCAGTACAGTTCAGAATCGATGGTCCTACCTGGCGGTAACAGCTCATAATGAATAATGCCCTTCCAATCCCACCATACACACAGCATCACCTTGTTGCGAGTTAACCCGGGTTTCGCCACAGTCTGTGAAGCCTGACCGGCCTTTGACCACGATCTTTTCCGCACGTTCTTGTCGTACGTGATCCACTTTTCATCACCAGTTATCAGCTTCTTGAAAAATGTTTCGGTTTAATAAAGAATCACAAATGAGTACACGGTTCATTAGGTTCCTTTCAGTGAGCTCATGAGGCACCCAAATATCGAGCTTTTTTGTGTACCCAGATTTTTTCAAATGCGCCAAAACCGTTTTGTGGTAAATTCCCAGTTCTCCAGCTACATCGTAACTACTAATATGTCGATCTTGCTCCACTTTTTCAAAAATGGCATCAATTTTGTCCGTAACAGGGCTAATAAGTACGGCACTGATTGAACAGCAGGTAGACACCCTGAATGCTACCATAATAAACTGCTACCATAAGGCCTGTCCCCTAAAGGTACCTTGTGCCAAGGCTGACAAAAATGGCTGGTGGGGCAAAGAACTCGAAAAACTGCGTGTAAAGGTTAGGAGAGCCTTCAACAAAGCAATGAACACAGGTGCAGATAGGGATTGGGATACCTACAAGGAAGCCAAATCTCTATATAAAAAGCGCATCAGATACTGGAAATCAAATTCATGGAGAAAATTCTGCGAAAGCATTAACTCCACACCACAAGCGAACCGTGTTAGGAAGTTACTGGCCAAACAGGGGCCTTGTGCTGTTGGCAACCTACGCAAGAGCGATGGCACAATGACCCTGAGCCAGGAGGAATCGAATACGGTACTTTTACAAACACACTTCCCGGGGTGTCAAATAGAAGAAACCCCTAGACGTGTGGAAATCAACTCTTTAGTTACAGAACACTGCTGGCAAACAGCCTGTGAGATCGTTACCTTCAGTAAGGTGAAATGGGCGGTTGACAGCTTCCAGCCTTTTAAGTCAGCAGGAAATGATAACATCTTCCCGGCACTACTACAATGGGGCGGGGAAAAATTGATTTCCATCCTAGCATGCATCTTTCAGGCATGCCTGGCACATAAATACATTCCCCTTGCCTGGCGTGAAGTCAGGGTTATCTTCATACCCAAGCAAGGTAAGAGTGATTACACTAATCCAAAGTCGTTTAGACCCATAAGTCTGTCGTCGTTTCTCCTTAAAACCTTGGAGAGACTATGCGACAGGCACCTTAGAGACAATGCGCTACGCACTCTACCCATTCACAAGCACCAACATGCTTACTGCCCCGGCAGATCTACCGAGTCTGCACTCCATCAGGTGGTATGTAAAGTTGAGTCTGCTCTTCAAAACAAGCTGGTCTGTCTGGGCTGCTTCATAGACATAGAGGGGGCCTTTGACAAAACCAATTTCACCAGTATCGACACAGCGCTCCGTAGACACGGAGTGGAAACCCTGCTAATCGACTGGATAATTAACATGTTAAGTAACAGATTTATAAAGGTTGGGGAAGACACGAAAGGCGCCCATGTGGTTCGAGGCTGTCCTCAAGGAGGAGTACTTTCCCCACTTCTGTGGAACTTGGTTGTGAACGATCTCATTTCCAAATTAAACAGCCAACACTTTTACACAGTTGGCTACGCCGACGACATCACCATACTAAATGTAGGTAATAATGCCAGCATGGTGTGTGATAGGTTACAGGCAGCCCTGCGCGTAATGGAGAAGTGGTGCAACGAGCAGGAACTCTCTGTCAACCCACAGAAAACGCAGGTTGTTCTCTTTACAAATAAGAGAGTCTTAGGTAATTACAGACTACCGACCCTCTTTGGAACTACACTTCAGTTATCAAATGAGGTCAAATATCTGGGGATAACCCTAGACAACAAGTTAAACTGGAGCAGCCATGTTGACAATAAAGTCAACGCATCCAGTGTGACCTTATGGCAATGCCGTAGGATGATTGGTAAGCGTTGGGGACTTCATCCCAAACTCTTTCTATGGCTCTATACAGCTGTGGTTAGACCTATGCTAACTTATGGCTCTGTGGTTTGGTGGACAAGAACTAAGCTTGCGACCTGCACGGCCAAACTTCAGAGACTACAAAGGCAAGCGTGCTGCGCTGTGACGGGTTGTATGAGGACAACGCCCACCGCGGCCCTAGAAATAGCTCTTAGCATCCCTCCACTGCACCTGTTTGTACAACAAGAGGCAGCAATGGCGACCCTAAGATTAAAACACCTGAAAACACTTAGGTTTGACAAGGTAAGACATTTCAGCATTCTCTCGGAAGCCTGGTCCAACTCACCCTTGGTGGAAGCGGTCAGTGACAGAATAGAGAAAGCTTTCATTTTCGACAAAAAATACAAGGTTGAACTCGTGGAAGGTAACGACAGTTATCTTTCCCATCATGAGCTTAGCCTCTACACTGATGGGTCAAAGACTAGCTCGGGCTCAGGCACGGGAGTCTTCTCGGAAGACCTAAATATTAACATATCCGAGCCCCTGGGTAAGTTTAATACAGTATATCAAGCAGAGTGCATGGGCATTCTGCTTGCAGCTAAAGCAATCGTTGCTAGAGATCCATCCATATTTTTCATACCAAATTGGGATTCATATCGACAAACTTTCGTGGGATAATGATGCTGATCAGTTCTGTCTAGGTAAGATTAAACAAAATAAGGTTAAACAAAAGTTTTATTTATATTTATATTGCAGGACTTCCGCAGACAGGCAGACGGCCCACTTGATGGAAAGCGGTTACCATCGCTTATAGACATTTGCAACACCAAAAGTGCTACAAATGCGCTGCTGCTCTCTTAAGGGTCACTGGAACCTGGTCACTAATGCCGGAACACAACTCAAGGTTGTTATGGCGACATGCTTTAGACCAGGGGTGGTAGCCATCCAGTCGGGCAAAAGCCCTACCACCTGGCGACGTAAAAGTAACGTATTTTCTCCAAAATATTGATGCCAGTCAAATATAGATGCTTCGTATTTCTTTTAATCTCTCGGTTTGTAATAAATGAATAGGGTAAATAATTGGCAGTTTGACCACAACGAAAAGTTCCGTAGGGACGAGAAACGTTACTTTTTTTCGTTATTTGGCTTTGAAACTATACAAAAACATTTAATCAAAAATACTCCATGTAATTTTTGAAACATGGAGTATTTTTGCTCAACGCATATTATTTAAATTAATTTTCGTTGAAAGTATTTTCTCAGTTTTACAATCCTGACTTTTTCAAATTATTCAATCCATAGTTTAAAACTTATGGATAGATGGGTGGCGGCACAGTTTTCACGATTTTGGGAGATAATATCTCGCAACATATTAATTTGATTAAATAAAATCATTAGGAAACATTGTTAACTACAACCTATACACATACACGAAGAAAAAATGTATGTATGGCAGCTATCTCTAATCTTTAATTTTTTTCGCGGTTTCAATATATAATTTTGTAGACTTCACTCTCCTGGCGAATTCTATCCATGTATAATGACGTGCCTAAAAACAAATGGACAGAAGACGGACATGGAGATTCAGAACAGCTGTTTTTTTTTTTTCAAAATTGATATGGGATCCTAAAAGTAGCCATGTTTTATGTCAGAGTGACATGAAAATGACTTCGAATATATATTTGACATGAAATAAAGATGGGTTCAAAGTGATTTTTAATCTTTTGGACTCTATTTAACCCTTGGATTTATTAATCTAAAATGTCATGTTAAATAATGTTTGCGATTTTCTTACAAATATGTGAAGAAACGAAGAAATAAGCATTTAGCCAAGTGTCAGAGACAGCGCCATACTTAGTCCAATAGTTCAGTCAGTACAAATCTAGATGGCGCTGTCTCCTAATTGAACTAGCTATTGTTTGTACAATATATTTTGGTAACCTCTTTTGTACTTTTCTCATAATTTAGTTCAGTTCAATAAACCAGTACATCCAGTAAAGTAAGTGTTTTATTTAGTATTAGTGCATCTTAGGTCATCTAGGACATATTTTGGTCCTTCGAGCCGGATATAAGCAAAGTGAAGTGAAGTGAAGTGAAGTGAAGTGTAATAGTGTAGTGAAGTGTGGCTCCCCCAGGTGTGCAGTGTTCCCCGGTGGATTGCGGTGTGCCCCCGCCCCCTGGATTGCAGTGCTCCCCATTGGATTGCGGTGCGCCCCCCACCCCCCTGGATTGCAGTGCTCCCCGTTGGATTGCGGTGCGCCCCCACCCCCTGGATTGCGGTGCGCCCCCCACCCCCTGGATTGCGGTGCGTCCCCCACCCCCCTGGATTGCGGTGCGCC
Organism: Dendrolimus kikuchii; assembly: GCA_019925095.2. Taxonomy (NCBI): domain Eukaryota; kingdom Metazoa; phylum Arthropoda; class Insecta; order Lepidoptera; family Lasiocampidae; genus Dendrolimus; species Dendrolimus kikuchii. The sequence continues at coordinate 12,584,197 of CM034391.1, read as the reverse complement.
CCCCACCCCCCTGGATCACGGTGCTCGCCCCCCCGTCGGGTTTACGGTGTACTCCTCTCCCTGTTGGTTGCGGTGCGCCCCCCACAGCCTCCGGATTGCAGTGCCCGCCCCCTCTATGAGATCGCAGCGCACCCCTCCCTCTGTCGGATTGCAGTGAGAACAACACCTCCCCGTGGATTGTAGTGCACTCCCCAGAGTTAAATAGCCACACCCAAAGTCAAAATACAACGCTCCCGTGTTCCAGAACTTGCCCACTCGATTACAGGACGGTTGCTCAGTCTTGGGAAAAAAGTGTATGTGGAGTGAGATCAATTTCCCACAGTTTTAGGTCAATGTATACAATTAATCTTAGATCAAACGTTAATTAGTGAACGTGTAAAAAGTGCAAACAAAAACTGTAAGTACAATTATTCAATAGAAATATTTATCTGAAGAATCCAGTAAGAGAAGCATTATCAAACTTAAATATCTAGTTATATTGTTTTTATTCTACATTAGATTTACATTTAGGATAAGTATAACTGTTATTTACTCATAAGAACAAACTTAGTAATCATGGAAGGTTTAATAAATGTTCAAAAAAATATTCAAAAATCAATAGAAAGAGGGTTTGTTACTTTTGAAAAGTGTTCCAAGGACAAACTTACGTATGAATATATTGAAACTAGACTAGATAATTTAGAAAAGGATTGGGATCTATTTCGAAAAAATAATACTAGATTATATGAAATAAGCAATTCTGAGCTTTTGGCTAGTTCTATTTATGTTAATCAAGGAATATACGACCAAGCTGAAGACATTTACTTTAATTATAGAACAAATTTAAAAACTTTATTAAATAAATTAACATTGATTTCGAAAAATTCAGTAGTCCACAATAAATATGCCAGTTCAACACAAGCTGTAAAGCTCCCAAAGATAATAATTCCTTTGTTTTCTGGAAAATATTCCGAATGGACAACATTTCGTGATTTATTTATAGCTTTAATTCATAATAATTCTTCACTAAATGATGTTCAAAAATTACATTATCTTAAGGCTCATTTAATTGGAGAAGCAGAGCAGTTAATTCGATACAGTTCTATATCCGATGGGAATTATGATCAATGTTGGACAATATTAGAAAACAGATACAACAACAAGCGTTACCAACTTAATTGTATTTTAAAAGGATTTCTAAGTCAACCTCGTATCACTACAGAATGTTCAACCGCTCTCAAAGAATTACTTGATACTACCATGATAGCTTAAATGCTCTTAAAAATTTAGGTATAGATGTGTCCACATGGGATCCTATTGTAATACATATAATATCTACCAAACTTGATGATGAAACACATAAGCAATGGGAACTCACTGTTTCTAGCAATAGTTGCAATGATTTACCAACCTTCGACAAGTTCAAGTTATTCTTAGAAAATCGATTCCATGTTTTATGTCAGAGTGACATGAAAATGACTTCGAATATATATTCTTTACATGAAATAAAGATGGGTTACTGTAAAATGTTTTCTAAACAAAGTCTCAAAAAATAATTTATGTTTGAATTGTTTAGGTAGCAATTAAACATGCCGAATCAATGAAAGGCATCACACATTGGACTAACAATGGATCAGGACTATTTAAATTATTTATTTAACCCTCATATATATCATTTATTTAGTATTATCATTTAATCTAAAATGTCATGTTAAATATAAATAACGTTTGCGATTTTCTTACAAATATGTGAAGAAACGAAGAAATAAGCATTTAGCCAAGACTAGTATTATTATTAGTAGTAGTAGTAACGAAAACCTTATTATTCAATTAACATTGATTAAATAGAAGATAGTGTTATTGTATTGCAGACAAAGAGTTTACTCTATAAAGGCTGTGTAAATATATTTGACGCTCAAATACAGAACATGCAATACAGTCTTGTGATATCATACTTAGATATAATAACAATACAAATTTTATGCTTATAAACATTTTAAGAAGAAGTGCATACACAAAAGCAAGCAATGCAAACATAAATGAAGAACATTAGTGATTCACTATCTATACTATAAGGTATCTAGGACACCAAGACTAGTATTATTATTAGTGTAGTAGTAACGAAATAAAATTAAGAACCCGATTCCAGCGCCACCTACCGGGTCCAAATTTACTCTATAAAGGCTGTGTAAATATATTTGACGCTCAAATACAGAACATGCAATACAGTCTTGTGATATCATACTTAGATATAATAACAATACAAATTTTATGCTTATAAACATTTTAAGAAGAAGTGCATACACAAAAGCAAGCAATGCAAACATAAATGAAGAACATTAGTGATTCACTATCTATACTATAATAAATCTGTAAATGGTTGCGTTTGTACAATGCGTTTAAAAATGCGAAAAAATCGGGGGGTAATTCGGGCCAGGAGATTCCGAAAATGCAAATTTTAGAATATTTGTCTGTCCGTCTGTCTGTCTGTCTGTTAAAAGCATCACGTGAAAGCTACTGAACGAATTGAAATGAAACTCGACATAGAGCTAGCTTATATCCCGGGGCGTAACTTTGTATTCCGATAAATAAAACTGTTTTTATAAAACGCGGGGCTATATCAATAATATTGATATAGGTTGGGGAAAAAGTCTTTTCGTATATAGTATGTATGAACTTGTAATAAGATCTCTTTGGCTATACCATTTGTATCTGGCTGGTTTTGGTATCATTAAAAAGTTTTAATTTTAAAGAAGACAATTCCAAATTCAAATTAGGAAAATGTGTGATTTTCATTTGTTTTTCTTATTGTTAAAATGAGTGAATCTGATGAAGAAATTCGATACATTTTAAAATTTTACTACAAAAAAGGTAAAAATGCAACAAAACCGCGAAAAAAAATTGCGATGTTTATGGACCTAATGCAGTATCTGTGAGAGTAGCGCAAATTTGGTTTAAGCGTTTTCAATCCGGAAATTTTGATATAAAAGATGCACGTCGCTCTGGTCGCCCTGTTACGGACAAAATTGATGCCATTTTTGAAAAAGTGGAGCAAGATCGGCATATTAGTAGTTACGATGTAGCTGGAGAACTGGGAATTTACCACAAAACGGTTTTGGCGCATTTGAAAAAAGCTGGGTACACAAAAAAGCTCGATATTTGGGTGCCTTATGAGCTCACTGAAAGAAACCTAATGAACCGTGTACTCATTTGTGATTCTTTATTACGACGTAATGAAACCGAACCATTTTTGAAGAAGCTGATAACTGGTAATGAAAAGTGGATCACGTACGACAAGAACGTGCGAAAAAGATCGTGGTCAAAGGCCGGTCAGGCTTCACAGACTGTGGCGAAACCCGGGTTAACTCGCAACAAGGTGATGCTGTGTGTATGGTGGGATTGGAAGGGCATTATTCATTATGAGCTGTTACCGTCAGGTAGGACCATCGATTCTGAACTGTACTGCGAACAACTGATGAGATTAAAGCAAAAAGTTGAGAGAAAGCGGCCGGAATTAATCAACAGAAGGGGTGTGGTTTTTCACCATAATAACGCTAGATCTCGCACATCTTTAGCCACTCAGCAAAAAATACGAGAGTTTGGCTGGGAGGTGTTAATTCATCCGCCGTATAGTCCTGACCTTGCACCTTCAGATTTTCACCTGTTTCGGTCTCTGCAGAATTCCTTAGGCAGTGTCAGGTTAACATCACGAGAGGACTGCCAAAACCACTTGTCGCAGTTTTTTGATCAGAAGCCCCAAAATTTTTATAGCAATGCGATCACGTCCCTACCTACAAGATGGCAAAAAGTTATCCAACAAAATGGCACCTACATACTTTAGTCAAATGTAAGTAAACTTTATAAAAAACCTTTTGAATATTTATATAAAATGCGAAGAAACTTTTTCCCCAACCTAATATAATTAATTATAATAGATTATTGATAAAAAATTAATTCAATGTCATATATAATATAGTACCTGTAAAATCGCCAATGACATTACTATAAGTTGATATCAGAAGTGCATTTGAAAGTTGATTTAACACACTTTGTTGGTGCATTATTTAATTGTATTTGCCATATTTATTAACTAATATAGTCCGCGAAATAAACAAGAATTTATTCATTACATCAGCCATGGTTATATAATAATAATATACTATACAACATAATTGTTTGCTTTGTTTCCTGTTTATGGAGTAAATGTTTCGCAGTATTAGTTTAATGAAAAACCAGACAGGCCCGACTTTAGAATTTGGTCTGTATTCCAGGGCGTTTTTATTTTTAAGTCCAAACATAATTAGTTTATTCCATTGATTTGCTTACACTACACTGTATTACTACTTATTTTATAGATAATTGATGCATTTTGTCTGAATGGAAAACTAAAATTTAAAATGTAGCGATAAAGAGAGTTTCCATATATACGCACACATTAATAGTCAGTTAAATACTTAGTAATTGATTCTAAGAATGTTATTAGGTATGTTTTACTGAAGAATGATATCTAGATTAGTGCGTAATTGCCTTTAATCAATATCAGTTGGCAAACTGAAACGTAGGGCTGATAAATTACTCTGAATATTACGTCAGGTTTACGTTGCTACTTCCAAAATGAAAACACATAATTATCACTTTAATTATATAATTTTAAAACCCAAATTAAAATAAGATTTGATGATGTTATCGCTTCAGGTATTATTGATTGCTAATAATTTATGGAGTTTTATTTAGTTCGTTGTTCTGAATTTAATAGGGTTTAAAATATTACTCTATCACGCGGGATCATCACGCGGATTCACTGCCGGTATCTCCAAGTATATACAAGATCATTATCTCCAATATTTAAAGTATCTACCTATATCAAAATGCATAAAGTCGTTTCGTATCTAAGACCACGAAGAACTAAAAAACAAATATATGAACATTCAAACAGACTCACTCTCACGTTTATGTATTAGTAACCAGCTGTTATTCGCTACTTCGTCCGCTTTTATTGTTTTACTTTTTAAACGAAACCATAACGCAACTGTAACGCCCTGAAACACATATTTTTTACTTAAATTTTAAAAATTAAATGTTGTATTTATTCCCTTAGCAACTTTCGTTAATACCCGTTCAGTTGTAAGGTTACAATCAGAGGTACTTTTGAAGTTATATATTATTTAATAATAAAGTAGTGTTTAAAGGGAATTATGTTTTGCTGTGCTGTTTTATTTTCAAAACCTAGAAATAGTTGTAGGATATTGAGTTTAACAAAGAATTATAAGATTATTGTAAAACTTGAACAGCCATGAATACTAGATATGCCTAAATACATGAATTGTGCTGAGCCGCTGCATTAAAAAGAAAAAGAAATTTCAACATCTTTAGATTATGTTTTTAAATTTATTTAATTATTGCGATACATTTAAAATAAAACAAAATGTATACGCAATTCCTTAAAACAAGTTACATGTAGGTCCCAAATCCCTTTCGGTTGGGCACATGCCCAAAATACTGGTCGCATTCCCGAACTGGCTGGCAACGCGGATGCGTCGCGTCATCTCAAGTACAGGCTAGCCTTTGGGTCTCGTGAGACTTCTATCAAACGAGGTGATAGGTCTCGATAAAATCGATAGGCTTCAGGATCCCAAGGCCCCAGAGTCTCGACACAGAACGCCACAAATATGTAGATTAGATACAAATATGTATCCATTGGACATGCACATGGATACATTTGTTTCAAATGATAATCTTATTTTGAAATAGGATGTAATATTAAATTTGTGAACCTTATAGACCGTACAAAGAAAAGGCACCCACTGTAAGTCAACAAAGTCATTGAAGAGCTGTTCCTCGGTAAATTAATTATACTTACATCCATTGTTATTGTTATTTAAATATCGGTAATTGCAAAAGTTCATTGCCAATTCGAATAATGAATAACGTAATTAATTTCGTTAGTAGTAAATACGTGTTTAATTATTAGTGGATATCCGTGAACCATTGTTATTACGGGCAGGTGTTGTGCTGCGCATGTCCAGTGAAGTGATCTCACCGTTATTGCTCACTGATGACCAATTACCTCCGAATGAGTTCACGACTCCATATGTTTACTCTAACGCTGTTATTACATTAATGGACGAATCAACGGGTTCCTTTGAACTTCAATACTTCTTGCCGACACGGTGGTAGGCCTAGTTCAGAATTCCTTCAGTCGTAACGCACTGTGGGACTGTAAATGCGAGTTTATCTAGAAATTAGGACTACATAAAACCTATAAAATAGTAATTATCACATTAGCTAGTATATCTATTTCTATGCGGGATCCGATTGTGGCGAAGCCTAAAAGGAGTATCACTTAGTCAAAGGAATAAACAGAAACACTCCCATTTACAGAATAAGTATCTCAAATAGTAAAATAATGAAAAGATTCCGCGCATACCATGCAGGTATGTATTATAAACTTAAGCAATGACCCAGAGACTCATGTTATTGAAATATATACTATTCTGCAAACTTATTAATGTTGAAGACGATTTTATTTTGGGTTTTTTTATTTCTATGGAAATTCATTACGTACTTTTGTTTAGACTGTTAACCATTCAGTTATAAAATATGGCTAGTGTATAAGTAAATTACAGATTGACTAAAAAGCTAAATCTTTATATCAATTCATTGGCTCCTAAGAATTCTCTTCCAATGTCTATGCTAATTTAAGATTCTTAATTTCAGTTATTGCAACGGATAAATATAATATAACCCCGACAAAGATCATAATATGTTTTTATGGTAAATTTGAACAAATAAGTAAAATTACATTTAATCAGTGTGTCTTATATTCGTTTTATAAGGCTATTGGAAGGTTATCTTGTGTCGATTAAAACCCAATTTTGGTGTTTGAGGGATTTCACAGTGATTTGCCAATTGTTTTTTCTTGCATTGTTGGCAATGGAGCTCAAAATAGGTTTTAGTTATTTTTTCTGAGGAATGCTGCGGTATTTGTACTATGTGAATATTTTAAATAAATTCCCACATCTATTGTTTCAATGAACGACTACGCCTATTGTCGGCTGAGTAAAATGGTTATATGAATAGGAAATAAAATTGTATTAATGCATTCTATTGAATTAAGGTGCTGGTTTTTGAAATAATGTATGTATGTATGTATTAAACAATTTCTTAATTAGAAAGCAACACAATTTGTATATCATTCAATCTAGTAAAAATTTAAATGAAACAAACTGTAAACCCAAAATAGTATGCATAAAACTTGAACAAAGATCGTGGCCACTTGCGCATTATTTCTTTTATAAATGCCGTAGTTTCTTACCCCTTGCATTCCTATTACAACTAAATTCGTGTAATGCATACTTAGTCTGACCATAAATTCTGTTACAATTAAAAAGAAACAAAATATTACATTTGAATTTGGAATCTGTCATTTTTATATGATTGTTCATTGTGTTTTCTCATTTTGGCGCCAATACATTGTACAACATTTTGCGATATTAAAATGGAGTGGGACGATAAAGAGAACCGAATCGCTGTGATTGCATTACACAAGTACACACAAGTAGGTATGGAGCCAAATGCAATTTTTAAAACTCTCCATATGCTTGGTATTAGTCAAATGTTTGTGTACCGGGCTATTAATAGGTACAATGAGACCTCCTCTGTTTGTAACAGAAAAAGATTTGGCCGTCCACGTATTGTTCGTACGAAAAATGTGATCAGAGCAGAAGGGAAAGAATTCGAAGAAATCCTGTCGAAAGCAAAAGATTTTATCTCAGGAGTTGAAGATATCACCTAAAACCATGTCGCGTATTTTAAAAGATGACTTAGGACTTGCAGCTTATAAGAGACGCACTGGTCATTGCTTAACTCATAATTTAAAAAAGAATAGGGTGGTAAAATTTAAACAACTACTAAAGCGGTACGCAAAGGGAGGTCACAGGAAAATTTTGTTTACGGATGAGAACATATTTACAATTGAGCAACATTTTAACAAAAAAAATGACCGTATTTATGCTCATAGCTCTAAGGAAGCTTCCCAATTAGTCGACAGAGTGCAACGTGGGCATTATCCGTCTTCAGTGATGGTTTGGTGGGGTGGTAGCTATGAAGGAGTGATTGAGCCATATTTTTGTAAAAAAGGTATCAAAACATCGGCACAAGTGTATCAAGATATCATTCTTGAGAAGGTAGTTAAGCCCCTTAACAACACCATGTTCAATAACCAAGAATGGTCCTTCCAGCAAGACTCGGCGCCGGGTCATAAAGCTCAATCCACGCAGTTTTGATTGGAAACGAACGTTTCGGACTTCATCAGAACTGAAGACTGGCCGTCGTCTAGTCCCGATCTTAATCCGCTGGATTATGATTTATGGTCAGTTTTAGAAAGTACGGCTTGCTCTAAACGCCATGATAATTTGGAGTTCCTAAAACAATCCATACGATTGGCAGTGAAGAATTTTCCCATGGAAAGAGTGCGTGCTTCTATTGATAACTGGCCTCAACGTTTAAAGGACTGTATTGCAGCCAATGGAGACCACTTCGAATAAGCTTTTTATATTTTAAATTGTTTTATATTTATGTATTAAACTAACACACTGTAAAACTTATAAATGTTATTTGCAATAGAAAAAAAAAATCTTTGTTACAATATTTATGGCAAGACTAGGTATTTTATGTTAAAGTTATAACCTATGGATTATCTGTCATAACCCTTCACATGTATGCACAGTGATTTATATTCTGTTTTCGGTTAATAATGTGTATTATTTTACAGTATTCGAAATGCTGGTATGCGCTCGGCAGTGTGCGCGTCGCAAGTCGCTTACTCTAACATTCGGTGAATTTTGCGTGTTCGCGGCTGAACTGCGTCGGTGTTCCAGACAAGCCAGACAGTGAGTATTACCAGAATATAGTATGCCGATAGTCATTCCAGATAGCCTCCTTTTCTTCTTTAATATAATACTAACAGGATATTTAATTAATGATAATTAATTAATAGGGAAAATCTTAAACAAGGACATATTTGATTTGAGTACCTACACACAAATAAAATTGACCTTACGTCACTTTTTTATTGTTATTGATATTATCTTCCTGGATGACTTACATCACCATGAATGCCATTGAAATATGTAAACCGCATATTGTCGTCAGTGCTGTAACTTCATAACTCAATAGGAACTGATAGTTCTTCCCCGCTCGCAGTTGTTTAATTGTTTTGTAGTCAAAAGGTTTAAGGTTAACCACGTCATAGAAAACGTCAACATTTGTCGCTTCAAATTCACACACTAATGAGCAATGAATGTGGGACAGTATCCTTAAAAAGTGTACAAGTTACTGGTAACATTAGTCAGTGTTTGGCGTTTTCTTAATTATCCCGTAATCACAATTTTCTTCCGCGGTGACGTGTTATTTTTTGATGTTTCACCTTGTAGTTTCTTGTTTAAACGATAAGATACTATTGACAAAACTTTATGTAGGTCGCATTATTTACTACGTTCTAGGGTTACTGAACGGTTTATGAATGTGTTTTTTTTTAACATTTACAATGTTAGGCCAATTAGTACGTATGTATCTTCTATGGGAAACGTACACAGGATAATATTGTTATTATGGAGTTTCTATAGCCGTTTTTATTCGAAATCACTTTAAATATTAAGAAGCATAAATATTTTTCACTATAGAGTATTTTACTATTCTCTAACATTATCTATTCTATACTATTATTTATTTATTATAATGTATATAACTAAGTATGACATAGCCCTTGTTTCCTCTTAAATCTTCATTTCGCTAGATTCGAGCTCTTGCGATCTTATTTAATATTATACCTATATTATGGTATAATGAGTGTATCACGATAAATGCAATACCTACAATATCCGCTAAGTTAAATATGCTCCTTCGTGTGTACAATAACTTACTCTTTACTTTTTCTTCTTTGTTTTTAAATTCTGTGATATAAAATGACGTCACTTAGCATGAAATTGAGTGAGAAGTTTGGCCTCAAAATGCATACGCGAGTGGATGTTTTATACAAATCAGGAAATTAAACTATAATACGATATGGAAGGATATTAAGTTTTACAATATTTACAAATAGGCGCCCTAGAGTCTGATAGCATACGAATTTAGAAGCACTAGTCTTTGAAGTTATAATTATGATCTTGAATACGAGCTAGTGTTTACATATTAGTCCTATTATGTTTGTTTAATCGAGATATTTTCCTTTAACATTATGTATGTGATAATTGTAGCAATATTATTATATTAGCATGTAAAATGAGTGGCTAGTATACTAGCAACTCTCAGTCAGAGATGAATTCAGGGTAAAAAAATATACTAGTAAGTACTTTTAACATAAAATACAGTACTACTAATAAAGATTAAATATAGCATGTATTATCGGGATATCATTTGAAAAAATGTAATAATTAATTAATTATATAGAATAAAACTATAACGATCTGTTTTACCTTAAGCTCGGTCTTGAACCGGGTAGGTGCTGCTGGCTAACACTGAGGCGTGCGATGACCCTTGAATGCCAAACAATGAGACATTTGTCATGCACTGAATCATAAGAATAATGAAATTCACCCTTTCAAGGAATAATTACTGGGAATAAGGAAGTACTTGCAGTAACATTTTGTAAACATAATTATTACCTTTTACAATTGTGTTTTTCTAGTAAAATAATTAAAAACACTCAAATAAGAAATTTTGTTTCTAATTTCAGTTTTCATTCGCAGGACAACGAACAAACCTGATTCGCCGGCGTGGAGTGTGGATAAAGAGATTCGAGATTTGCGGGACAAGGACGCTTTGTGTAAACATGTAAACGGTAAGAATTCTTATTAAATCCACATTACACTACATTATTATTGTGCGTGTAAGAGGCTATGTAGACCTAATTCAAATCGCTGTTTCATATAATTAACCCCTAGCGGCGCATATTTCCTTCGATGAGACAGCGCCTAATAAAACTTGCGAGCGTGGCGGAATATTGCTACATCATAAGTATATCAACGCGCACCGCGTTCATACTAACTCGATTCAATTATTTATTTCATTTTGAAGCTCAGAGCTCGAGAGCAAGACAAAATATCCTAAAGTGAGATAGATCGTTTATATGCTTAATGGGTACTGAAATTTTGACATTACTACCTAAGTGAATGTAGCCCAATGGTTTACCAAGCGCAATAGTAATGAGCATGTACAGGGTTCGAATCCTAAGGCTTGTACGTTTCTTTCTATTTTTCCATCAATTTTTTAGACAGGTAAACCTTATTAAAATGATATTATTATATTATGGAACAACAATGAATCCTTAAATATATATACATACATACATACATACATAACTTCACGTCAGTTCCCTTGCGGGGTAGGCACGAACAACAGAGCGCAACATAGTTTTTCTACTAACTACTTGACCGATTTGGCTGAAAGTCAGTTTATATATATATTTTCGATCCCGAGAATGAACATAGGATGCTTTTTATCTCGAAAAATGGGATAGTTTTGGGGATAAAAATATATTTGTCTATCTGTTTGTTATGCTTTTACGGAAAAACTATTATACCGATTTGGCTGAAATTCGGTATATATGTAATTTTAATCATGACGGTGGACAAGGGATACTTTCATCCCGGATAATGGGATAGATTTATGTAAAGGTTATCTCAGAAAGTAGAACAGGCTTTTTTATGATTTACCATTTCGGCCATTTCAGCCATTTCATCCCTTTCGGTCATTTCAGCCATTTTTAACAACCGAAACTACTAAAACTATCACAACTATCCTAGTTTCCGAGACAACCTTTACATAAATCTATCTCAAAATTTATCCCATTATCCGGGATAAAAAGTATGCCTTGACCACCCTCGGTATTAAAATTACATATGTACCCAGTTTCAGCCAAATCGGTTCAATAGTCTTTCCATAAAAGGATAATAAACAGAGAGACAAATATACTTTTGTAATTTTTTTTCGCGGAACCCTAATTTTAAAGTAGTCTGTGTCACTCCTCATAAACATCAGCTATCTGCCACTGAAAATCCCGTCATAATCTGTTCAGCCGTTTCAGAGATTAGCTGGAACAAATGGTTTTAATTTTAGTTTCGCGGGACCCTCAAACGTAGCCTAAGTTACTCCTTATAATATCAGCTATCTGCTAATGAAAATTACGTCAAAAACGGTCCCGCTGTTTTAGATATTAGCCAGAACATCCAGGTAGACAGACAAACATTCTAAAAATTTCATTTTCGGAATCCCCTGATCCGATTTTTTAGTTTTTATTTTGACGTGACAAACAGACACTTCACTTTTATTTATCTGTATAGATAAGAACTATAAAATAAATAATAATAGATAAAACATAATAGGGCTAAATAAAAAAAATTGTTAGAAAAGAAAAATGGAGCGATCACTCTAAATTGAACTATGAACTCTGATCTTCCCTGTACTAGTGACAACCCACTCCGCCACTATACAATTTGTCAAATGTGTGGTTTATTTATATTCTTCGTAATTCTAATTATCCACGTGTCAACACAACATTTCTATCGAGAAAATTTATCGAAAATGCGTTTTGAATACAGGGATTACCTCAGAAATATGATCAAGATTGACATATATTTTTTTCACCGCAATAAAGTGTGTATATTACTGTAATGACGGGCGAGAAGTCGATCAAAAAACGCTTTTTGTCTGTTGTCTCACTGTTTTGCCATGAACAGTCAAATGCAAAATCACAATTTTATTAATTATAAAATAAAAAGCCCGATTGTTCTCATTACAACATATTTAGAGATTAAAACCCTCTGAATCGTTAATCAAGTTAACCGATTATAACGAGAAATCGATTTAAAAAATTCTTTTTCCGTTAGACTGCTACATTATCCCAGATTAATATAGGCTATATTTATTATTAGAAAAATTAGGGATTCCTAATAAAACTTTAATAATGTGTAACCCAAGGTGTAAAAAAATTGTGTTTGAGTGGCTCCGGGGATGGTTTAGATGCACAATTAGACCCGGTAGGTGGCGCTGGAATCGGATTTTAGATTTTTATTTTTCACGGCAAGGCAAGGTCTTCGGAAACCGCTAGTAATATTATGAAATTCTAAACATGCCGTGTCTGTACATTGAAACTAAAAAAAACAACTGGAGTAGACTAAATAAACGATGGAGAACACGATTTTTGCATGCATTTTTTTTATTTCTTGTCTGTTTGTTCGGGATTCACGTAAAAACTATTAAGCCGATTTCGATGCGATTTTCGGTGATCGACAGCAAATTTTTAGACTTAAAATCTTACACTTTTTATGCTGGGAATCCCACAGGAATTTTTCTGGGTATAATTCAAAATGGCCAGATTGAAAAAAAAAATAGAATTCCAATGTGATATTTTTACTGATCGATAGCAAATTTAACGTAATAACATTTCTGATATTTTCATCCCGGGTATCCCGCGGGAATTTTCACGGTAGCGGTTTGTAGTAGTTCGGGGATATAAAAATTAGCTTACCCCGACACAATTTTCACTAAAACGATACCTTACATTCTTTTTTAAATGCTGTGTCCCGGTAATCCCGTGGAAATTTCAAGTCAAGCGTGGAGGAAGTCGCGGGCATATCTATATATATAATATAGGTACTTACATATATGTATGGAATATAAACAATATACATTGAGATATGTGTACGTGACACGGCAAAAATTTTCATTATTCCCGTCTTTGTTTTAAGTGAAAACTATAGAATTGAGTAACCTACTACATGGATATTATTAGCTAAAACGATGAACATATAATACACCAAAAGGTGAATAAATAAATTATTATCTACATATAAAAGATGAATACATAAATGATTATCTATGACCTTTTGGGTGATCCCCATATTTATAATTATTACGTTTACGTTTATGAGAATTTTTAATGAGACTAGTATGTGTATATGTATATACTTTTGCTATTTACTGTACAATATTCAGTTCAACAATCTCCGTATGTTATTTTACTGTCACATCGTCGAATATGAAATTTCGCATGGCGGAAGGTTGCCGGCGACATTGTCCCGAATCAAGAAAATCATGACTAAATTTTCCGCACGTTACCAATCCACAAATAAACATTACATATGGGCACAGCCCGTTATTTTAGACAGGTATGAAGTCCTCGTTTCATTGTCAATTTGTACAAATATTTTTTTGGGTTAGATTTTTGTATTTTTTAATTTCGTTGCCATTATTGTAAGAGACATAGACGCTGACGGTGGAACTGGTTCACAAATGTCAAATCTCTCAACAGGCTCTAGTGCTAGTTGTGTTGCCTGCTTTTCTTGTCGATAAAATACGAAATGAGAATGTCAGTAAGAGAAGCAAAGTAGCTTGGGAAATTGGTAAGCTGTGGGTGTGGCAACAGCGGGCTGGTTTGTATCTGCCTCAGAACCTGCGACAGATATAACTTTTCATATAGCAAACAAATCTTAGAGTTGTTTCTATATTTCAACATAATTTTACGCCATTATATGCACCCTCACTTTTTTTTTATTGCGTGAGTTCAGCAGACAAGCAAACGGTCCACCTGACGGAAAGCGGTTACTGTCGCCTATAGACATTTGTAAAGTCAAAAGCGCTACCAATGTGCTGCCGCTCTCTAAAGGGAGACTGGAACCTGGCCACTAGTGCCGTAACTGAACGAAATGTTGTTATGGCGGCATACTCAGACCACGGTTGGTGGCCATCCAAACGAACAAGTACCCTACCACCTGGCTGTGGGTTGGTTTCTCGCCTCTTACGGCAGGCCGCCGGTTCGCGCGAAATTGTATTCTTTCTCCTTTCCTGCATGGATAAATACTTCTAGTTTAATTACGCATTTTTATAAAAAAAACTTGTCGTTTGATTCAAATAATTCAAAGTAAGTTTTAAGTACACTTAGATCAAAGTGGTTTTAGTGTCGTTTATTTTTACTGAACCATTAGACCATTAAGAGACATTTCTGTTAAAATGTGCGTAGTTTTGATGGAATTGGAAAATATACATTGAATGAATAAAAAAACATTATATACACTAACATGTATTTGACACACACACGCATATATACGCATATATTTTGTTTATTGTTAAAGTCAAATTAACAGTGTAGCCTTCGCGAAATCTGTGATTATAGAAGTATAGTCTTTGACAACAGAACCTTAATAATGTTCAAACTTATAATTTAAATTAATTATGGTCGAATTTAGACCACTGGGCGACCACTAGTATATATACATAATTGTACCTTCAGCCTTCACTCCTCGTGTCATATGATTTGTATGTATGACTATGGCTTATTGCGTTACATGTGCTCTTATGATGTATAGTTATTGTTTTGACATGTATTTTAATTTGCCCTTCGTGCGTTGATCGGCTGTATTTTGCACTCGTGGCTATGATGTGTCTGTCGGATTTGCGTCAATCTCGCAGCGCAGTGTGACTAATGTGTATATGTAATATTAGAGATAGCTCGCTATATCTGTTCCAGAGACTATTCTTCTGATTTTGTTTATTTTTGAGATGAAGATCTTGATTTTAGGGTTTTGTAGCCATTTTGGCATAATCTGAAACCTTATGTAACAGTCATGTCCGGCTATCCGTCTGTCTGAGTTTGTCACAGTCATTTTTCTTGGAACTACTATGTCTACATGCATGAAGTTTGACAGGAAGATGTCTATTTAGTGCTACAAAGTGATGTCGTGAAATCGCCAAAAAATGATGATGCTCGATATGCATGGAATTAAAATGTTGAAATTTTTAAAATGAACCTTCTTGAGATTCGTTGTGATTTGAAACTCGATGAAATAAAATAAAACGACACTAAAAAATGATATTAAATAATTTAAACACTATGGTCATAAAGATACAGTTGGAAATATTTTGAAGTTTGAAGTTCATAAATCAAATTGAAGCTTGAGCATTTGTTTCCTATTTTAGTTATTATAACCCTCTCGTGTCATCTGTTCAAAGTGAAAACATGGAATCTGAATAATATGTATTATAATATTTGTTAAATATGTAATATGTGAAATGTAATATTTTGCATTAAAATCTAAAATAAATTTTAATCTTGGTAAAAATATAATAAAGCTAATAAACCTTATAATTATCCTAATACTCCTGATACTCTATATTTATCTCATACTCTCGTAGTCTACTTTCCGAAGGTTCAATTCTACCTTGTGTGAATTGTACACATTCAAATTTTTTTCAGTCTATGTAATCGTATGAGATTTTTTGAAGTGAAACTTCTTTAGAATCGTTGTGATTGGAACTCGATGAAACGAAAAAGCGACACTAAAAAAATAAACATATAAATCTATAGGACTAAGCCTGCGAGAGATGAGATACGAGTTTTACATTATGCAGCACAGATTAGAGAGTCAATAAGATCGTTGATTAGACATGGGTCCAATTTGGACCAAAATAAAACAGAAGTAATTTTTAGACTAAAACCGTGAAAATTTAAAAGTGACACTTAAGAAGTTTATTTTGAATTATAATATGTTGGCGAATGTATGCTTAAGGAATATATTTATATTCCTTAAGCATACATTCGCCATATATATATATATATATATTAATAAAAGTTAGAGAAGAATTATCTTCGAGTATATTTTCTGAAGTTTCACTTCTACTGCGAGTGAACTGCACACACATAGTTTTTTATTGCGAAGCTGGCAAACAGGCACACGGCCCAGCTCGTGGAAATTGGCTATCGTCGCCTATAGGCGTTTGCAACACTAATTACGAAGCTAACGCGTTGCCAGCCTTTAGGGTAGGCTAGTAAGGTATAAGGATCAAACAGGAGGAACAGGATAGAAGGGATGGAATATGGGATTGGCGAATGGGGATGGGACATGGGAGGTTGGATATGGGGAAAGAGAAGTGAGCCATCAGAACTCTGTAGACATATCTTAAAAAACATAATGATGTATTTAAAGTTTTTTTGATAAAATTGTGTCTTCCTCATCTAATTTTTAAACTATAAAGTAAAGTTTTCTGAAAAAATCAAGGTGATAGAGCTTAAAAAATACTTTCAAACTAAAATTATTTTTGACCATAACCGTTGGTTGAGTAATTTGTGAGATATGGGATACTGTAGGTTAAATAAACCTTTACTAATTTATTTAGATTTGTTTATGTAAATAATGATAACTACAGTATGCATATAAACAACTGAATCGATATAGCGCTTGGCCTTACAAACTCTTCCGTACAAACTATAATCGGACTAAGGAAACGCCAATGCATCCATTTATTTGGTTTTAGCAGACAATGCTTACAGTTTGGTCATCTGCGCGGTGTTATTCGTGCGTGTAAATATTTTAACATATTTTTCTTATTCGTTGTAGTGAGCTATCCAGTGTAGGCTTGTTTAATGTAGCAATTTCAAGAATTTGATTTATTAAGTTAACATTAGCTAAGGATTTTGAATGGCGTAGATAGATAGTTATGGTTATCTTCCCTTATAATTATGTATTCTGTTTAAATTTTCTGTTGTAGTTTGAATTGAATGGTCTTCTTATTAAAGCTAGTGGTTATTGTTTTTTAAATACAAAGTTGGATGATTTATAATCTATCAAAGGTGTACTTTCAGCGTTTGTGTGATTTTGAGATTTTATGGAAGTCTAAATATTTGTCAAATAATGTAAATATTATTATGATGCGTTTAGGTAATCTCGGCATGTGGCCTACGTCCGGCTTATTGATTGAAATACAATTGTCCGGGATACCCAGCACGGTAAATTTCGTAAAAGAAGTTCTCCTTATTTATTCGATCTGGTCTGATCGGAGTTCGGAGAGTTTGGAGTTTTGTACTTTACCCGTAATAGAAGTGTAGTTGCTTAGTTTGGAAATAAGCGATATCTGTGATTCTCTGTCGATTTATTACTGTAATTGGTGTCCCGTATATATTTAGTATATTACGTATTACTTTATAACGCAAACAAACATCACAAATCAGCTTCATTATCTTGCGGAAGAATCGCTATTTAAATAAAATGGCGACTTATTATATTTAATTAATCATAATACATATTATTATTATAAGTTAAACATCCAGACCTCATTTTTTTATCTACCAATGTTACTTTATATGAAATTAAATTTACATTAAAATATTAAGGTGACTAATTCAACCGACCTATAAGCTGATCTTTTAAGTACATCATGATATCCAATTCTCTAGTTCCCATTGGAAGTTTCTTTCTTGGCGTTGGAGGTTCAATCGGCGTGCATTATTAGGAGGTTCGCGGGTGATCTGTCGGTTACCATAATTCCTTGTCAAGTCTTAGTGGTGGTATAGAAATAACGGCATATTTTAAAATGCGGAATTGGCTAGTACTTGTCTTGGTGTGGTAGCTGACAGCTTAGCGGCGGATGCCAGTTGGCCGCCGACCGTTCGCGAGTGGAGTGCGCCGCGGCCACTGTGCTGCACGAAACACCCGCAGACATGCCACCTACCACCATGATAGTGCCCTGTACGTTTCCAGGCGAAGTGTTAGTTTTTCTTTTATAATGATTGAAAATTTGACTAAAACATTGTTCATCTGTATAATGTTAATGAAAATTTTAAAACAAACATCAATTTTATTCCGCCTACGTTGTGTTGTATTTTACGTGACGCTAATGCGTATGTGTTAAATTTGGCAAATGTCGTACTATAATGAAACGATCCCGACTCAACGTGACAATTACGGGACGTTATGCTAAGTCTATGATTCAGATGTGTTGTGTGCGGGCGCAGCAGTAGTTGAGGGATGTTCAGTACGTTTGTTGACCAGCCGTTGTGTTTACGTTTTCGTTTTGGCATTGAACGAGGTTCCCGAATTGGATTGATGTGCTGTTTGGCCACGATATAAGAGTTGCAGTATAAACATGAATGAATTCCATTCACCTAGATTTAGATATTTTTTTACAAATGCAGAATTCTTCACTTCCTATATGAATAACAGTGTTAGGAGTTAAAAATATATTTTTTAAAGTAGAGCTCATTAGATACACGAGTTAAAAGCGAAAACTGTTCTATAAGGAACGTGCCAAATTGGTTTACACACAACAATTTGTTGTTCACATTTGGAGTGTTCTTGTCTTGTGTTCTCAATGCTATTGGCTAAAATCGTCAGCCTTTTATAGAAATCATTAATGAGAACGTAGGTGTCCAAAGTAGTTCAGTGTCTGCCTACATATATATTGGCACCCACTCAGTCGATACTCATCAATCTTGAACGATGAACATTGCTGGTTGAACAGACGAGACTCGCCATTCGCCTTGCTGTGATGCTTTCTAATCCAACCTGTAGATATAGTATCAGTGTTATAATGTATTCAGTATTCAATTATGCTGTCAATCGATTCTATTTGCATGTTAATTGATTAAAACCTTATTTGGACAGCCTCTTTGTTTCTATATCTATCATCGCATGCAACCTTCTTCGTCTCCAAGGTTTGGTGGAGCACTTAATAGCTAATGGTTTTTCTTATTATTATTTTGTTGTCTCTGGAGTATTATCACTTTATGTATACTGTTTTATTTGTTAAGAGTCCAGCAGACAGGCTGACGTTTGTGAGTGAATTGAATTGAAATGATTCTGTCGCCTATATCTTTTCTGTAACATCAGGAGGTATTGCTAAAGCGTTGCTGTTGTTACAAAAATTTGCCTGCTAGTGATTTGAGTTATATATTCAATTAGATTGCTGTCTAACAACTGTGGTTTTACTCATTGCCTTGCGTGCCGTACCGCAGTACAATTGTTGACAATTAACAGTACTTCTTTTGCGTGTTGAATCCCATCGTCGAAATAAGGTCAGCGATCCTATTAAGTACGCAGTTGTTACAATAAACCATTAAGAAAAGATACATTTAAGAAGTTTAAGGTTTAACGTCTTGACAAAAATTCTTCTTTGAATTGACTTCTGCTAGATTTTGTTGATTACGATATGTACTCGTATGTATATAACTATAGATTTATCTTCATAAGGCAAGGCGTTAGTAACGATAGAAGCGTGGGTTTTGTTCGTGAGCGCGTGATAAGTTTAGGTTGTTCTATGATTGGATCAGAACCGATGAAAACTACATAAGTTATTTATGAAAGTATCTCTAAAATGCTGAACATTATTCATTTGCGTCTAAATTTAAGTTTAAACAGTGCGATGACTTCTCTGAGAGTGACAGTTATTGAGATGAGACATCGCATGATTGTGTAAAATAAATTCTTATTTCTTCTTATTTTTTAATATTTTCTTTGATTAAAAAAATATTTCTTAGCAAACTATTCGGTAGCCAATGTACCCGCGTCTCACTTTGATTGAGTGGATTTGAATCCTGCTCCAGAGCATGTTGCGCTTAGGCTGGTTTTCTGGCTTATATCGGTTCCTATACCTTAACGACCGTTCATTTGCTTTACTATCGGTTAAAATTTGTCATAAGCTCCATATAAATAATGTCAAAATTCAACCGATGGTAAGATTAGTGAATGAATAGTAAGATATAGGAACCGGTCATTATGGTGTGTATTATTACAACCATTGCCTGCTGACGATGAAGGAAAATATTGCGAGGTAATCTGCATATTTGTACCAATGTCTTGAAGAAGCGTTGCGGACATTGTTCGTTCCTTTCTAATGGAACGTTTCAAGCCAAGAAGTATGATGTCTGTCGGCTGATATTTATAATAAGGTGGCAATAATGTCAAGAAAATTACCAAATTAATTAGTAATCTCTTTTTAAATACGTTTAATTAACACGAGATGTTATGCAGGCAGCGAGGTGTCACCGGCTCCCTGCGAAGTTTTCTTAGGCGGTTCGTGCAACCCTACCACTTGGAGATCGGATATAGCCATACCGATGCTAAAGAAGATGGGAATTACATATTTCAATCCAGTAAGTATTTCTTTGCCTACATTTGCATCATCTTAATGTTGTTTAAATTAAGAGCTCATATGATGACGGTTGCAAATTTCTTCCATTATGGCTGTTCATCGCTATGTTTTGATTATCTTATATGAAGTTATATGTTAGGATATTCAGGCTTGTTTTATTTGATCGTAACAAAGTCGTCTTTATCGTCGATCTACTTGCCTCTATTTTGCCTTCTATATTTGTGTTCGAGAGATCATCATGACAAAAACTACTCAAGGCACCTTTTCAGACCAGTTTTATTCAAAAATGTTTTTTAAATTCAGAATTTTCACCCATAATTCAAAAGCTATAGGAGCCAGGGGATCGGTTTTTAATTTATGACTTTGAACGCAAATCTGCCCATCAATTGACTTAAAGTTATTAGGAAACATCGGTATGATTTTTGAATACGTGTACCAAATTAAAAAAAAACATTATTTTCCTCACCACTGTGTATCAAAATGTAAAATACGCTTTTCCACCAAACTTTAGCAATATACAGCTAGTAGGTTTTGAGATGAGAAATATAGCTGTGACATACAAATTACAGATGGACAGATGTGGCCATTTTATAATAGTACCTCTCTCTCCCCACGTCGACTATTGTGTCAAAAATGACTTGATATGAAACCTTTTTTTGTAGATTGCGGACGTTACGAGTTTTGAGGAATGAGCAATTAATTAAATGTAATAAGTTACGCGTGGGTCGCTCTTTAAATATTCATAATATTTATATCGACATTTCGAAGCCGGTTTTGATATTAATATCAATATATCATAAAAAGAATCGCGACTAGTATGGCGAAAATATTTGAAATTAGTAACTACTACGATATAAATAAAGTGCGTGATTAAGTAATAAATAGCATTAGGTACATTACTATTTTAATGCTGTTTCATTTTTGGAATTATATTCAAGCAGTTTTACTTTGCCCGTGATTTTAAAATACATTCTTTATCTGGCTGTTAATCTTGTACATTAATATAAGTTTATGACATTGAAATCGCCAGCAGGTGGAGGATTGGTCAACAGAGTTGGTGGAAGTGGAACACCGGGCGAAAGCCGCCGCGCGTGCGCTGTTGTTCGTCCTCGACAGCGAGACGCGGGCGGTGGCCGCCAGCGTGGAGGCCGCGCATCTCGCCGCAGCGCCCAGAGATTTGCTGCTTGTACTACGACCGTACACCCGGCAACAGACCATCGGCAACGAGACGATATCTGACCAGTTAGTGCATTGTTTACTTTATTCTTTTTAGCGATAATTTCAACCTGTTTTGACAAAATCGGAGTAGCTAAACATTCTAATAATATTCTTGTCTTTTCATAAATATTC
The DNA here is from genome assembly GCA_019925095.2 of Dendrolimus kikuchii. NCBI lineage: Eukaryota > Metazoa > Arthropoda > Insecta > Lepidoptera > Lasiocampidae > Dendrolimus > Dendrolimus kikuchii. Next base: position 12,561,946 of record CM034391.1, on the reverse strand, counting down.
CTCTATTTGTATGTCGTGTCGGCTAAAAGAGTAATATTCCACAAATATTATGTTAACATTTTACTCTGTATTTCGCAAGATATATAAGATGTGTATGTTCATGTTCCTTTATAAAAAAATATTAGGCTGTGAAACAGGAACATTTGTGCTCATATATCGGATAACATTCTTGATATTACAAGGCGAGAAATTTTATTAATTATAGTGAGTACGTAGAGCTATCAAGAGCGCGCGCGACTCTTCAAGAGGCCGTAGAGCGACGGGGGTTGCCTGCTTTTACGGACATTCCAGCAGCGCTTCGTTGCGCGCGGGCAGTACTGAGGGGCGCTCGCACTCACCCGCGCCACTCGCTCGGCCACACGATACTTCGGCTGAAACGCGCCTACGACGCAGCCGGCGGAAGAAACGCCAAGTTGTCGCGTACGAGAGCGGTGGAAGCGTTGAGAGACGTGACTAGAGTGCCACGTGACCTTGTGGACCGGTGCCTACCTCCTGCTGCCGATTTTGTTGACTTTGAAATGTTCTGCGCTACAGTCGCTGAACTCGCTGCAGAAGCAGGTAGATGTTAAATTAGTGTTTTGATATTATTATATTACAGTTCATGTAATAGATTTTTTAATAGAATAGCGGTAAACGTCTGCTGTACTTACAGCACCACACATCAGATTGATAATTTCAACTATATGTACTTCGGTTCGAAATAAGTAGAGCCCAAAAAGCTTAGGTTATCTGCACTTTGTTAAGTAATAAATTCTATAATATGTACATTAGATGTGTTGATTCGATTGGTCAATGGGAATAAGGGCTGTGGTGTCTGTTGAAGGTTCGCCCTCGGAGCGTTCGCCAAGCGAGGGCGTGGCGTCGCGCGTGCGTCGCGCGTTTCGCGCGTTGCGTCACTTGCTCACCCCGCCCGCGCCCGCGTCCCCTCACGGTGTGTGTGCGTGTGCGCACTGCTCCTATTCTTGTTCATGTTGACTTTTCAGTTTTATAGCAACGCTGCCACTTAAATACACGCTTAAAAACGCTAATCAGTTGTTTATATTACATCAATGCTAATTTTCTTCATAGAGTTTATTAATTATTGTACAGTTTATTTTAAATAATATTTATTAATGTAAGATGATTACAGTTTTATGTTAGCTATATTTCTATCCTTCAGTTATATCTTTACAGAATTACACGGTCGTAATGGTCCGGAAATAGTGGAGAACGTTGTCAGTATAGGGGGGAATCGTGAGGCGGTCACGCGTGTTCAGGAGCCAACTGTGCCGGAGAGCAACGGGCGCCATGTTTACAACGCCAGACTGCGGGCGTATGGGCGGAAGCTCAGTTTATTCATTCCGAAGGTATGTATAATATCAATACCATGCAAAAATAATACTAGCAATGACAATCACCTACTCAAAAGTATAACGCTAAAAAGACTTAAAATGAATTATTTTTGTATCATATTACTTAAAATGTAAGAAGTTACATATAATTAACATTCTATATATTTTTACGACCATAGGTCAGATACGGTGATAGTAGTCACATTATTTTTATGTACCAGATAATTTTTCGTTCATTCATTCTAAGCTTCTAAATTCTAATCTAGAGCGTGGCAAGAAGTGTGATATTTACATATTGGCGCTGCCCACTTCCCTCGCCGCTTCCTCCCTCTGCCGCGGGACTGGGCTTAATGTAAACGAGGCTATTTGCAAAGGAATACCAAAATCTACTCTTACGAGGGCAATGTGTCATTACAGAACGGTGGTAACAAAGTGGGTGGGGACACGGAGAGCGGTTGTGGGAGTGGTGGTGGAGGGGGAGTGGGGAACACCCCCTCCCCCCAGGACAACGTGTTCACGCCCGGCACCGAGAGACGGCTCAAGACCCTTATGCTCGGCGCCACTTGCGACGTGTATCTCGGCGGCGCTTTCCCTGTGAGTCATTCTCTCTTGCTTCTTGTTTGAAGGACTGCTTGCACGACTGTTGTGTTGATCCACTAGGTCATGCAGAGTTCCCGGATTAGACTACAGTTTTAGGTAACTAATCATTCCACCCGATGTATCTGGGCCGTAGACCAATATTAGTAGCGCGAGACAGTGGACGAATCGTGTAAGAAGATCTGGGCTAAGAATGCATAATAAACAACATTCTGACATTTCCTTGCGAATAACACATAAGTTCAATATACTTAGATTATTTACTTGACTGAAACCAGTCTGCATTTTTTTGTGCAAACGTAAACTGCCGATCGGAACTATAAGTTGTGTAAAACTTGGTCACACAGTGGTTTGTGGCTATGAGTTCGTTACGTGGTCAATTTCGAGCTATATTCAAATATGGCGCACAAAGTTTAGCGCTTTTTAAACGGCTAATGAGCCAATTTTTTTTACTTTTTGTTTGCAATGAATGATATAAAACCAAAATTTATGAATCACTACATCGATTTGAGAGATACATATTTTATTGTAGTTCCTTTTTTCTTGGCATTTTCAAATAATTTTGGGAGTGCTATGTGTCATAATTCATATTCCATACGCTTCTGTTCGGACATAATTGCATCAAATCTGTCACACCAGAAATTATACCTACCACTTTCTATTTAATTTTTTAATAATATAATAATTAATCACTGTACTATCGTTAAATGTTATTTGCATTTGGTGTCTGCTTTCCTAATCTTTCTTCACTATTTCGCCTGGTTCTTGGCATCTATTACTTTAAAATTATTCACACTCATATCCTCCTTTATAACATGAAGCCAGAATTTCGTCAGCTTGCATCGTTCACCTAGACCCAGAGTAGGCGGCATGGCTAGATATATATGGTACATATAGCTTGTAACCAACCAAAATCATTATCCGGATAAAAACCGAGTTGATGTTTTTTGGCTAATGGGTAAATAAATGACTCGTCAGCCGACGGCTGACAACTAAAACGTAAACTTGTCAGTTGAGTTTTTAGTTATACTCGACAACCTTTAGTCAGCTGGCGAATTGATAGCGACGGCTGACGGCTAAGTTATAAACTTGAAAGTTATCGGTGTTTCAACCATTAATAGCCAGTTGGCGAAGTGGTTGACAACTAGCCATAGCTATTTTGTGAACAATCCCTAATTAGCTGGCTTTTATTATAGCTACCCACCTGTACCCACTAAACTAATCGAACGTTGTTCAAACAGAATGACGCAGTCCGGCCCGAGGAGACGTTATCACGCGAGGGTTTCACATACGTGATGCCGCGTGCAAATGATTACACCCGAATGTTCTCGACGCCCGCGAGGAGGTCTGCGCCCGCGCACCCCGAGTCGCCACGCAGGGATAAAAAGCCTCGGCCCGAACCGCACTCGCCGCTCGCGGCCAGCGACGACGACGTGCAGTTGCGGGATCGGACGCCGCAGCCAGACCGCGCGGACAGGTTGAGCGCCTCTGACTTTTATTCGGTCACCGAGGACCACACGCCGCAACCGTTCAAAGGTAAATAAGTAATTTAATTTGAGTTATGCGCATTAATTATTATTATGTGTTCTAATTTGTCAATCGTTTAATCCTATATTTCTAGAGCAAGTCACAAGTTCCCCCTGCGGTCTGAATACATCGTTTTAGATCATTTTAGTCGAACACTTGTCTTAATAAGTAATTTTCAATATAATGTTTTGATTGATTGGGTTTAAAAAATATGTTTTAATAATAAAAATGTTGACTGAAGATGTCCGTGTCATGTTTATCTTATCAATGCAAAGAAAGAAACACTTCCCTTTTATCTTTTCAGCTATGATGTAGGAAGTTCTGAAAAAAAATGGATATTGTAAAGCTACTGCAATATATTATATTTTTTGGGTATTTTTGTTTAAATCTTTTGTGTAGGATCCTTGGCCAAATGACGAAAACTCGTTTGTTACCGTCACAGGACTGATTATAGGTTATGGGCTGCCAAGAACTTGCCTAATTTTATGAAAATAAAACTGCAAATTCAAGCAGGCATCCCTCTTACCGCTAAAACTCGCATCCTTGCCTTTATATCTTAGTATGGTTTGTTAGATTAGTTATAATATTGCGAGAGACTAATCAAATAAGTGTTCTAAACCAAACAAGTGTACGTCATGAATATATTATTAATTTTTACTTACAAAAAAGTAGTTTTAAAGTTAAGTACTAATATTCGCCACAATGGTAGGCAAAGGATCTTAGTTTAGGAGCTTATTCTATTAAGTCTTCTTATAGCTGAAACGAATGGTAGGTCTTCGACTAATGCCAATTAACGGAATTTTTGTGACATTTCGAAAGGCCACATTTGAGTAAACAGTTCATGTTTCTCACTAAAAATAATGACTACTCAAAAACTATCAGTATCCTACAATTTTTGTATTATACACATTACAGAAGAAACTGCAGCGTACAATGTCGCCTGTCAGTTCCAGCCAAAAACTCCTTTAAAGTTAACTTATAGACTTCCGTAACTGGTACGATCGTGATATGAAAATGTTCGTCTGTTTTCAAATTGATTCATTTAACGTTCCGCGAGCACTTGTTACCTTTTCAAACTAAGTCACAGAACAGACTGTTCCACAGAAAATTATGTTTAACTATTTGACAATAATGTTTATAAATATTTAATTAAAACTTGTTTCATTTTCTATCTTGTCTATGAAGATTGTTTATGTTTACACATGTAAAACATTTTTATTGGTTTTAATATTGATGTTAAGCGTAGTGTTTATGTATTTGTTTCTTATTGTTAATCTCAGAGTTTGTCATTGTCAACATTGCAAATTTCTTTTTCACGTTTTTATATTTTATAAACGTAACATTTATGTTGGAAGTATTGTTTCTTATACTCGTGCAAGCAAATATCGACTTTAAGGTGACGAACGTTTTCATTCCGTGACTGTACATACATATCCACACACATATTAAAGTTCCAAATATAACTTATCGACTTCCCCTGCAGGTACATACGACGAGGACCTGCTGCTGGGCGCCCGCGTGGTGGTGTTCTCGCTGAGCGCAGAGGCGCCGTGCTTCGCGGCGATGGTGCTCGCGGCGCACTACATGGGCCTGCGCCCCACTAACACAGTGCTCCTCGTACAACAGATGGACCCGCATAAGGCAAACAATGTGAGTAAATATTACATCACTAATACCTCCTGGCGTAATACTTTCAATGTGTATAGTAAGCGCGAAACTTAAATGCGTGCTTGAAGTTAGAGTCTAAGTTATTGCGCAGAAAAAAACAATCAGGTCCACACGATGGTACGTAGGAGAGTGTTGCGCTCTCGCTCGTCCACTATCCAGATTCGAATATTATCCTCTTCGTGCTTCTCACTTCATGTGTAATAAATGTTAAACGTTGACAAGACCTGCGCAAAGTCCCGGAGCTAACTTCTGTTGAGACGCGCATTTTAGTTTTGCGGGAATGGGCCGGTCATGACGGTTGCAGGACTAATGACCGATGCAACTCATGAGTACTGGAGTGGGAAACCACAGAGTACATTATATGTGGAGATTGCGTTTTGGTAAACATTCGTTATTATAATATACAACGGGGCGATGCCAACTCCCACTCACTCGCTCTCCGTCTCTTGGCTTGCGCACGCTCCCTGAATATACGTACGCAGACGACCACCACCCTGTAAGTGGCATTTGTACGCCGATGTGAGCGTTTCGTTTTGTCAACAGTACAGCGAGGCGGCGGTGAAGGACTATAACAGAGGGCGGCACTACCTGAGCGACCTGGCGCGGCGCACCGGCGTGCCCGTCTTCGACAACGTGCCCGCCGCCATGGCGTGCGTCCTCGCACGCCTCAGGGCGTAGCGACCACACACTCTTATTTACCACGTCAACTGTTTATGCCGGGTCTCTATATCTTACTATTCAAACATTGCCTTAACTATTGGCTATAATTTGACATAAACTCCATTTTTTAGTCATTTTTCTACCAATGGTAAGTTAAATGAATGGATAGTAAGACATAGAAACCTAGCTTTAGTAGTGTATTTATTGTATATCTGTGTTGCAGACATTTTATTTTATTAGACATTTTGTTTCACGGATAGCTAGCTAAATAACGACCCTGAAAAGCCTTAAAACGGCTACTTTCGAAGAATCGCATTATGGAATTGACACGTCGTGTCTATATGTAGATACACTGGTAGGTGTAAGACATGACATAAGGTTGGACATTATTTTGACATTTGCCACATTCGTGTAATAATACAAATTAAAGAAAGTACCTATTTTAATTTATCCCATCTGGTAATTTCAATGGCTTGGCTTTTTATTAAAATACAACTTCCTGTTGGTCGAATTTCGTGCTTGCTATATATTACCCTTTCTTTTAGGGCTGAGAGCGGTCACGCACTGTGTCTAATCCAAATCTTTGAAAATACGGCCTAGACAATTTGACCGAACTCGGGGATAATGGTTTTCGCACTACTTCCGAACCATATCCGTGAAAATACGGATCTGGAAGACTGACTGAATTCGGATATGCACTAGTCCGATCTCTGATCCAAATCTAAGCAATTAAGGGGGCCACCTACTAGCATACGCCATTTATCCGTCCGTCAATAATCTTCTCCGGAATGGAGTTTCACGGATGGCGAAAATCGGACCTAATGCGTAAACTATCATACAAATAATTCTACAACTACTTCGAAACGTTATTTTCACTGATTCGAATAGGACACAGTGCGTAACCGCTCAACTCTGTGATTAGTGCAGATTCTGCTGCTGCAAGTTGTTAAATAAATTTTGAGATCTTTTTATAGTGTCTGTTCATATTTAAATAATATTACGCGTCTAAATGTAAAAGAATCTTCTTTCTGTAGACAAAATGTTACAAGTTATTTTTAGATTAAAATTTAACTGAATAATGTTTAATACCAACGTTTGCAAGTTAACTAAATTAAACGAACCAATTGGTGCCAACTACTTCACGATTCAATTGTACTATACAATAGATATGTCTGCAGCTTAGATAATTTAAGTGAAAGGAATTTAAGCCGCTTCGATTTAAGAGCAAAGCAAAATGGAGAAATAGCATATATATATTTAGTTCAAATATATTCCACAGAATATAAATAGATAATGGAAACAAGGTCAAGACAACGATAATAGTAATACTGAAAGTATGGATAAATGAAAATAATACATAGGAATTTAATAGTATAAAATTTAAAAAAAGTACATCAAGTTGTCAGTTTGACGTTTTGTAAATTTCAGTTATTATTTGTCTATATCCCGGGAAATCTTTAATTATTATCGATGTCTTTACTTTATTTATAGCCATTTTGCCTTTACACCTAAAAATCAACATACCTTGTCCATGCGAATAAATAATGAATATTTATAGTTTATACACAAATGAATCTCAATATATAGATTTTCAGTTACAAATAGTACCAGATGCTCACATAATATTATTGTTATAGTTAATTCCATAAAGTTTACAAATACGTAAACTCGAAGCGGCCAAAATCACAAATTACGTAATAAAGACATCACGAATGTTGTTATTGTTCAAGTGACGGTGTTAGAATATTTAGTTGCGTGGCTAAGAGTCTCATAAATGCGTGTACTTATTAATTTGAAGACGTTTAGTTAAGTACAAAGGATGTCTCTCTTTCATTTCATCACTCTCTATTTCATGATATCTAATGTGTAGGCGATTTTTGTTAAACTAGGTTGTCGCTGTGACTGCACTCGCGTTTATTTTCGATCTATGTATAGTGGAAAATATTTTTCCAAATTAAAAATCCCTTTGGTCACGATGTTTGGTTCTTCTACGGCAGTTCACTTTCAAGGCCAAAGGGGCAAATACAAAGTCAGTTTCACATTTATGGGTTGGTATGGATGGATACGATTCAGCTATGTAATTTCACTCACTCATTTCACTAATTCGAACGCTGAATTAGCCATGAGATTGTCATTCATTACGAAACTTACTCGACTGTGTCTATGGGAGAGTGAATGATTTCAGTGAGAATTAATTACAGAGTTTGCGGAATAGCATGGTTGATACGAATGCGTGGGCGAGAGCGAATGGTGACGGTGGCAAGGTAGTCTCGGTCAATATATTACAAATCTCTGTGATGAATTTGTTTAGGAAATTTTATTAATTATTGATTCAATGCATATAGTTGATAGCGGAGTAACTGAACTTTTAATTTGCGATAGAAAATAAAATACACAAGCCCGCGTAGGAATAATAGCGTGTTATAGAATGTTTTTTTTCTATTCAGGGGCAGAATACAAGACGATTTTCAAGTCACACATATGAATGACAGGAAAATGTGTTAGACATAATTTTTATGTTTGAGTAAGTCTTGTCAGGTTTAAAAATATATTTATAATGTTTTCGCTTCTAGAACAATCGCCTTGTTAGGCCGCGTTTCAGAACAAGAGCGCAAGCTTCGGAAGCGCAGCCACGGAGAGCCCCGAACATGACACGTGACGGGTCGCGACGATTCACTGACGACGTGCGTCGGTACATTGGGGAAGCAACAATGACGAATGTACTTACAGTGGGTCCCCCTTTAGCCAATTCCTCTCAAATTAGATCTTATTTTATTGACGTATTGCTTTTATTCATAGATACGAATTAAATACATCACTTGTGAATCGGTTTGATGAAGTACAAATGTTTTGCTCATGTAGCAATTTTAAGAAATTTAGGATTTTATATGAAAAATATTGTAGTAATGCAAACATTTTTAATTTTAATTAACATTCTATACTCATTTTAATAATAGTATTAATGAAATTGTATGTTTCTAAAAGAAATGTTTAATGTAGCAAATTTGAATGATAGCACTTAAAATATATAAAAAATGTGTAAAAATTTGGTTGGTTAAGCCTCGACTCCATGTCAGGAGATCTAGTCGCATCTTCTATGAGCCCGGACGACGTATCGAAGATTAGTACTTAACTCAATATCAAGTGCATTTTTCAATAACTATATATTCCAACTCTCTAAACTGATATAATACAAAAAGATAAGCCTAATTCCACATAATTAGATAAAATAACTTTTGTAACTTATGTATAGTTATACATACTTTTGAGTTTTATATAAAAAAAACATGTTGCAGCACAGTCCCTAAGGAACCTGCATCTTTTTCTAATGACGCAGATAGGAGTATTACATACGCATTTTTGTATCTATTATGCATACTATTCCATTTACTACAGGCTGAAAGGAGGAAATACCTTACGGAAACCCGACATTACCGGTATGTAATTGTAGCACCTTTGGTATTGCAAATCTCCATAGGCGATGGTATCCGCTTTCCATCAAGTAGGCCGTCTGTCTGCTGAACTCATGCAATAAAAAAATATATGTAAAAACCGCCAATCCATTTTGGATAATCACGGCGGGTATATCAAACTTTCTCTTGAAGCAGGGAAACGATGTGGGCTTCTATTGCTGTTATTTCAATCAAAGTGAAAGTATAAATGGTTGTTATTTCATGTCATATTAACTCTTTAAATAACATTCTGGTGTCCATTGATTAAAATCTAAGACGGCACTTATGGAGTACTGTCTAGCAAAAATGCGAATAGATCATCTGAAATCAGGTATTATAATATTGATACTAGCATTAGAATAATATTCTTAAAAACATTTGACCCACTGTCACTAAAATATATCATGTATATTTAAAAAAATCGGCAAATATTATTTGCTAGTCACACTCCCATTAACATTTAAGTTCTTCGATATATTGATTGATAGTACAAATATCTAATTTATAGTATAAAATATTTCATATATTAATTGTAAAATTATGCCGTGTACGCTTATTTTAAACTAAAACTATCACACATGTAAATAAAGGAAATTTATAATTATTCAAGAGTTTTATTTATAACTTAATAATACAACAAGTATTTTTTTGTGAAACTTATTCTGTAAATGTATGAAATAACATTTATTAAATATAGTACCTATCTGTTTGTTAATACCATTAAAATAACTTCTTTGATGATTTATCTAGTTGTTAATTTACAAAATTATTTTGACATTGGTAACACTAGTCTTCTGTTCTATTTGCATAAGTCAGGTTGATTAAAAAAAGCCTCAAAAGTAAACTGAAGCTACTTCCATAACCAATTTGGTTTAAAAATAACATTCGTTCAAGTAGGTTAAAAATACTCTAATATAAAATATTCTAATGAGGTTGCCTAAGCGTCATTAATTAAAATTGTAGCTTTAAAATTGGTCTAAAAAAATAGCAGTGTGAATAGTTGCTTTGCTATGGATTTTATAATTATTTAAGCATTTCGTACTCACGTACTTTAGCCGTGCATATGGGGAATATCGCAGCCGGTGTGAGAATTTGCCATGTCGGGGTGGCTCTACCACCTCTAGGCAGAACAAAAGATGCTCTTGCCACACCACAGTTAGGGATACCCACTAAAATCCCTCGGTATTCTATTCTTCGCTCTGGAGAAAATTAGGCTACCGTAACTCACACTTAGCGTACGAGCATGATTATTCCCAGTTCACGCTAACTTGACGCGCAGAGTTGCTGACAATCAAAAATATTAACACCTAAAGCTAGATTCAAAAACACCTATAAACACGATAGTTACTAGAAAATCCCAACAAAAATGAAGACTAATTTACGTTTTTGTAATAATCTCTATTTATAACATGATATTAAGTGTTGTTACTTTTTAGAATTTGGTAACCCTACACGTCAAGTACGTGAACCGGGAATAGCTTAGGGTTGAAAGTGAAAGTAAGTACTAAACTGATTTGTGACAACTTCTAGATCCACCAACATAGCTCTCTTCAAACTGTCGCAATCTATGATGGAACTAGCAAAAGACTAATTTGCAAAACTAAATAGGCTATGGTGTGTATAATTTAATGTAAACCCTAGACCATTCTTTTTTATTAAGTGGAATGTCTTCCAATGTGTTAAAATACTGTCATCTTCACTTTGTCCTTCCTATGTAACTGTTCCTTTGTTATTTGTTTTTCTCTACGTAATAATTTATCAAGCTCTTTATTCTTTTCTACAATTTGCATATTGACACTTTTATGTCCAGTGGAGCCCGATGGATATTTCATTAAGGAGTTTTTAAGTTTTACGATATCTCTTTCTAATCTTTTGATATCTTCAGTTATTTTAAATTGTTCTATATTAAGATCTTTGCTCGTCGACTGTTTTACATCAGGTATAGCTGGAGCAACTGAAGTTTCCTGCTCAGATTTATCACCCAGTGTTCTATTAATGAAATTGAAAACGTTTCTTCTTTCTCGTTCTTTCTCTCTTTCATATGCTCTTTTGTTGCGTTCCTCTTCTCTCTTCTGTAACCTTTTCAATTTTTGCTCGATCTTCAAAACAAAAAGTACATATAAGAATTAAACTCTATTATCTATATTAATAAATAAAATTGAAATGTCGGTCTTTGATTTCAAAATAAATGTGTAAAAGAATAAAAGGAGTTTCATGAATATTGTGGGGATATAAAACTCATATTTTAATTTTTTGTGTTCAGTTGCTTTTGTAATTAAAGAATATTATAGCAATATAGCAATTTTGCGGATGTCATTGGCTAGTGTGACTAGATCAAAATTAAAAGCTCCATTAGTAATTTTGCGGTAACCTGATTTTTTTTTTATGAATATGGACCCATTGTTCCTGTCACACTGACCAAAAGCACTCCCTTACCAAACTCCTTTAATAAATACTCAACTAACAGAGTATTGTATCGTCCAAGATATGTACAAATGACGATATATATTAAGGTCGGGGAAAAAGTTTCTTCGCATTTTATATAAAAATTCAAAAGGTTTTTTTATAAAGTTTATTTACATTTGACTAAAGTATGTAAGTGCCATTTTGTTGGATAACTTTTTGCCATCTTTTAGGTACGGACGTGATCCCATTGCTATATAAAATTTGGGGCTTCTGATCAAAAAACTGCGACAAGTGGTTTTGGCAGTCCTCTCGTGATGTTAACCTGACACTGCCTAAGGAATTCTGCAGAGACCGAAGCAGGTGAAAATCTGAAGGTGCAAGGTCAGGACTATACGGCGGATGCATTAACTCCTCCCAGCCAAACTCTCGTAATTTTTGCTGAGTGGCTAAAGATGTTTGAGGTCTAGCGTTATCATGGTGAAAAACCACATCCCTTCTGTTGATTAATTCCGGCCGCTTTCTCTCATCTTTTTGCTTTAATCTCACCAGTTGTTCGCAGTACAATTCAGAATCGATGGTCCTACCTGGCGGTAACAGCTCATAATGAATAATGCCCTTCCAATCCCACCATACACACAGCATCACCTTGTTGCGAGTTAACCCGGGTTTCGCCACAGTCTGTGAAGCGTGACCGGCCTTTGACCACGATCTTTTTCGCACGTTCTTGTCGTACGTGATCCACTTTTCATCACCAGTTATCAGCTTCTTCAAAAATGTTTCGGTTTCATTACGTAGTAATAAAGAATCACAAATGAGTACACGGTTCATTAGGTTTCTTTCAGTGAGCTCATGAGGCACCCAAATATCGAGCTTTTTTGTGTACCTAGCTTTTTGCAAATGTGCCAAAACCGTTTTGTGGTCAATTTCCAGTTCTCCAGCTACATCGTAACTACTAATATGTCGATCTTGCTCCACTATTTCAAAAATGCCATCAATTTTGTCCGTGACAGGGCGACCAGAGCGACGTGCATCTTTGATATCAAAATTTCCGGATTTAAAACGCTTAAACCAAATTTGCATTATTCTCACAGATACTGCATTAGGTCCATAAACATCACAATTTTTTTTCGCGGCTTATTTTGCATTTTTACCTTTTTTGTAGTAAAATTTTAAAATGTATCGAATTTCTTCATTAGATTCACTCATTGTAACAAACAAATGAAAATCACACATTTTCTTAATTTGAATTTGGAATTATCTTCTTTAAAATTAAAACTTTTAATGATACCAAAACCAGCTAGATACAAATGGTATAGCCAAAGAGATCTTATTACAAGTTCATACATACTATATGCGAAAAGACTTTTTCCCCAACCTATTACATGATTCAGCGTTATTATTGTTAAACAAAGAGACAATGCTCACCTTGAGTGGGTCTTGAACAGCATTTTTCTCTGAAATAGCCATGACATGGTCGAGGCTCTTTCCCAAAGGTACTAATCGGGCTTCCACGGGTTTCACTCGGCCGTCGCTCGCAGCACCCAGACCAGTGCCCGGTACATAGCCCATTGCTAACATTAATTTAGACCCCATGCCCTGTACAGTAGAAGAGCATTTTCAATCGAGATCATTAGAACTAGACTGGCCTTTCTGACCTTTCTTTAATAGAGTTCTAGCTTAAAATACATCATTGGTATAGATCTTTTACAAACCAGTGACTTAAGTGTAATCGATAACAGATGTAAATACATAGATAGTGCAACCTAATAATATACTATAAATAATGTTGACAAAGAAGATACAAACTAGACAGACAGACAAATATAATGTTTAAGGAAAAGGTCTAATAATAAAATATGTATAAAATATTTTCTATATTAATATATATATATATATATATATATATATATATATATATATATACCATGTATTACGCGTCCGCTCGTCTTCCCAGGGCCGGCACCATTTGATGCAGCTTGTTGTGCAGGTGGTGAAGGTATGTATAGATATAGTTAAAAAATGCAAATAATATTTCTGCTCTTCTGTAAGTATATATTTTGAAAAGTAGTATCTAAACATAACATAACAGAACCTGACATATACCTTAGTAGTAACAAAAATATGTATTAGGCTGAGAATTTTTATTATATAGCATCTGGTAGTATATCCCTAGTTCTCTCTCTCTTGACCAACGAAAAAGGTAAAGTAGAAAAAAAACCAGATGATAGTGCAATAATGCTATTTATACATTGCCTCAAAAATAAGACTGAACGGAAAGGCTATAGTCGCCTAACAGAAATAGGCTGCTCTAATTCATGAATCCATTTATATTCAAAAGTCGTTGATGTACTAAAACAAGTTTGATGGCATCTCAAACCTATTTTTTTCTTTAAGAACAATAGTGAATGACAGATATAATATTCGCCCACATGAATTGGTGCATTGTACGTGTCCGTAATCACGATATTACGGCGTTGTCGCCTATCGGGGATGAAACTGAATAATTATATCTATCTTTTTATTGCGAAGCTGGCAAACAAGCAGACGACTGAGCTCATAGAAATGGAATCGAATATCCTTTAAGATGGAGTAAAGGGAGGGGTGAGGTAGATGAGAAGAGGGAATAGACAAGAGGAATGTGATAGTAACAATCGGGGAAGTGGGTCATCGGAAGTCTCATTCATCGCGTTTAATACGATTAGCTCAAGGCAAAGTGTATCACGCCGATATTCTGTGAGTGTGTGGAATCACATCGATGAAGCCGGCTCTAAGAGCTGTGACCAGGATAAAGATTCCAACATTGCTCTCTACCACATCGATATGGATTTGAAGTTTATGCAAGTCTAACAAAAAATAATAAACGTGTATTATATTTCTTCATTGACAGATTGATTAGTCAGTGTAATAGGTACCCTTGTATGTCGCTCCCATTCACCCATCGCGGGCGCATTGTTCTCCAGACTCTTTTGTACGAGCAAATCACTATCAGCGTTTCCCGCCTTTGTGCACGCTGCCTTATTAATCGGGTACTCCGTATCACTCAGACTATCGCTTGAATCAGATTCATCGTCGTCATCATCTATACAAATGTATGAATAAATAACATTATTAAGCTTAATGACTTGGCAACTCGGTGTTGACATCATCCACTTCGGAGGTCAGGCACTTTCGGATAATGGATTGTTTTGTTGAATTGTTGTTTTCCATAACTTCGAACCTTGAAAGTAAGCGAGTACTCATAAAAATATCCGCGCGGCAGAGACGCGGATCATATAAGGAGTTACCTAAACGGAATTTGATATCGTGCATTACAACAACATTTTGAAGTGAAACTTCTATATAGACGGGGGGTATCTATTAGGATTTTTTCTCTCACGAAAAAGCGTTACGGCCGTGATGAAAGGCGGCATAATTTTAGAATAGACTGGTTGTTTTTTGTTGGTTATAATAAAAAAAAATGTTTAAATAAAAAATGCATTCATTAAAATGTACTTAACCTAACCAAATCATAATTTGTAGTAAACCTGTGAAAAATCGAAATGTGTGCTGCGACACATAGTAGAAATAAAACTTCAACGGACAAGTGGAAAAACGACTGGCAACGGACAAGTGGAAAAATGAATCGCAACGGACAGGCAGATTGTTAATGTACTTGTCCAATTTGAAAACCTGTTCGTAAAACTTATAACGTAGGTAAGTTAAAATTTTGTTGCGATTAATTTTGCCACTTGTCCGTTGCCATTCGTTTTTCCACTTGTCCGTTTTGAAGATATAAATTAATAGAATTCACTTACGACACATGTGTATGGAACACATGAAATCAGATTTTTTTTTATTCATAACAATGTTACACGTCAATTTTGATAATATAATTATGGTCTCATGTTAACATAAGTAATAAAGTCTATAATGTCATCATACAATAGGCACGTTCTTTTAGTATCTCACAACGCCCAAAATACTTCGTCTGCCGTTTCAATAAGCGACCTCGGTCGTTATGGTCGTGGCGAAAACATTACTAATGACATCATGATTTTCGCTTGACCCATGTCAAGAGGTGGGTCGAATGACCGTTCCACTTGAGTTTACGATTGTGACGCCGACAAGTGAAACGGAAAAAATCGCGGTCGTGAACGTGGTCGTTGTGAGTCTCTAATGGAACGTAGCCTATGTCAACAATAAAATTACGAATGAAATTCCATTTACGTGGCTCCTTAAATAGGGGTACGTGAAAATAATATGGTCAATATCACGTGAAGGTAAAGTAAGCTGTCACGATATTTTACCAAGTCTCAATATACTCAAGATCAGTTTTTTTTATCAAAAAGCAATTTTATTAAAAGCAACTAAAGAAATGCCAAAGAAATATACCCAAATAGTTGTATAGAAAAACAAATAACCATGTATTAAAATTACCAGCCGCACATTAAACTTACTATTCAACGGGTAGATATCTTCAATACGAACATTGTATTCATCCGATCCGATTTTTCTCTTTTCACCTGTTTTGATGCCTTGCTCTAATTTCACGACACACGTTTTTTCTTCTAAGTCTATACTTTTTATAACAGCTCTGTGCCATAGATGATACTTTTCGGCAGACTTTTTTGTAAGGCTTATATCCTATCCAAAACATTCAAAAATATATTTAGTTTTTTTTATAGACGATCTTTGAGCCCTATAGGGGAAAAAACGGGTCACCTCAAGCCTCCTCGAGTTTGTACAAGTGTACTGCGTTGGGAAGTCATAACTCTAAGACATCAAATAATGTATTGATTATTATTATGTAAATGGTAATAAAAATCATTTATGTTATGAAATTTCGAAAATAAGATAGCAAAGTATTCAAAAGCATACTATATTTATGAGCTTTGTTTTAATATTCATTGTTAAACGTGTCAAACACCCAATTTAACGAACCGAAAAACCCTACACTATGCATGTAGCGTATATAGTTTGCTAATAATTATTATAAGATTTTTATTTTATTTTTAGGGGCCCATGCAGGGAGTGGCGAGTCACCGTTTACCCATTTTTCCTGGACATTGCAAAAGGCAGACACCATAGTCCCCATATTCCCAGACCCCTAGTACCACTAGCGGTGCACCCCAATAGCCCGGTACTTTTTGTCCTCATTTCCCACAATAGTCCTACACTGGCCTGGGCTTGTCCTTGGGTGCATTACTATATGGTGTAAGCAGGGATAATCGCCGGTCAGTGTCAAGCTACATTTACATTAAATTTGTCTCTACGTGTTGGCCTTCCCATGGCTCCACGCAAGCCCTCCAAATGTCCGGGCCATTTTTATGGCTCGTGATCTTCAAAGACATACATTATAATATTAATATTTAAATTAATTAGCCACAAATGTAGTCAGTTTTCAAGTTAACAATAATTGTTATAGTATAGTCAAGTTAAAAGTAATGTATAAAATACGCCTTTACCTCATCATCAGGTGGTTTAAGTTTCAACAATACTCTGCTGCCTGATTTTAACGCTTCAAAATTTGGTTTAATTGCTTCCTTCAAATCCGACAAGTGCGTGACAGCGCCATGGGAATATCTGTGCAAGATAAATATATTACATTTCTACAAATTTGTCTATGCTGTTCAGCTACAGCAATAGTTATGTATTTAAGTTGGTATTGTAACACTTATTTTGGTATTATTAGTGTGCGCTTCCTTCCATCTTGTATAAATAATCTATTTTGGTTCAGAGATTTTATAATACTACAGTTATATGTTACTGAAGTTTTCCCTATGGCTTCGCCATAGTGAGAAACCTAGTTTTAGACCTATTTTATTTTGAGAGTAAGTATTTATAAAGGTTATATTTTCCTTCCCGCAAAACACAATCCCATTTTTGTGGTAAAAAAGTATTCTATGTTCATTCTCAGTATTGACACTATTCTATAGTAATCACTAACTATATCAAATTTTAGCAAAAACGGCACCATAGTATCCCGTGAAAGCGTAGAAGACTGACAGATAGAATTACTTTAGAATTTATAATATTAGTATGGATGGTGGACGATGTCTTATCCTAGCATCAAGATCCTTTCTTTACTCAGTAGTCAGACCTCTTGGAATGGTATTGTTACAACCTAAACACCGACAAAAACAAACTGACACCTGCATACCTGTAAAAACACATTTTATTACCTTTCAGCATTTGGACTTCTTTTGTTTACTTATTTATTGACATGCGTTTAATAATTATTCTAGAGAACAGTCCATTGTTTCATTGTACTCGTTTATGGCCGTTGCGGTCGACTCGTTAGCCAGGTGCGTCGGATTTAAAGTACAAACTGATTCTAGGAAATTCAGTTCACGCGGCCGGACGGACATATTGCATCTGTGCAGTATAAAGCGATGGCCCGATGGAGGGACGAGGCAGTCGAGCGATAACCACGAACGAAGCACGACGTGTGTACTACAATCGGGAAACTTTTAGTGACGGACTTTGCGCGTTTTATGGAATTACGACCTTCTGCATTACGTTTGGACTTGTTGTGTTTGGTTATATTTGTACCTGTGTTATACGTGTTTATATAGTTCTAATAAACTCTATAGTAATTCTAACGGCATTTTAATTCGAGTCTCGGGACTCTTAACAGTATATTTCAATCCTACACGTTTTAATTGGGAGTGATGAGAAATAGTTTCAATGAAAAAAATATCCAATAAAATAATTCACGCGCGAAGTCTCTCGCGTAAAGTTTAGATGTGGATTTTGTGGAAAGTATCCCATTTTCCTGAATACAAAGTGTTATGTGCATTCCCAATATTGAAAGTACATATGCACTAATGCCATAATTATTATGCCTACGGTCAGTGAAAGTGACTTTGTTTGCTGCTTCCTCACGACCTTTAATATGAGCTGATTTTCTTTAAAGCTATAATGTTGTACACAGGGCTGGGCAAAATACATGGTTTCCTTTAATTGAAATACAAATTACAAAATACTGTCTCGCATGTATTTAAAATACGAAATACAAAATACTTTTAAGTCGGGTATTTGAAATATAAAATACAAAATACAGCGTTTCAACTATATGTATTTAAAATACAAATACAAAATACAAATTACAAAATACCGTCAGGTGTTAGTTTATGTAAATAAAATACTCACAAAAAATCAAATAATAATTATTATTAGGTCCTTGCCTATGTAACTGCCGTTTTTTTCTGAAATAAGTTAACCTAATTTTATTATATTTTTTTTATTCTAATCTCCACGGCCTTGAAGATAGGGATATTTCCATCTTGTTCTTCTTCTTCTCCGTCGTCACACTCTTGGCAGAGTGGTCGTGGTCCTCATGACAGAGGTGGTGGCAAGCTTCACAATTCGTCGCCATTTCCATCTTGTAGGTACGCGTAGATTTTGGTGGTTCCACCCGGATCTATGCGTGATTATATCGGTCCCATGGCAGGGAATGCACAAGGACTGAAACAGCTCGCTTTTTTGAACTCGTTCATGAGGTGACCGACAAAGTTTTTGGGCAGTATCCTTTTGCAGAGGTAGTCATACTCGAGAATTTTAATGCTCATTACGCTGAGTGGTTGGGTTCCCCGAGAACTGATCTGTCAGGGACTACTGCCTACGAATTTGCTCTCGCCAATGGATTCACTCAGGTGATTACGGAGTTTACCCGAATACCGGATAGAGTGGATCATGAGTCTTCTTTGCTGGATCTTCTGCTGACCACACGCCCGGAGAACTGCCAGATCTCCTTCAGTGCTCCACTGGGAACCTCTGATCATTGTCTGGTATCTTTGGTGGTGCCCCTCTTATTCCCGATCGGACTCGTCCCGCTGGACGACGGAAAGTGTGGTGATACAGGTCAGCAGATTGGGATGGACTCCGTGAATTCTATGCATCCTACCCATGGAGGCAGTTATGTTTCTCGTCGGAAGCTTCTGATCCGAGCACATACTGGATCGCCGATGTAGTACGGCAGCGAATAGCATGTTTAATTCCAAACTCAACTGTACTTATCGGTGGTACGAGTAAACCACAATGGTTTAATAAGTACAGCAGTGAAGCTGTAAAGCTAAAGAAACAGGCTTATCCAGCCTGGACTGCAGCGCGGGCTCGTCAGGCTCCAAGTTCCTCTGACCTGAAAAAGTGATACTATCCCGCCCCCAGGTCCCTCAAAAAACAGCTCGCAAGAGCAAACTTCGATCACATCGACAGAATTGGTGAGCGCCTCTCTAGCTACTCTTCTGGGACTAGAGCTTTTTGGGCCCTCACCAAAGCTGTCCAAGGAAACTTTTGTCGGGCGTCTCTTCCACCTCTGCGCACAGTGGACGACCGTCTGGTACACGCCGCCAAAGATAAAGTCAATCTTCTGGATGAAATCTTTGCGGCCAATTCAACTCTTGAGACATAGGAGAAACTCCACCTACAATCCCTGAGTGTGAGTCTAGAATGTCGGAGGTGCGCTTTACTCAAAAAGCAGTCCGATGTGCTCTCCTCTCCCTCGACGTCAAAAAGTCTTCTGGCCCTGATAGCATTCCTGCCATTGTGCTGGAGACGTGTTTAGCTGATCTGTCCCCAGCCAGTCCTTGCCCGACTTTTCACTCTCTCTTACTATAAGGGTTGTGTCCTCGCTTCGTGTAAGATTGCCCATGTGCACCTTGTCCCCAAAAAAGGGGACTTAACAGACACGTCGAATAGGCCTATAGCAATAACCTTTTTGCTCTCAATGGTGATGGAGCGTATTATCAACGCTAAGCTCTTGTGTTACCTCGAAGATTCCCAGCTGCTAAACGATCGGCAATACGGCTTCCGCCACGGTCGCTCAGTTCGGGATCTCTTAGTTTACCTAACCCACCGTTGGGCTGAAGCCATTGAGAGCAAAGGGGAAGCACTGGCAGTTAGTCTAGAATTCTAGATATTGCTAAGGCCTTCGACGGGGTCTGGTACAGGGCTCTTTTATCGGAGCAGCCATCGTTTGGGATACCCGAAGGGCCTTGCAACTGGATATCCAGCTTTTTTGATGAGCGCAGCATTCAAGTCGTTGTCGACGGTTGTTGCTCAAGTTTCAAGCCCATCAACGCTGGCGTGCCCCAGGGTTGTGTGCTATCGCCAACGTTGTTCATCTTACAAATTATGTTGTCTATTCGCAACATTCATTCCAATGCGGATGATAGCACAGGCGATGCGCAGTATTCTGGTCGTGCAAACTTCCCTCGATCATTTATGGAGAAAAATTGGGTTGGATTTGTATCTGAAGTAGAGTATTCCTTAGAGTGAGTCTCTGAATAGGGGAGACAACACCTTGTCCATTTCAACCCCAAGAAGACATAGGTCTACGTATTCTCTGCTAAAAAAACTCCATTCGAGCAATCGCTTCAGTTCCAAGGAACTCCCCTTACCACCACCAAGAGTATTGGGATCCTCAGTGTTGCCATCGCGAACGATGTTCAGGGGCCATCTTGAAAGCAAGGCAAAACTCGCCTCTAAGAAGCTGGGAATGTTAAACGGGTCCAAGCAGTATTTCACACCGCGGCAACGCTTTGTGCTTTATAAAACCCAGGTGAGCCCGCATATAGAGTACTGCTCACACTTTTGGACTGGAGCACCTGGGTACCAACTCGATCCCCTAGACTGTATTCAACGTCGAGCCATTCACGTTGTTGATGATTCCACACCCACAGGTGGTCTAGATAGGTTTGGCCTTATGAGAGACTTCGCTTCTCTCTACGTATTCTACTGACTGTATAACGGGGAGTATTCGGAAGAACTGTATAGAATGGTGTATTCGTCCCCTTTCTACCATCGAACCGCTCGCCATGTGTTGGGATTTCACCCCCACTTTCTTAAGCCGCTTCGCACATGTACGCAACGGTTCTGTAGAACCTTTTTCAAAAAGGGTGTCATAAAATTCCTTCGAGGCTGGCAGCGGGTTGATGAAATCTCTGGTGTTGCAAATGTCCATAAGAGACAGTAGCTGCTTTCCATCAGGTGGACCGTCAGCCTGTCTGCTGTACTCCAGCTATAAAAAAAGGTCGAAATTTCCAAAATGGAAGCGGGCAAACCAATAACAAGTGGTGCGTTCATTGTAGTGTTCGCTCATAAAGGTCGTTGATGTTGCTTGTCGCTCTTGCCGCGTTGCTGCCACGACGGTACTCTTATTCCATATGTACTCGAATTTTTAACTATCCATGATGACGAAAAAGATTCAAATGCGAAGAAAACATAACACTTATCAATAAATAAATGACTAATTTTTAAAAAAGAATTTCGTGTTTCCAAGTAAAATTAATTTGAAATTATATATCTTAGCCAAACAAAAATATTTATTTTAAATGGCCAGTACTACAGCATGTACCTAATATTTAGCGGTCAACATATTGCTTATGAAAGCTATCGAGCGCTATTTTCTGAAGAACACACCCATTACTAAGGTAGCTAAATGTATTTTGTGAAATGTATTTTGCAACCATAAGTATTTGAAATACTAATTACAAAATACCTCAGCGTCAGGTATTTGAAATACTAATTACAAATTACATTTTTAAGAAGTAATTGAAATACAAATACAAAATACGTATTTGTATTTCAATTACGTATTTCAATTACAAGTATTTCAAATACTGCCCAACCCTGCTCGTAGCGATGTAAAAACAGCTCAATAGCAACTTGAAAGCAACTCAGTAGCAATTCAATCACAATATATTTGTGAGCGTTATTTATAGTAATATCATAATGTTAAAGTAGCCTAAAGTAGGCCACAGCGTCAGCAAAATGCTGTACGTTAAACCATACAAATGTTATGTGCCAGAGCTGACCTTTATCTCATATCATATATGTTTCGTTATTAATTATCGCAGTAAAGATAGCACAGTTGGCTATCTATAGGTACTAGTATACAAATCTGTATATTCTTCTATAGATAAAGAATGGTTTGACCTATCTTGATGAAAATAAGTGTATAGTATACATATGATTGCGTAAATGATAGGATATACTAGCTTTTGAGTACGGTTTCGCGATGCCAAGGCAGATAGAAGCGACGGCCCATAATGCGGATTTTCAAGAGAAACGCAGACGAAGTGGCCGACGGCCACTACTCTTTTATAATTTTCAACATCTCTAATTACTGCCAATATATGATGTTTACAAACTCACCTACATTGTTCATCACTAAATCTGCATTCGCCATCAAGGTAGAAAGGGCAGGGCAGCATTTCGGTGTGTGTAGGGTGAGTAAAAAGCACTCTAACCTAAAAAATGTTTTATATTTCTTCATAAACAAGCATAATTACACAATCAACTTTATTAAACAGTATTGAAAAATCCCAGATTCAAACATTTATACTTTATATTTCGTCCACGCTTGACTTCCCGCGGGATTTCCGGAACACAAAGTACCGCAGCATTTAAAAAAGAATCTTAGCTAGCGTTTTAGTGGAAATTGTGTCGGAATGAGCTAATTTTTATGCATCCGAACAACTTCAAACCTCTCCCAGGAAAATTCCTGTGATAAAAAATATTACATTAAATTTGCTATTGATCAGTAGAAAAATCACATTGGAATTCGATTTCTTTTTAATTAGGCCATTTTAATTCATTCCCAGAGTAATTCCCGCGGGATTCCAAGAGCAAAAACTAACGCAGAGTTTGTCTAAGAATTAGCTGTCGATCAGCGAAAACCGCATCGAAATCGGCCCCTTAGTTTTTACGTGAATCTCGAACAAACAGACAAGAAATCTAAAAAAAATACATCATGTCCTCCATTATTTATATAGTCTATTCCAGTTTTTTTTAATAGGTTCAATGTACAGACAAAGTATGTTTAGTTTTATAATATTATAGGATAAATGTTTATAAATACAAAACAGGTTTGAAACAATTGTGCCGTTTATTTTCTATATTTTTTAGTTCTTAAATAATATAGTTCAGTGAAAAAAATGAGTAAGTAAATATTTGGTGGATTGACTTCTTGCATTTCAAGGTATACATACCGACAATTGAAATACAGATGTTAAATAAATTCAAAATACTTAGCTTGAACATTTCTGTACACAAAAATTTGAATTTAATCTTGAAGCAGATCAAAACTTTAATATACCTATGTGTACAGAGGATAGGTTGGTAATTATACATATTACAAACCTGTAGATCCTTAAACTGATCATCATCCTGCCTTGGCACAATAGCACTAACCATTGCATTGTGAAGAGTTGGCTGCCCACCCCATTTATGTGTGTGGTACACTGAACATTTCATGCCCAGAAGGGTTGCTAATTCATCCTAGAAAATTAAATAAAACAATATATAAATATACACATATCATGTTCAATTTGCTAGCGCTATATTTTTGTTTTTAGTACACTTTTATTAGCTTCATACGTATGTTAGTAACAGAATCTTTCAAGTTAAATTTGATCGACTTGTTGGTTTCCGATTGAGCTGAAATTTTGCATGTATGTGTATATCGATGGTGGAGTCGGAAGGTGGCCATAGGAACTCCTGTAGTAAACAAGATAGACCCGTCGTGTTTGGGCTCGTTTTACTTGTCTTGGCTAGCACTCTGATGCTACATGATATGCAGGATCTCAAAAGCTTGTATTTAAAAACCTTTTTAAAAAAGCTTATATTTACATAATGTTCCATTTTATCATAAGAGTGTATTTAATTCTGTTTTCAACGTTTCCACGGAGAAGGGAATTAAATCACTAAACAATCACTAAAAATGAAAAATAAATAATAGTTTTAAAAAAAGAACTAAAAATATACGCTTTTATAGAAAATCAAACAAAAAAATAGAAAATAAATTTTAATAAATTTGAATTAAAAATAGTGTAAGAAAAAATGATTTTATTGTAAAAAAAGTGTGGGGTGCTTTTCAGGATATTATCAAAATAACTCTTCTACTCATATCTGTTAATAAAATATTTATAACTATTGATACCATGCACCCCACGCTTTTTTTACAATAAAATAATTTTTTCTTACACTATTTTTAATTCAAATTTATTAAAATTGACTTTCTATTTTTTAGTTGAATTTTCTAAAAAAGCGTATTTTTTTAGTTTTTTTTAAACTATTATTTATTTTAAGTATATTCTTCATTATGTTTTGTTTATTTCAGAATGTCGTAACTATTATGGCAAATTGGACCCTTTATTATTATAATTGTCATGTTCAAACATCCATATTCATTTATTCAATACTAAATGTAGAATTATATAAAATATACATTAAATCTGTTGGGATGGCATAGCATAAATAGCATGTCATGTAATTTAACAAATATTATAATGATTTTATATGTCTAATTAAATTT
This sequence comes from Dendrolimus kikuchii, assembly GCA_019925095.2. NCBI lineage: Eukaryota > Metazoa > Arthropoda > Insecta > Lepidoptera > Lasiocampidae > Dendrolimus > Dendrolimus kikuchii. The sequence continues at coordinate 12,537,008 of CM034391.1, read as the reverse complement.
AATCTTATTTTACTATTTGTACACAAAATTTATTACATTTATTAATTTTATTCTTATAAAGTCAGAATTTATCATTACTGTTACAACCTTGTCTTAACAAAGATAAATTCCAGGTAAAAAATCTGAAAAAACACATTTTATTACCTGTCGGCATTTGAATTAACCGTAATCCTTTTATAATCGTCTTCTTTTGTTCACTTATTTATTGGCATACGTTTATAGAGAACAGCCTATTGTTCTATTGTATTCGTTTACGGCCACTTGCGGCTGAATCATTAACCAGGTGTTGCGGATTACGTCGACTACTTTACGAGCCCATTTGTATTTGTGAGGTATAAAACGACGGCCTGATGGAGAAAGGGGGCAGTCGGATTACGATACGGGCGTGACGTGTGTACATTCGGGAATCTAATAGTGATGGACTTTGCGCGTTTTATTGAATTACGACCTTCTGCATTACGTTTGGATTTGTTGTGTTCAATTATATTTGTACCTGTGTTATACATGTTTGTATAGTTCTAATAAACTCTTTAGTAATTCTGACGGCATTTTAATTCGAGTCCCGCTAAACTCGTAACATTACAATAGTCATAAATAGAACATTATATGTTTTTTTATCATATTAGCATATAGCATATATTCTGGCTACCCTGAGTCTAATTTCTTAATTTAGAATCCCAAGTCATCATTCAAAACACCTAGCTAAAATTTAATGGACCTACCCTTCTGTCAAAATTTAAATGAGGCAGTATGGTTAGACTACTGGATTTTCATAAACTTTTATTCTATTCTCTATGAATTTAATTTCGATGTATTTTTTTTATATGCTAAAGAGTAGCAACCTAACCATTCTTGAATACCCTGACTTATTATTAGAACCAATATAAATTAATTGTAGTAAATTTCTAGTACTTTTCTTAAACTTCCAATGGGGCGGGCAACACATTGGTCCCCTTAGCATTGTACATATCCATGGGTGATGGTTAGGTGCTTTATATTCCTTCCTTTCCGCAAATCGACATGCTGGATAGACACAGGCGGTGCCACCCATTGGCCAACCAAGAGTCATGCTGGTGGGTGACCTTGTTAGTGTGCAGTCAAGTGAGCATTGCACGTGCATCATTAAGTAATGCATATTTTATCTAAAAACCTGCTCTTGTTGGTGGTTTGTGAACTCTGTGACCAATTGAACAGACACCTACAACGAGAAGAGTCCAAAGGTATGAGGTTTGGGGGTCCGCTGGTGAGTGCCAGTTTAATTCCAGCCAGCTATGGATTTTCCCTCCTTCCACCACCAACACCTAACACCCGCATCACCAAGTGGTAATAACCAGTTATCATAATTAATAATACCATTGCTACCATTGATAGTTATGATTATATCAGTTTTTTTTAGTATAGTACACTACCAAAAATTGTATAATTTTTCTTTAAAATCACTTTAGACTCTGGGTTGTCTGGAAGAGATCTCTGAGGCTTACTCGAAAAGATAGCTATCGCTAATAAGGATGCCCATTGTTCTAATGCAAATACATTAATATTAATTGTTTATGTTTGAGTTCATGGTGAATAATAAAGAGTTTTCATTCAATTATTCATTCCATCAATTGGACTGTCTGCCAGGTAACTTCCTTGAGAACATACTCACCTCTATATCACTGTCACCATAATTTTGTGACCCATCTTTTCCTGTTGATTCAGATTTATTTTCTTTGCCATTGGAATCATATGCACCAGTTTTTGCCATCTCTTGCTATAGAAACAAATGCATTCTGATTTAATCTAGTAAATAAAAAAAATCTACATTTTGAATTTATGTTAAGTTTTTATAACATATATTGAAAATTAGGTAGAAGTACATAGTAAATTGTAGTATGACCACCAATAAATGTAATATAGCATTGGTCTTTTTTTAAATTTTATACTTAAAATTGACACTATGTAAACTATTCTAATGGCTGGTTTCTATATCTTACTATCCACTAGTAAAAATTTAACATAACTTATATGATGTTTATGTAAAATTTAACTAATAGTAAGGCAAGTGAATTGATAGTATGATATAGAAATAGGAACTGGCCATATGTCATACAACTAGTACACACAAAAACCAACTCAGTGTAGTTTTCTTAGAGTGTTATGTTGTGTACACTCAGTTGTGTCACTAAGCATAGTTTGCATAGGTAGTGTTGAAATACAATACTTAAAGAAAAGTGACATGACTTATACACCAGTTTACTTTAAAGTAGACTTAATATTAATAACAAGAACTTACTGAGCAAATAAAGGTCACACATCAAAATCACTAAGTATAGAAGTTGCATATATAGAGTTACAGAGTTGATATCGACATCCACTGTGAGATTTAACTTATATTTCTGGCCCATTATTATAAGTATGTGAAATATTCAACATCAACCTAACATCAATCCTGGTATTGTTATAATATTCTTATGGGCTGTAGCATATGACAACTGGATACAATGTCTATGGACAATTATTGTAGTAGTCATAATACTGGCAAACACCTAATTTGCAATTTTTAAGAAAGTATTACATACATGTTCATTACCATAAATAAAGCATATTCATCATCTAAGTCATCTTTACTGGCTCCTGGTTTATCACTAGCGGTTGACTTCATTTCTGGTTTACTTAGAATAGCATTCAGGCTTTCTTGTGTTAATTGAATTAATTCTTCTAAATCATTTTGTAAAGTTAACAAGCTTTCGCGTTCCTTTACATCTGTAGTTGTGTTAAGGGCTTGATTCACCATAGAAAGCTGTGAATGAATATTAAAATATTTGATGTATTAACAATTTTTATTATTATTCTATCACGACGATTTTTCTACTTAAGTATGAATAAATATAATAATAGTACCTGACTTGCATATTGGCTTAAAGAAGCATTTAAATCATCCATGTTTTAGACTTTATAATAATTTGTCCTTTAGAAAGATACATTATATCAACATAACTATTAGGAATGAGGCGTATATATCGGAACAGATACACGGAACAGGTTTCTCTATGAAAAAACTTTGCCCTGTTATCTAAAGACCGAAACAACTGTTCCAACTGTTCCATTATATTCCGTTCCACAGCAAACAGTCCGAAACGAAACAGTTTGGAACAAACTCTTTTCACATACAGTAATAGAAAAAGATAGCATATACATGATCCTGTTTCAAAGCAAACAGTTTGGAACAAGCTCTTTGCTCCTTTCACATACTGTAAACGAAAAAGATAGCAATAACATGCCTTAACCCTATTCCAATTCTATTTTGGTAATAACTGTAAATACATTCGGATACATGCACAAATTATGGTGTATAATAATAAATGTACTGTTATATATAATTTAAAATATGACATTATCTATCATTAAGATAATATACTTTTAAAATTATTATTATTTATTAGACAGGTGACAATATGGTGGTAAAAATATTTAACTGAGATGAAAGGCCTAGCATCAATCCGAACTATTCTGAACCTCATATACTCTCTGATTCTGCAAGTCTGTAGTATTTCGTTAGTCTGTGATTCATTCCGATTTTTGTGTTTTGTTTGTTTTGATTATTTTCGTAAAAAAACAAAATATTGTAAACAAAGCAGTTAAATATTACTCCTTAAACCTGTTGCAACACAATAGTCTGTTATTTTAGAACAAGCTGTTATTTTGGAACAGGTTACTGCAACTGTTCTTTAACTGGAATAGGAACAGGTGGAACAGGTCTCTTATTTTACCTGTTACAGACCACCCCTAATAACTATAGAAAAGAAACTGGAATCATATGTCATATTTTTTTATTTATTCATGACCATAGAACCAGTCTTTCAGTCGTATACATCTTTGTTTTCCAGTATAAGTACTCTGTAACATTGTAAAATGTAAATCTTATAAAAAATGTCAACAGGGTTTCCAGATTGAATTTACTAAAAGTCCCCATATCTGCCAAAAAATCCCTAATATGATACTATTTTAGAAACTTTGCCCCATATATTAGGACGAAAATATTGGACAATTACGCGTACATCGAAGGATTTCTTAGAGGCGAATAACTTCCCTTAACCGTCTTCAAAAAAAGGAGGAAGTTCTCATTTCGTCTTGTAAATATTTTCTTTATAATTTGAGTACAAAATTCAAAAATTCCAAATAAAATTATAATATTAATTATAAATATTATTCAAGGACAGATCATGAGCTTATGTGTCTTAATAATAATTATAAATAATAATAATTTGCTAAGCCATTATGGCTGGCAAACACCAAATTTGCAATTTCAAATAAAGCATATTCATAGTCTAAGTTATTTTTATTCATCTTCCAGATTCCTAGTGCCACTAGCAGTTCATCCCAATAGCCTTGTACCTTTTATTCTCATTTCCTGCAATAGTACTACACTGATCGGGGCTTGTCCTTGCATTTTAAATGGTTTAGACAGGCATAATCTTCGGTCAGTGTCACGTCACATTTACATTAATGGGCTTGTGGTGTTGGCCTTCCAATGGCCCTACGCAAGCCCTCCAAAAGTCCGGGCCATTTTTATGGCCCGTGGTCTAACCAGCTCAAATGGTGCTACCTTTTTTTTCTTTATCCTTTTCCAATATTTTATTATTTTTAAGATAACCCGTGTGTCATATCTCTAATTCACCTTGGACAAGCGTATTCATATTATAAATGCGAAAGTAACTTTTGTCTGTCTGTCTGTCTGTTCCGTTTTCACGGAAAAAACTACTGCACCGATTTGGCTGAAACTCAGTATAAAATATAAACTGACGGACTCATAAATTGCATCAAAGTAATAGACGACTTTGAAATAAATATTTTAACCAAGTATGCAAACTTTCTATACAGATTTAAATTGAAACCTCTAGATTGGTTCGTGAACTTTAAAACAGCGTAGGGTCATATCCTTAAGTTTAAGTTTGTGTACTGGAAAGGACCTCAAGACTTTTTTTGAAGAAAAAACAGAAATTTAAGGAAAATTGGTTTAATTAAAAATTGGTTTTAACAATAGACACAAACTTTATGCAAGGGTTTATTTATGTTTTAATAAGGTGTATTACCTCCACGTGCCCTTATTACGGATTCTAATCGGTTCCGCATAGATTTTATTAGGGTTATTAAAAGATCTTGCGGAATATTGTCCCATTCTTCTGAAAGTGCTGTTCTTAGTGCTGCCACTGTCGTGGACAAAGGGTTTCTCGTATATACAGAAGGTTTGTGGAGACAGGTTCTTACAGAAGGAGACGTGGTACAGGCAGGACTCGAACAACCACCGGTCGTGATGACCGATTTATTGTTACAACTTCCCTGCGAAATCGTTTCCTCACGTCTTTTAACATCAAAACAGAGCTTAATGAAGTGCGTGGAGTAAACGTGAGTGCACGAACAATAAGAAGAAGGTTAAAGGAAGCGGATATCACCCCTTTTAGACCAGCAAATGGTCCAAAGTTGTCTGTAGCTCACAGACAAGCTCGCTTAAGATTTGCGCGTGATCACCTGAATTGGACAGAAGAGCAATGGACCTCCGTATTGTTCACGGACGAGTGTAGGACATATTTATATGGTGCAGATGGTCGCAGAAAAGTCTATCGTCGACGTGGGGAGCGATATGCTCAAAGTTGCATTGAGGAGCGTGTTCCTTTTGGAGGCGGTTCGTGTATGGTCTGGGGTGGCATATCGATGAACGGGCGAACAGAACTTGTGTTCATAGACATGGTCCGTCAAAACGGTAATAGAGGGGGTTTGACTGCACATCGCTACATAACAGAGATCTTAGATGTGCCTGGTGGTGCGTGGTGCCTTACATGGGATTCATAGGCAAAAATTTTACTTTAATGCAGGATAATGCCCGGCCGCACGCTGCTGCACAAGTTCGACAATATTGCGAAGAGGTTGGGATACGTACAATGAATTGGCCAGCACGCAGCCCGGATCTTAATCCCATTGAGCATGTTTGGGACAATTTAAAAAGAGCTGTATATGCGAGAAACCCTTTGCCCACGACAGTGGCAGCACTAAGAACAGCACTTTCAGAAGAATGGGACAATATTCCGCAAGATGTTTTAATAACCCTAATAAAATCTATGCGGAACCGATTAAAATCCGTAATAAGGGCACGTGGAGGTAATACACCTTATTAAAACATAAATAAACCCTTGCATAAAGTTTGTGTCTATTGTTAAAACCAATTTTTTAATTAAACCAATTTTCCTTAAATTTCTGTTTTTTCTTCAAAAAAAGTCTTGAGGTCCTTTCCAGTACACAAACTTAAACTTAAGGATATGACCCTACGCTGTTTTAAAGTTCACGAACCAATCTAGAGGTTTCAATTTAAATCTGTATAGATAGTTTGCATACTTGGTTAAAATATTTATTTCAAAGTCGTCTTTTAGTTTGATGCAGTTTATGAGTCCGTCAGTGTATATTTTCGATGCCGAGAATGAACATAAGATACTCTTTATCCCGAAAAATGGAATAGTTTCCGGGATAAAAACATATTTGTCTCTCTGTTTGTTATGCTTTTACAGTAAAACTACTGGACCGATTTGGCTGAAATTCCATTGGATTGGATTTTTTTCTATTGTAAATAACATTTATAAGTTTTACAGTGTGTTAGTTTAATACATAAATATAAAACAATTTAAAATATAAATAGCTTATTCGAAGTGGTCTCCATTGGCGACAATACAGTCCTTTAAACGTTGAGGCCAGTTATCAATAGAAGCACGCACTCTTTCCATGGAAAAATTCTTCATTGCCAATCGTATGGATTGTTTTAGAGACTCCAAATTATCATGGCGTTTAGAGCAAGCCGTACTCTCTAAAACTGACCATAAATCATAATCCAGCGGATTAAGATCGGCGGCCAGTCTTCAGCTCTGAGGAAGTCCGAAACGTTCGTTTCCAACCAAGACTGCGTGGACCGAGCTTTATGTACCGGCGCCGAGTCTTGCTGGAAGGACCATTCTTAGTTATTGAACATGGTGCTGTTAAGGGACTTAACTACCTTCTCAAGAATGGTATCTCGATACACTTGTGCTGATGTTTTGATACCTTTTTCACAAAAATATGGCTCAGTCACTCCTTCATAGCTAACATCCCACCAAACCATCACTGAAGACGGATAATGCCCACGTTGCACTCTGTCGATTAATTGAGAAGCTTCCTTAGAGCTTTGAGCGTAAATACGATCATTTTGTTTGTTAAAATGTTGCTCAATTGTAAAAATTTTCTCATCCGTAAACAAAATTTTTCTGTGACCTCCCTTTGCGTACCACTTCAGTAGTTGTTTCGATTTTACCACCCTATTCTTTTTTAAATTATGAGTTAAGAAATTACCAGTCCGTCTCTTATAGGCTGCAAATCCTAAGTCATCTTTTAAAATACACGACCTGGATCTAGGTGATATCTTCATCTCCCGAGATAAAATCTTTTGCTTTCGGA